>CM067076.1:33950382-34367882 GCA_033980235.1 Diadema setosum | reverse complement strand
GTCAATCAGTTGCAATGAAAACACCTCGACGGAAGAATTTTCATGAATTTGAATAACAAAAGCAGTACCCGCTGCATGATATAAGGATTAGAACCAACACTTGCTGTCGGGCGAAAGCTCGGTGGTCTAGTGGAGATGACGCCTGTGCGGTGATCAGGAGGTCGTAGGTTCGAATCCTGCTCGAGTATGTACGCCCATGATTTTTTTTATCATGGCTACTACTAAAACACAGATCAATTCAGTGCTTATTTACGTCGATGTAGGGCAATTTGTCAATCAGTTGCAATGAAAACACCTCGACGGAAGAATTTTCATGAATTTGAATAACAAAAGCAGTACCCGCTGCATGATATAAGGATTAGAACCACCACTTGCTGTCGGGCGAAAGCTCGGTGGTCTAGTGGAGATGACGCCTGTGCGGTGATCAGGAGGTCGTAGGTTCGAATCCTGCTCGAGTATGTACGCCCATGATTTTTTATCATGGCTACTACTAAAACACTGATCAATTCAGTGCTTATTTACGTCGATGTAGGGCAATTTGTCAATCAGTTGCTATAAGGACTTTATATCGAACCAGTGTGAACCGAAACTATTGAATTGAACAGACACCTGAGAATGGCGGGTGGGGTTAATGACAGCATAATGATTTTGTAATGATAATTAGAACTGTATCATTAGTTCGTAGCAAGTATAGCAATACAAAGGAGGGATGTGTGGTCCGTGCCAGAACTGCCGGGATTAGGCCCCAAAACATGGCCATGGTATCACGCATAATAGCTTTATATAATATATATATATATATATATATATATATATATATATATATATATATATATAACATATATATGAGTCATATACTGCTCACCATGCCATCTTCTGAGACTTTTCAGGCATTGCCTCAACGCTTATGTAAACGCAGTATACTTGAAATAAATCTATATTAGTTGTGACCCGCTACAACAAAATGATCCTAAAGTCGGGCGAGGTCGATTATTTGAAAATTGCATGATACAATCCCCGAATCTTTCTGCTTTAAATTGATATATAACACATTTTATAAAGATAAATGGCTGCAGAGATATCGATGTTTAAAAGAGAGCATGTCGAGACGTCTGGAAAAGCACTGTTTCGAGAAAAGCGCCCTAAAAGTCTTCCTTTCGACGCAATCACAATCAAGGGACACGCAAGTCAGTTTTGACCTCTGGACAATAGAAGGTAAGCCCTAGCAACCCCGAAGAGTTCATTCAAGCACATCAGCGTCGGCGGTCTCCTCACCAACCAATCAGTGACCAGGATGTGAGATGCGGCTGAGCATAGCGCACCCCGCCCGTACGTGCACCAGTCGACTGGGCAGTGTGCAAGCTTCACGCTTCGGTTAGCAGCAAGCAGCAAACTGACCAATGAGATCACTCTGGTCGTTGTTAGGGGCGGAACCTATCTGTGGCGCTCAATCCAAATTTTCGAACCAGTTTCTGCTTCGTTGAAACGCCAAAAAACATGGCTCAGAAAAACGGTATTTTTTAATCTTTCCTTTGATCATTTTGTTTCAAAATTTCGACAGATGATAGAAGACATGTTAGACTGCAATAATATATCAAAATCAGAAAATCGTAAGTTTTGACCAATTTTGATGCTCTGACTTCAAACTCGATTTTCACGGCTTCGACAGTGCGCGATTTTAGGACCTTTTTGTTGTAGCGGGTTCTACCTGGCCCGACATGTTCTCTCTCTCTCTCTCTCTTTCTCTCTCTCTCTCTCTCTCTCTCTCTCTCTCAATGTCTCTGGGACATGGAAAATAGATGTCTATCTGGTTGCAACGTAAATCAGGCACAATAATGCTCTTTCAGTTGAAGCAATCAAACAACAGTAGGTGTTTGATCCCGAATCCGTGTCAACCTGTGTGATCCCTTTCTTTTTTTTTTTTTTTTTTTTTTTGGTATAATATTATATTGAAATGGAACTTATAGTAATGATTGCAATAGATTATACTCTAATGTTTGGCAAGCTTGCATTGAGAAAATATCTATCACTATTTCCTATCATTGTCCTCATTTTTCGACGTTGTCCATTAATAAGGTGTCAATCTTTTAGATGAATACTTATCATCTTGAATACCTTGAATACCTTGAAGCTTCACGACATCCACATTAAACAGGCCTGCATACAGGTACGCAACAGTTCAACTTCCCTCTTTACTCTATAATATATTTCACTTAAACTCGAATATACACACATATCCAACAACCTATATGGTCAACTAGAGCAATGTACTTCAATTTTCACCTTTAAGGCTCATCTAAGAAAGTATCTGGTATCGAAATGTTTCCAGCTAACTGTCTTTGATATAAAAATGTTTTTTTTTTCCCTTTTCTTCATGTCTTAGTCAGCCCTGAACCATACAACATTTCATTAGATTTCTTCCATTCTCTCCCGTTCTTTTCTTTGGTGATGACTTTACAGAGGAATTTATTTGCAGAGATATTGTATCTTTCAGTCAGAGCATACCTTACACCTGAAATATGCGTATTAGCATGTTCAATGACATACGACTCACTGTTATTTGAACACATCTACACTGTCTTCTACCGGTAGTCAGTGATGCCGCATGCTTTTCTTTTGTTTTGTTTTGTTTTTTCATCTTTAAAACAAAAAGTCACCGGTTTTCTATTGTTTTCTTTTTTTTTCTTCAGCAAAACGTGTTTGGTATATAACGTTAAGATCTTTTTTTTTTTAATGCGTGTTTATTAGTGTTGTAATATATTCGTATTTATAAAATATGGCCTTGTCCACGTCAAGCCCTGCTTATGATCACGGTCCTCTGTATTGATTTCTTAGTAGGGCAGATATGTAGCAAAAATTGGTCGAAATGCTCACATCCGGCGGAAAGTATGAAATTTTGCATGTAAGGGTATGTTGGGGCGCTGATTTCAAAAATTGCCGGATCCAAGAGATCTGACCACGGGGTCGGCCGCCATTTTGAATTCCAATATGGCCGCCATCACAAAACAAATTTAAAGATTGCTATCTTGAGTTTTGAATGACTTGTTGCACCAAAATTTGGTTCACAAGAGCGTTTTGACATATTGCATGTGATGAAAAATTCATTTGAGGTGTCTGACAAACATCGAATGGCCGCCATTTTGAATTCCAATATGGCCGCCTCGACGATATTTTCAAAATCCCTATCTCGAGTTCTAAGTGGTGAGTGACGCTGAAATTACGTGCAAAGAAGTATTTTAACATACTTAGTTAAAGAATGGACTAATGCGATGTGTCTGACAAATGCAATGCCCGCTATTTTGAATTCCAATATGGCTGCGAAGACAAACATCACGACTAACATTCACGGGCATGCCAAAAAGTGCAGCAAAAATGAAGCATAATGCACCTTTCACTGACGTCACAATGTAAATGCAGCAGCGCGCACCCAATCAGTTACAGACGCGCGCTCAATCAGGTAGCCTAATTCACAAACCCGAGAAAGAGCACTCCAACATGGAAACTACGTAGGAAAATTCAAATTGACTGCCGTCCAGCATGTCGGACGAATCGAATAAGTTTGTTATGGAAGTCATCATATCACCACGCTTTTATGTATCAAATTTCAATGGCTTATGTCATTAAGAACTGAAGATAGGGATCTTTGATGGCGGCCATATTGGAATTCAAAATGGCGGGCGACCCCGTGGTCAGATCTCTTGGATACGGCAATATTTGATGTCAGCGCCCCAAAATGCCCCTCTATGCAAAATTTAACATTTTGCGCCGGATGTGAGCATCTTTTTCACATATCTGCCCCACTATCTCCTTTGTTCACACATACACGCAAAAAAAAAAAAAAAAATGCAGTATGCCCTAACATGTTGCTTTGATTCATAACAGATTAATGATGAATTAACCATTCTAATATTGATTACTCTCCTCCTTTTTTTTTTTTTTTTTTTTTTTTTTTGCATACACTGCATCATTTCGTTTTCATTTGTTATTGTATTCGGAAATAAAAAAAAAATATGTAGAAATAAACCAAACCAAACCAAACCAAAATCTCAGGGCAATGAAAAAGCGAAGCGAAGTTTTCAGTTAAAGAAACATTCCAGACGATTTTTACAACTTCACATCATGTATCACGTTCAAACATTGTGCCACGGATAGATTTGTGGAATTTATTGTGGTCCTTGAGCAGATAAACCAGTAAGCTGAAAAATTGGAGAGATGACACAGCACACTGGGAAAAAAAAGTGATTACAATGTTCAACATACAATCAAACCAACTTCTATTATTGAACAGATTAAATTTGGCCCTGAATTTTGAGTGTGAAAACACCCCCCCCCCCAAAAAAAAAAAAAAAAAAAAAATACCGAATTTAAGGATAAGATAGGATGAGCATGGCCGTAAAGGCTAGCGGGATTTTGCGCTCGGCCCTGGTCATAATATCACTATCCGCGTTGCGTCCAATTATCACGCGCTGAGCTATGATTTTTTGAAACACATGGAAAGAATGTACACCCTCACTTTTATTTTTCTGTGGTCCGACATCCATTTACGATGGCGCTTTTCCATACTGGTCTTTTCCTGTAGATCCGTCCCTGCTGGCTTGACGAGATGTGATGCTGGCCCTACTCCCGCTCTCTGGTGGTGGTACCCGAATGCGGCTCTGCCTTGAATAACAAGAATGGACGCCAGCGTAATATGGGTGAGTGATTTGGCACACTTCCTCTCCCTCTTCCCCTCTTATAGGGTTAAGTTGGGAAATTTGTTTGGTAGTGAGACTTCGATTCATACGGAATTAACTGTACATAGGCCTATACCAACCAATACGCTTTAAAATCAACAACGGATTCTCTTTTTGTTTCCTTGGGATATATAATATATTCCTGTATATTTATACAAATCTTATACGTACATATTTATGTGATAAAATTCACGTTAGGTTGGATGATATAACTTTGTTTTGCTGATTCCCACATGTTCTTTCCATTTCTCTGGACAGGCATGTTGGAACGAGAATTCTTTAAACAGACCTGAGGTATGTATGGTGATTAAATTGGTAATTTGCAATTGCTCTTTCTGTCTTTCACGTGATACCTTGATTAATCAGTAATGAACTCTACGGTTGAATGATTGAAAAATGACAATAACCAATGAAGCCCTATACAGACTTAAAATATCAACATTTTAAAGACAAATTAATGTCTCAAATTTAGTTAAATCTTAAAATGTGTCTCTATAGATCTAGCAGTTTGATAAAAGTATAGATACACAACAATTCTTGCGTGGTCGTATTTCTTTCCATGCGCACACCGGAGAATAAACTCACAAATCGTTAGATTTATGATTCTCCATTGATGATAATTGAATTCTTGCTTCTACGCTGCTGCGTTGCACACCTCAAACTGCATGCAAATCATTACAGTCACCAACTTGAAGTCATGCTTATGTATTGCATAGTCACATTTGATTTATTTGATTCTAAATACAATCAAAGTCGAAATCTAAACCTAAACTACAGACATTATAAGCCGAGACATTTAGCTACATCTTGACTCCATAAGAGCTGGAAATGAATTGGTTGTAACATGTTTCTCAAATGACCACCATGGTCTGATAAGAGTGAAGAAAGTGTCAAATATGTCTAAGGGAAGACCGGGTTTAGTTCTTACGAGGGTAAATTGATGCAAAATAATTTTCTCAAAATTTAAACAAAAGATGGCGCGGCATAGCTGTGTCACATCAAAACATAATTATATCAAACGAGGCCTGCGGGCGAAATTTGATCATGCCTGAATATTATATGAAGGAGTTAAAAGAAACAAACAGCTTTTTTAGCTTTCTGAGTTAAATTTTAAACAACAATATCTAATATTGCTTGAGGAAGAGAGGTTTTTGTTAGCATGTGTGTGTGGTTCTTGAATATTAAATCAAAGAATGAAATAGAAAATATTCTGTTCATCTTATTATCATTATGCCCCTACTACCTTTTGTAATTTGAAATTTGAGTTGACAGAAAATTCTTATTCCCCCTTTAGTTTCCCACTCTGATTTTGTTTCAGGTTATATAGAGAAAAAGATTAAGAAAACTAATTTTTGCTATATCATTCATGTCTCTCATTGTGTTAAACTGGTCTTTTGTTATCATTGTCATTTTGAAGGGCATTTGCAAATAAAAAGGAATATGTCAATTTCTGCATTTTTTGTTTTTGTGCATAAGAGGACAAAAAAAGAATATGTCCACTTATGCGTGAAATATCCCTTAATATTTACCTATTACATTGGTAGCCAATTAAATCAACTTGAATTATAATGTCTAATATACTGTTTTTCATCAAATTCTTCAATGAATTTTTTTTTTTTTTTGGCTGAGTGTATTAACAGTGTACAATACAAATACAAATAGATGCGGTAAGCAAGTTTATATTCAAGTACGATACTTGATTTGTCTTTTTTCTAATTTCCCATAAGCAGTCTAAGAAAACAATATATTTGAAGTGTTGGTGCCTTGATGCTTCTGTCCCCTCCCCTTTAGCACAAGGAAAAGACAATAAGGCGCCAGAAGGGCCCATGGCATCACCAGCGGACAAAACGAAAGGATGTCAATAGGTATGACACACTCGGGTATAGACAATCATTTATCCACATGACATATTTACAATGTACTTCATTATGATAATGGAAATGATTCGAATACATGCAGAGACAAGTCAATTGAAAGTAAGCCACTTTCTTTCGTTTTCTTTGAATTTGGTTTCACACTCTTCTCAAATAAAAACCAAGACTCAGTTAGGAAAGCAAACAAACACCTAAACATACAACATGATACACATTTATTTCTAATTTGATTGAAAGGTATTTATTGAATAACATCTCTTGCAGCGCGCAAGTTCAATTGCGGACATCTTACAAGGATCATCATGAACACATTCAGGTATAATTTTTCGGGGGAGGCGAGTAGGAGAATTCGTCCCATATGTAAATATTCACAGCTGCAATGACATGGATTTGTGAACAAATGTGCCAGGGAAATAACTCGTAAGTCATCGGTTAAATCGGCTAAATTTTCATTTATCTGCTCCTGTGAAAAAATAGGACAAATCTGAGAGGAAACTTGACTTTGTTTTTCAATTACAATGGGAAAATTACGAAGTAGCAAGAAAGGCATGCTAAAAGTGAAAGTTACAACACTCGACAATCGTTACTGCAAAGACAAGACTGCAACAAGATGTATACCACTGGTATTGACAGAAAGCAAGGGGAAAATTGCAGAGAGTTTGAAACCTCTGAAGTCAGAAATTTATATTTTTTGTTGTTGATACAAAAGTACGGAATCGTTATGGTAACCTGCATCTTAAGTTTGTTATACTGAAAATATATGAAAAGGGGGATGATCGTTTACATGATAAATGATTAGATGGCTTACCATATTCCAGCCAGGCTACACTGTTCATATCATTATGTTGATTAAGTAGGTAAGAAACTAGAAAAAAAAAGAAGAAAGTTCCACGCCGTTGACAGGAAACAAATAATATATCATCTAAACAATAGACTCGAACTATGGCATATCGAATTTTGCAGATCTGATCTTGACTCTGGGTGGTCTGAGGGAGGATTTGCCAGTGAACTCGATGGACGGAAAGCCTCGGTAAGTATACAAGAGCAAAAAGTGGCAAATATTATCTGAAGAAGGAACGTTAATAACAGCAATGAAAGGTCTGTTGCCGCAGTTTTGGGTTGTGATCCTATTTCTAGGTATATATAGTGACCCGTCAAGTCCAACAGAGGTACAAGTTGCCTATAATCAGTCTGGGAAGGTACGACCAAGAGTAGAACAGAGAATGTTGTTGTTGCTGTGTACCCATTTTTATCAAGAATAAGAGCAATTCCCTTAATTACTTCTCTTTCCCGAGTACAGTACAAAACCGATTTGAGAAATTCACTAAAGTTGATTGTAACTGCAAGATCAAGCCACAAGATATTTTGATCATCAATCGCAAACACCAGCAATTCTAATGAAAGGAGGGATTGGGATCGCTAACACAAAGATAAGGCATCAACACCAGCGCATGCATACACAATCCAATCGGAGAGAATAAGCGACTCCGTCTGCGTAAAAGCTTTTCGTTCCTTGATCCTTGATGGGCCATGTTTGTGAACCATTCTTGCTCTTATTTTTATTACAAATGAACATGAAATCGTCACACACGTTACTTCGTCTTGTTTTGATCGCCTGATAAATTTGCTTGCACCCTTTAATAAAGTGACTTACTTCATAATACGAGCAGCGTTGCTCTCTTAATGTTGCTTTGCATCCTTTGTGGTGATTAGAGGCCAACTCCTCCAACATGTAAGCAACACCGCAATCACGGAATCTTGCTTTTGGAATGAAATACAATCATTACAATCTATTCTGGGATGCTGCATAAGAAAACCGAACAACACTCACTAGACAAAATTACTAAGTAAAGGTAAAAACTATTGAATGAGACTTCAAGCTTCAGAATGATATTAAATCCATTCAAAATAGCTGTCCTATGTCATTCGAAATATGAATTGGAATTTCGATCCTGTTAAAAAAGATACTGTTAACTTTATAAAAAAGGAGAACTGAATTAATTAATCAATCGGAAGGTACTTAATTAATATAACTTGGGGAAATAATGCATTTTTGTAGAACACACGTAAACAATTTCAAAACGAGCAGTAACTTAGTCTGTATTTCAGCTGGTGAATCTAAGAAGAATCTCTCAAATCGCACACAAAATACAACAACAACGACAGATCTCAGGGACGTTCAGCGTGAGAGACTTCGAGAAGGCTGTGGATGAGCTGGAGAGATGGCTTTTGCCCAAGATCGCCCGCCTCACGTCCACGGAGTTCATGGCCCAGGACCTTCCTAACATCAGCGACGAGATGGAGGTAACGACTGGCAATGGTTCTGTAATGTATTCAGATATTATGCATGCTTTGTTCACAAAAGTTGCCCTTAACAACCACAAAGCTTGCCGGAGCTTGCCCAACCTAGCAACAACCAAGGGAATTCTTGCCTATGGAACTTCATGGGAAAGAGCAGGTGTATAAAATGCTTCGTTACTAGGTTGTTGGAACAGACGCTTAAACTGGCCGCTTTGACTATGATTTTAGGTAGCTCTACTACTCGTCAAGGGCCTTGATTTTGCGCACGGCACACATTTTACACTGACCAGGAAGACGTGAGTCTCTCTCACACCTCCCTGCACTGACACATGTTTTCAGTGCAAATAATGTAGTACATGCAACACATACAACCTAAACCCAACAGCGTGTCGAAATCATATTGAGAATAACTAGAGATGAAAAGATATAGAAAAAGACTGCCAGCGTAATTCATTACTGTTGCCAGCAAATTTGTAAAAGAACCAGTATACATGTATATAGATATAGATATAGATATAGATGTATATGAGCAAAAAAAAAGAAAGAAAAAGAAGATAACAACTTTTTACAGCTCTAATGTATGCACTATCTTCCCCGGCATTATGGTGCCTTGTCAAAATAAGTAATTTTACCAAAGTGACAGACTTCATCCATTGATATATTCCAAGATATTTTCTTTTCGCGTAGTGAAAGCAAAAACATACACTACACACACACAAACACAGACACACACACACAAACACATCCACCAACAATTATATCACGATCTTCTATGTTCCCTTGAGTTGGATGGTCTAAAAGTAATGCAGAAATGTCAAAGTTATTCTTAATTTGCCTCAACGCCAAGGGATAGATAGGCAGTCTCCTTATTAACATGTACTGGATGAAATGGGGATAGATAGGCAGTCTCCTTATTAACATGTACTGGATTAAATGGTTTCACTGTCGTACCTTGCTTTTTTTAATTGATTAATTATTTAACTCTATCTCTGTTTTTGATTAAAAGGAGACACTTAGAGCTAATGGTGACGTCATCAGCAAGTAATTCCGCACTTTTTGTTTTAGGACATTGTACTTGATTTTTTTCTAGGCATCTTTTTTTCTTGTTGTGGAAAATACACAGAAGTTGTCGGGTTTCATATCAACAGAAATATGTCGTTTGTTTCAAATATGGTTGATGATACACCAGGGAGATCATATTAAATAAGACCGTTCGACCGTGCATCACAAAACTGTTGTAAGTATAAAGAAACTGAAAGACTTGAAGTGGCAGGCCAATAAAGGCACACAGATGAAAATTACAAATCCACTGAAGACATTTGTAGATTTGAAATTGCTTTTTTAGCTTAAGTTATGCACCTGTAACCCTTTTCTATACAACTTTTGCGCTTCTTATTGTGCAGTCTTTTGGTCATATACCATTCTTATAGTCAGTCAATGCATTGGTCCGAATGGCTGACTAGCATTAATTTTTTATCTCCTCCTATTCAGAAATGTCAGCAGGAGATTGTCAAGTACCAGCTGAAGTATAATGTCATCAAAAATGCTGTACAAAACCAGCTTGTAACATTCAAAAATGAAAGGAACGTTTTCGAAGTCTGTACCTTTGTGGAGAACAGCAAGTCAAACTGGCAGACGTTGGAGAGCGCTATCACGAAGAGGTATGTTGAAATTGGCGGACAAGATACCACGTTTTGAGGGAAGGAATTGAGAGGGGTGGGGTGTGATCACGATCTTGAATCAAAGTTCTCAGGGTTTTTTTTTTTTTTTTTTCGTTATACTTTAAAGTGTGTGTAAAGTTCTGGTTGATGTGAGGATTTAGCTTTTAACGTTTTGTGAGGTATTCAGAAACCACTCTATGAGATGTCAAAGAGCATGCAATGCTAAGGGGTATCAAAAGTTAACTTGATGGAAATCGGGTTTGAAATGGCTGAGATATCCAAAAACAATGTGAAACAAAGAGATCCTAAAACAAAAGGCGTGGACTGTCGCCTTTTATTATTATCACTTTTTGGATATCTAAGCCATTTGAAAAACCCATTTTCATCAAATAAATGTTGAATCCTTCTTAAAATTACACGCTTTTTCATATTTCATAAGAGGTTTCTCATTATCTTAACTTAGAAATGTTCAAAACATGAATCCCCACCTCAACCAGTACTGTACAGTCTCTTTAATGCAAGACTAAAACCATACGACAAGTAGAAAATGGTCATATTCTATGACTTGTATGTAGACTATTCTACGTCTGTCATTTTTTTTTTCGGAAATTCATAAAATGCAGTTGCGAAACCGAAATGAGCAACATAAATGTTATCCATTAGCAATCCTTGTTTGTACACAGTGTAGACGCGTTTTTCTCTCTATTCCTCTCTCTCTCTGTGAAAATGGACAATATTTTTCTGACGTTCACAGCAGGTCATGGAAGCTTTATCCTATAGTGTCGCAAATTTGCAAGATGTCTGTGACGTTGAGTTTATATATCTTTCATAAATAAGGGGTATCATTTGTCCCCGAGCCAATCAACTGTTTCCATTATATTAACATAAAGGATTACGGTTTGCTTTGGCATGTCATGTATGATAGTATACTAGATGCAGTACATAGTCCCTGGATTTGTTTGTTGTTTCAATTTTCTATCTGAAAAGATGACTGATGGACAGCCAAGCCAATATTCAGTTGCACTCGCTTTTTTTTTTTTTTTTTTTTTTTTAAGGGATCCAGTCTATTTTGGGCGGACCACAAAACCGGGTTATGCGCCCTGTTCTTCGCAATGAATGCTTGAAGAGGGATATACATGCATGGGACCTCAATTTAATGTCCTATGGGAGGACAGAGTGTTTTATGTACTAGAGAGAACGGCATGGTAATACGGAGCATAGTTTTAGTAAGATTTGGCAGGATTCATTTTATAGCAAAGATCCTACAGGATCTTTGTTAATAGGTAGACTATGCTACCGACTGAGCCACTACGCCGCATTGGTTTTACTAAATTTTAAGTACCGGCCATCTCGTTGAAATACTGAAATCTTGCTTAATTATCGAGGTCATTATTGAAAGGATTACGAATGTATGAAAGATATAGACATATTTTGAGATTTCTGATGTTGTCGAACGCACTTCGTGGAAATATGGTGAGTAGGTGAGGTGTAATTTGAAGACAGAAATCACTCTCCGTAATCTTCTTCCTCTTCCATTCCTCAATTCCTTTGATCTGCTCTCATATATGTCCTCCAGGGGCAGGCAGTTAGAGGAACTACAGACTGCCACCAAGGAATACCAGACCCACAGCAAGGACGTCATCTGCTGGCTGGACAACATGGAGTACCGCCTGGACCAGGTGCAGGCTATGCACGACATCACCATCGTGATAGTGCTCAAGGAGCTGCGGGTAATGCAGTGTTCCTGAATGATCCCTTCTTACACAAGTTCTGTCTGATCCTAGTTTTTCGTTATACTTCTTTGGGAACTTGTTTGATTATTTTCTCATCCCCACCTATTATGTTGTTGTTTTTTTTTTGTTTTTTTGTTTTTATTTTGGAGCTCCCCTAACCACATTTGGCATGTTCAACTTGATATTCCAAAAAAAAAATACAGTCAAACATTCACCAAACTTGGCACGTATCCTTGCTAGATCAATAAAAAATAATTGTAGGAAAATGGGCACCAATTCTTACTTGCGGCTCCGGGGAAAAACCCTAGGGAAAACAGAAGGGGGGGGGGGGGGGAGGGGGAGACAAACCCTCTATACAATGACATCTTCACACATTTTCTCTTCTAATGGAACCTTTACAATCTTTAAACCCTAACTAAAAAGCTACATTAATCAAGTTAAGAAGGTAAAGAAGAGACACTTGTCGTAATTCGGAAAGTTTGTCGTATGGAATTAACATGTTCCAGCTATACCATGTGTATGGGAACAAGCAAATACCCAAGCATGTGTTTTCTACCATAATAGCTTAGGGTTTGAGACATGTACGCCTGACCGGTCAAGTCAGCCATGATGATGCAAACACCTCAAGCAGACCTCCATACCTGGGATATGTTGGTAAAACAGCACCAGTCTCACAACATGTGCCCAGCCAACAACCGTTTCCAGTTGTCACTTCACTGCAATGTTATCCTCGAAGTACCTTACTAGTCACAATTTATGCCCACGTTCAACTTTTGCAGTAAATTGATCCAATGTGTGTCACACTGTAGCTGTTGGTCGCCTGTTGTCTGTAAAGACGCGAGTTTTTGTGTTTTTCACGAAATAATATACAGACACAGCCACAGACACAGACACACACACAGACAAAGACACAGACACAGACACACACACACACATCGTTGATGCTGTCATTCTTCAGTGGGGTACTTCAAAGCCTCGCAGTGTTCACTCAGCATACGACCCTGCAGCACTCACTCAACTGTTTGACACAAAACTCCTTGGAATCCTTGACGATGCCCTCCTATCTGGTTAGGCCAAGCTGACACTTGGCATTCTGTGGCACGCATTGGCACGACTTGAGTCGTGCCAGTGCGCAAACTAGTCGTAAACTGGCTTGAAGTGTGCGTAAACCCGTCGTGACTGAATGCCATGTGGGGACGAGAATTCTGAAATGTTCAAAATTTTGGTCACGACAAAATATCGCGAACGGGTAGTGAACTATGCGCAAACTGTTCGTGAACTCGTCGGGACGATGCGGGAGGATGCGTGGCAGTGCGTGTCATGCCACGACTGTCACGAACTGCCACGAATAATTCACGACCAGCTCACGTCGAGTTCACGAGTAGTTCACGACCAGCTCACGTCGAGTTCACGAGTAGTTCACGACATGTTCACGAATTGGTGCGCGTCGCAGCGTGGCCGTGCCTTCCCACTGACACTGTCACGTGTACTTCACGCATTGATGGCACGAGCAGTTCACGACTTGTATACGCACTTCAAGAACAGTTTGCGCATGACACGAGCAGTTCACGACGAGTTCACGAACAGTTCACGAGCAGTTCACGACTATTGCGCGAGAGTGGCACTCGCGTCGGTGATGGGTATATATAGGGCAAGAAACGCAAGAAAGTCCCCTCACCCCCCCCCCCTAAAAAAAAATAACGAAATCCTTCCTTTCTTTCGTTTCTTTTCCGTTTTTCTTTCTTTTCGTTTACTTCCATTTCTTCAGGGTTTTTTTTTTCGGTTTTTTTTTTTTTTGGGGGGGGGGGGTGATCGGGGGAGGGGACTTCTTTTCTTTTATTAGTTTTCATTTCTCCTTTTCTTTTATTTCCTTTTCTTTTCCCTTTCTTTTTTTTTTTCGTTTCTTCTTTTTTTTTCTTTTTTTTTAGTTTCTTTTTCTCTTTTTCGTTTCTTTTTCGTTTTTTTTTTCTTTTTGTTTTCTTTTTTTGAGGGGGGAATGGGGGAGGGGAGTTTTGTTGTTTTTGTTTTCGTTGTCCTTTATTTTTTCGTTTCTTTTTCGTTTTTTGTTTCTTATTCCTTTATTTTCTTTCGTTTCGTTTCGTTTTCGTTTCTCTTTAACTTTATTTTAAGGTTAAAAAGAAAAACAAGTGTTTTGAAATAAGATAACAATTTATTAACATGAAAACAGCAAACACCAAATATGTACAAGTATTCAGCATGTTGTCTCTTCCACAGCCAATCCAAAAATAATAATAACCAATAATAATAATAACCAATATTTATATAGCGCTTTTTCTAAACAGACACAAAGCGCTTCAACAATTGTAACAAAATACAAAAAAAAAATCAACAGTATTTACAAAACAAAACATAGAAAGTACAAAGCAAAACAAATAAACAATGACTTTAGACTTGTCAGATCATCAGCAGTGGAGGCCTTACTTCTGGAACAAATAAGTTTTCAACAGTTTTTTAAATGATCTGTGTTAACTGCTGATTGGACATTTGTAGGGAGACTATTCCAGGATTGAGGTGCTGCAATATTGAAGGCGCGACGTCCGGCTGTTGTTCGGGTTCTTGGGGTAGTTAGCACAATACGTGTGGTGGACCTGAGGTTATAAGTTGACTTGCAGATGTGGAGGAGCTCAGAAAGATACACTGGTACTTCAATATGGAGGGCTTTGTATGCAAGTATAGCAGTCTTGAATTCAATTCTCTTAGAGATAGAAAGCCAATGCAGATCATTCATGAGGGGTGTCACACGGGTGAACTTGGACTTATTGTACACTAATTTAGCAGCATGATTTTGGAGAAGCTGTAAACGTTGGATATTTTGTGATGTAGTGCCATATAATAAACTATTACAGTAATCTAGTCTGGAGAGTACAAGTGCTCTCACTGCGTCATGTGCAGAAGACTCATCGAGGTATTTTCTAATGCGACCCAGGTTCCAGGGGATGACCAGGGGTTTGGGAGGCCCCCTTTTTATATGGCGGGCCCAAGTCGGCACGACACCGTCCGAATTGTGCAAACTCGTCGCGCCAATGCGGGAAGTGCGTGAACTATGCGCAAACTATGCCCAAACTATGCGTGAACTCGTCTTGCCAGTTCGTGTCAATGTGGAAACTGATGGGCACGCATTTGTGGACTATTCGTGAACTCGTCGTGAACTCGTGAACTATGCGTGAACTAGTCGTGAACAGTGTGGGAGCCTCCCAGTTCGTGCCCCAAAATGGCCCGACTTGCCACGACAAAATCGTGGCCAAAAGTCGTGCAAGTATCAGCCTTGCATTAAGCCAGGCTAACACATGACAAAATTTTGAACATTTCAAAATTCTCGTCCCGACGTGGCACGTAGTCACGACGGGTCTACGCACACTTCACGCCAGTTTACGACTAGTTTGCGCACTGGCGCGACTCAAGTCGTGCCAATGCGTGCCACAAAATCGTGCAAGTGTCAGCCTGGCTTTATAGAGAAGAATCTTGCGCGACCACATACTTTACACTTTCCCTGGTTGTCACGTGCACTCCGTGAAGTGAAGCAAAAATGTAGAAAAAGCGAGAGAAAGGGAGTGGAATCTGGTGTGCATATTAAGAAATCTACCATGCACTGTGTGTACAATGCAATGCAATACAATGCAATACAATGAATACAATGAATACAATGAATAAAATGAATAAAATGCAAAACCATACAATACTATACAAAACAATTGGCCTACAATATCACTCACATAAAGTAGGGCATGTCAGTTCTATCATGCACTACACTGGACTGCAGAATAACAAATAATAAAATAATTATTCCGAGTGCCGTGTCATTTCACCAAGGCCGCATTTCAGGGTGAAACAGAACTGTACGAGGGATTTAGCATTTTGAATTCTATTGTACTGCATGAAAGGTGGTATTATTCAGCAATATTGATAGTAAACATCAATGGGAGTTTGAGTATTGCAGGGAAAGGGACCGTGTCTGGGGGGGGGGGGGGGGGCACGAGGAGATGACTCAAAAATTAAAATACAATTCCACCTTCATTATACATGTAAATTGAATAAATGCCGCAATATCAACAGAAACCATCAGTGGGCCAGTCTACCAAAAAGTGTGCAGAACTTCTTCAACACTTCTTATACATTTTATATTGTGTTAAAAACGGTGGTATTTTTTTTTTTTTGCTTTCAGTTGTCACCTTGAATGTTGTTTTTATGTTTTTTGTTTGTGTATGGAAAATATATAATTGTAAAGGGCGCATATTCATTGGTTGTAATAATATTATTGGAACGCCTTTTAGTGGCACACTGTTTTCCATCGTTATGATTATCTACTATTTTTGTTGCCATGGCAAAGTGCATTGTTTGTTTTATATGACATCATTTGTGCATATGCTTTATATTGTATTTGAAAAAAAAAATGCCCTTTTTAGACGAATGAAAGACAAATCGAAAACTTTTACGGCTTTGGATCACCTTCCCCTTTTCTTTTCTTTTTCCTTCTTTTTGATGACGGAAATAAACTGTTGAATTGAATTGAATCGAATTGAATTGAATTGAATTAAATTGAACTGAAATATTATGCAGTTATATTAATACACTATAAATATTAGTTTTACCGTGATAAAAAAGTTTACTTACATTCATGTTTTCAATTGCCACCATAATTATAATCCTTAAGGAGAACAACAAAACAAGGAAAACATAACATTTCAAATTTGACAAGTGTTAGTTTTCTTCTGCACGTACAAGCACATCTCTTGAACGTTTTGCCAAATTAATACGCATTCACCTACTATGATTTCTTTACCAATATTCTGATTGAATCGTACTTGCTTGGTTTTGCCCAAGATACACACAGTATAATGTTTTATGATTATATGGACAATGAAATAAATTCAGTGATATGCGTATGTCATATACAGCTCATGCAGAAGGAGATTGCCGATTTCAAACCAAAGATCGACGTCAACTTTAAGAACGGCGAGACACTGGACACAGTTAGAAAAGACACGATTCAGCCGCTGCAAAGAGTGATCCCCCACCCCTCTTCGGGGCGACACGGAGGTGGGCAGCATCGACAGGTGCAGGGGGGCATATTTGCGGAACCCATTGACTTCGTCGGTGAGTCCATTCTTCTTCTTTTTTTTGTGCAATATAGCAACAGCCAGGTTTAATGATATATTTTATACCCCATCACACTTATTCCGAATTAGAACGAATCAAGCAGAAGTGGCCGGAATGACAGATTTTCGAAATTCGTTGTTTTAGCTCTCAAATGCGACTCGAATGTAGTTGGAACACAGTAGGAATATTAAGAATGCTATTAGAATGCAGTCAGAATTATTTAGAAATCACTCCGAATGCCGCGTGAATGCCGACCAATTGTAGCGGCTCGAAGTCTGGTCGGAAGGCATATCGAATGAAGTACGAATTTATCTTGAATGCAGTTAAAAGTCCCAGATTTTTTTTTTTTTTTTTAAGAATGTACTTCGAATATTAGCGCTCGATGGAGACGGACGTGCCGCCATAGCTCTCTTGGTTCTGCAGCCACCGCCCTTTTCCCTCACCACCACTTCATGGATTATTTTCTGACTCTTCCTGCATAACTTTTCACCATAAGCCCAAAAGTAACTTTGGTTTCAACCTGTTTCAACGAAGTTTTGAAATAAGCCTTGAAATTTATCAAATTTGGAATTTATTTGCAACTTCTGAACGCGCATTATCAGTGCAGATGGCGACCCGCCTTACCCGAGCTACCAGTAAAGACCGGACTGTTCCCACCCACGCCCCGCAACCCAGCCGTGCCGACGGCGGTCAGTCTCACTCAAGGAGCGATGACGGCGATGACGGCGATGACCTGACCCTGGCGGACATACAACAAAGTATAACTCGTTCTTCCTCTACAGTTTGTGCAAAACTTGATGTTCTTTCGCGAGAGGTTGCTTCAATCAACACCAAACTGTCAGAACTAGAAGACTCCGTAAGCATGAACTCTGACAAGATAATAGAGATTGAGAACAAGAAGCTTCCAGAAATGGAAAACAAGATGGCTGCCGAAATTGCCAAGCTCCAAAACAAGCTCACGGCAATGGAGATTTACTGCCGTCGCGCAAACCTGCTCTTTTACGGTGTAAAGGAAACGCCAAACGAAAATGTTGAGCGCACACTTCGCGACACGTTTTGCTACCTCGGGATAAACGCAGATGATGCCGCCCGTATTGCCCTCGTGAATGTTCATCGGCTCCCCCGACGCGACAACGCCAACGCTGCTTCCGGCCAGGCCAACGGAGCCCCATCTCGAGACCCTGTTCCACGAGCCATAATTGCAAAGTTCGTCTACATTCGCGACAGGGATCGTGTTCTTGAATCGTTCGACCAGCGCCTGCGCCAAAACAGCCAGCCGCGAGCCAACACCGGTCCCGGTCAGGAATCTCGACGGATCACGGTCCGCACGGATCTGCCCCCTGCCCTCAAAGCCAGGAGAAGCTTTCTCGCGAAAACGGCCTACGACCTCAGAAGGCAAAAAAACGCTTCTACCAAGATATACCTAGCTGGCACAGAAGTACTCCTTAAATGGAAAGAAAAAGGCTCTGCGACTTGGAATCTGTACCGTGACTGAACCTAAAAGCCGCGAGTCTCGTGTGATCTTCAGCTCCTATGTGCGCCTTTAAGTTAAAATACCTCTTGCGACTTGATTGGTAAGCTTTAGTACCCATCAAAGCTCTGATCAGTTACATTAGTGCTTCTTTCTTCTAAAGTACCCGTTCTTACCCATTATTATTGTTATCACCTCTGAGTTACAATTCCGATCCCTTTTGCCAACTACGTAAATTCATTATCACTGATGTAGCACCACTCGCAAACTTCAAATAGCTACCACGAGTTGTGTTCGTTCCTTTCCCTTCTTTTTTTGTGTCACGTTATTCAAACATAGCACTCAACAATTATATCAAGTGTATGAGGCCGATGCCGCGGCTCACACAGTCAATTATTCATTTTGGTTGAATTGAATTTAAATATAAACAGTGCGCTCATTACACGTTTATGGGATTGAATGGCAATGATTGAACTTGGAAGTTTACTGCCCAACAAATTTGGTATATATATTGATTGGAAGTAAGCGTCTTCCTCTACATGTTCTTTCTTTCTTCTGCAACTGCTCCAATATTCGGCAAATGGAAATTGTTTTTCTCGTAATCTTAGACTACCATATCCAGCATGAGATAGCTTGTACTATGCTACGACTGAAACTTAACCTCTGACTTCATAACACGTTTAAACTATGTGATTGAAAAGTAATGATCCAATTTACTGTTCAACAGATTTGGTCTGTTTACTAGTAGGAAGAATGTGTCTTAATTCCTCTATTTTCTCCCATTATGTCCCAATACTCGGCTATTGGAGAAAAAACAATGTAAAATGTGATATGCTTTTTTATCGCAATCTTTGATTATAGTATATCCGACATGAAATAGTCTGTTCTGTGTTATGACTGAAACTATCATAACCTTTTGTCTTTTTTTCTTCACAATTCCTTGGAAATGATAACAAAATTATAACTTGTACGTAACGAGAAAAGAAGTAAATTGCAATGTTGTTTGTACTTTGATTGCAAAGGGATTTTTCAAGGGTGAGGGAGGGAGGGGTGGCTGCGGGTAACATCTGGAGAAAACGGTCTAAAGAAGACATGTATGTAAGCAATTTTTTATTGATTATGTATCTTTCTGTGTGCTTTAAGTACGCACACGACACACCGATTGATTTTCATTTCAACTTAGATTTTGTTTTGTGCTCAGCAGTGTTTGCATTTTGCCTTGACATACATTCCATGCACGCAACATCAAAATCTGTCTTACCTGGATGTATCAATTTGATTTTTCACAATTGTGCCAAGTGCATACTTATGAACGTACGTATAACCACTTGTATGTTTAGATTTGAACAGAGAACTGTATTACCAAATTCACTATGCAAAGAACCAGTACTCGGTATACCTTTTTACATTGTTCTATGCACGCTCACTGTGCTTTCTCTCCTGGCGAAATTCGCAAAAATTTACATAACAGTGTTAATGAATTTCCTATTGTGTATGCAAAAATGTGTTATGCCGGTGCTTTCGACCGCTATTAACTTGTCATCAGCTTTCAGCAATCTGTCATCCTTGTGTATCCAAAAATGCATTATTCCGGTGTTTTTGACCTCGCAAATCAATTCACTACCTGTTCTCAGCTATTTGTTATTGTATATGCAAAGACGTGTTACCACGGTACTTCCCACTCCTCTCAGTGATTTGTCATCAATGTTCATGCAAATATGTGTCACCCCGGTGCTTCTGACTCCTCAACGTAATTTGCCTCCTACCCTCTGCAAACTGTTATCATTGTGTATGCATAAAGGTATTTCTACGGTGTTTTCGTTCACCCCCAATTATTTTTTGTCTGTTTGCTCTGGCATTCGTTTCTTTGAACTGTTCAGTGCAATTCTGGCCCCATACAGCCTAGCAACAACCTCATTCCCTACTTACTATACTGGTGCAGTTACCTTTGAATTTTCGGCATGCTTTGTTTTATGTATGGCCATTGGACATTCTTTACCCATATATCAACAGGGTGAATGTTCTCCCACTTGTCTCCCTATAAAACCAAGTAGCAGATGTGTTCTTAAGCAGTTATTTCCTGTATACAGCCTGTCTTCATATTCACCTGCCTTGTATCATTCACAATGATGAATCCAAATACTACTGTAAACTCGAATGTCGCATCAGTTGCCGCCCTTTATCCTCAGTCATTTGCTGATATGACCCCAGTAATTTCAGTAGACAGCGAAGAGGGTGAGGATCCCGACATCGTCACTTTCTTAAATACGCAAACTCCTGAATTAAGACTGGATTTTGACTCTAGCGATACAGCAGTCCAAAATGTATTTACTCACTACCACACAGAGGATGAGCTTACTTCACTCACTCATACCGATGCAAATCAACTCTTTATTTCACATTTTAATATCAGAAGCTTAAACAAAAACTTTGATCAATTCCTATCTTTTGTGAGTACACTAAAATCCAAATATAATATCATCGGGCTCAGTGAAACTTGGTTGAAGGAGACATCACCCTCTTCGCTGCTTATTATAGACGGTTTTAAACTCATAACAAATAATAGAACATGGAAGAAAGGTGGGGGAGTCGGATCTTATGTGTCACAGAATTTAGATTGTGTCTTCTTAGAAAAATACAGCGTGATGTCAGAAACATTTGAGAGTGTATTTATCGAGGTCAAAACTCCAAACAAAGGTAATATTATAATTGGGGAGATTTATCGACCCCCAAGCTCAAACCCTGCTGAATTTTTAGAGTTATTCTGCGGCCTTATCTCGAACACTTATTTTGACAGTAAGACATGTTTTGTCATGGGTGATTTTAATCTCAATCTCCTTAATTACAGTGATAATCCCTTATGCGCAGATTTCCTTAACCTTATGTTGTCGAAATCATTTATTCCCCTTATAAGAAAACCGACTCGAATAACTGATGATGTATCTACTCTTATTGACAACATTTTTGTAAATGACTCATTTTCTAACATCACATCTGGTATTATAGTTTCTGACGTCACTGATCATTTTCCAATTTACGCCCTTGTGTCCAATTTTATGACTGCTAATGTTTCTCACACCCACAACTCAGGTATTCGTGTAATGTCTGAATCCAACCTCAATAAACTTAGGGAGAAATTAAGTTCAGAGGATTGGTCCACCGTATACAGTCAAAGCGACATTGATTTAGCCTTTGAAAATTTTATGAATATTTTAATCGCTAATTATGATTCTTGTGTTCCTCTCCGAAGACCTCACCATTCTAATTACAAAAAAGTGCCACGACAACCATGGGTTACAAAATCTCTTCTCAGGTCCATTAACCGCAAGAATAAATTCTTTCATAAGTATCGTAAAGATCCATCCCCTTTAAACAAATTGAGATATGTTCGTTATCGGAATATATTGACATCCATAATACGTATAGCCAAGCGAAATTATTTTTCCCGACAGTTTGTTAAATATAAATCTGATGTGAAGAGTACGTGGAGGGTGATTAATGAGGCGCTCAAACATAAAAATAATACCGATTCTCCTAAATATATTTCAGTGGACGACCGCCAGATTAACGACCCGGTCATTATGGCGGAATCTTTCAATGAATATTTTGCAACTCTTGGTCCACATCTTGCCAGTAATATCTCGAAATCATCATTTGAATTCCATAGATACTTAGGTAATAGGAATTCTCAATCAATATTTTTTGAACCTATTGCTGAAGAAGAAATTATAGATATTATTAAGAATTTGAATGATAAAAAAAGTTCAGGATATGATGGAATTACAAATTTTCTTTTAAAAAATGTTTTAAGCGAAATCATTACTCCTCTTACCTACATTTTCAATCAATCCTTATTTAATGGCAAAGTCCCCAATAAGATGAAGGTCGCAAAAGTTGTCCCTATCTTTAAGAAGGGACAGAAAGATTTGGTGAATAATTACCGACCAATTTCTTTGTTGACTTCAATCTCTAAAATTCTTGAAAGGATGGTGTATACACGATTATTAAAATTTCTCACAAATCATAACATTCTGTCAGATTCTCAGTTTGGTTTTAGAAAACATTACAACACAACCCATGCTTTACTTACTTTTATAGACAAGGTAGCTCATGCTATAGATAGTTTTGAACATACAATTGGAGTTTTTCTTGATTTTTCTAAAGCTTTCGACACGATAGATCACGAAATCTTGTTTTATAAATTGTGTCACTATGGAATCCGCGGGACCCCCTTAGAATGGTTTAAGAGTTATTTAACAGAAAGAAAGCAATTTGTTAATATCAAAAGCCATGATTCGCAATTAAAGCCTATTTCATGTGGAGTCCCGCAGGGCTCCCTCTTGGGCCCACTTTTATTTATCTTATACATAAACGATCTTCCAAAATCATCGCAAATTTTGTCATTTATCTGTTTTGCCGATGACACTAGCTTGTTTTTTTCACATCGAGACCCTAATGCATTAATAAATATGATGAATACTGAGCTCAGGTCTGTGCAATCCTGGATTTATGCGAACAAATTATCTTTGAACATAGAAAAAACTCATTATATGGTATTCAGTAATTCCTTGAATGTTGTTCCATATGATATCAAAATAAATGATTTATGTTTAAAGCAGGTTAATAATACAAAGTTTTTAGGGCTTTGGATTGACCAAGAATTATCCTGGAAAACTCATATTAATTTTGTAAGTAAAATTTTGTCTAGAAATATTGGAATCTTGAATAAGCTCAAACATTTCTTTCCTGTTCATATTTTGCAGAGTATATATTCTTGCTTAATATCTCCACACTTTAATTATGGAATTTTGGCGTGGGGAAATGCAATTCACTCATTACTAGATTCCCTTCTCCGTATTCAAAAGCGTGCAATAAGAATCATAAACCACGCCGGATATTTTGCCCATACAAATTGTTTTTTCCATCAAAACAGAATTCTGAAAATTCAAGACCTATTTTATTACAATCTCGGAATTTTCATGTATAAACTAACAACTAATGAATTACCATCTGTTTTTATCCACATGTTCAAAAGGAATCATTCTATCCACTGTTATCCCACTCGCCAGAGTGACGCCTATCACCTTCCCCGTACTCGCACTATTTTTGCAAAGAAAACAATTATATTTACTGGACCCAGATATTGGAATGACCTCCCTCTAGATATCACTTCTTCCTTATCTTTATTCACCTTCAAACGCAAATTAAAACAGTTATTACTTAGTGGATACACACTACCAAGTTTTTAGCAACCCTTTTATGCTCCCAGTCTTTTGTCCTTGTCCGCAGCACCAAGTCATTCAAGTTATTTCATGGTACCGATACATCTTTTAATAATATAGCATTTTTGTTATTCAAACACTGCGAGATTTGTATGCAGTCTGGTTTGTGCGATATCTATGTGGTTCATTAGTTTATTACTCATCGAGTTTTTGTACTTGTGTAATTTTAGTTGGTCAAGACAAACATATCCGTTCTCCGTGTAAAATTATATGCCTATGAACTCGGGAACCTACAGTTTTACAAGCTTTAAAGCTTTTATGTAGGCCCCATCATATTTCTTATACTTACTAGTGACATTTTCACACAATATGACCTTGTACATTTGTGTCAAGTATATTTTCTTTTTCTTTTCTTCTACGATCAAAAGACATGATTGTATATATTTTGTATTCTTGTTTTGTCAATAATTTTGTAATGTCATCATTGAGAAATGGAAATATGAAATAAATTTGAACTTTGAACTTTGAATACCCAAGAATGCAGGAAGAATTTCCATACCGCTGGCATTCCGCCGGGCTCATTCCGCCCCTAGTTTGACGGGGGTATTTATGTACATGCATGGTGCATGCATTGAACAATAACTTGCTGAAGCTGTTTGATTGAGATTTCGGTGACTCTTCTAAAAATGTCTTCGATAATTTCTACAAACATTCGTTTCACCCTCACAGTCAAGAAAACAACAACAACAACAACAACAACAACAACAACAACAGCAACAAAACCATACAGTTCTTATGAAGATGACTGCAATATGCATTGGGATAATGGTGTTAAAAGAATGTTTGTGCTACAAATGCCCCTGCTTTGACGTGTAATGTGCTTTTTTGAATTACATGTATATAATTACCTAGTCTAATTCTGTTTTTTTTTTTCTGTCTCTCTCAGTTGAATCCCCTTCTCAGCGTGAGGTCAACGATGTCACCAGTCGCTACTATGAACTCGAGCGTCGCATCACCTTCACCCTTGAAGACTTTGGCCTTTCAAATGAGTGGATGAACCACCTGGACAAGGTCAGTTCTGACCAGGAGTGGGTCACTGCCTTGGACACCAACATGGACAGGGCTCGGCCGATGAGTAATGACATCCCGACGCTGACAAAGGAGATTGAACACTTCAGAGTAAGCCCTTGTAGTTGGTCTGTAGAGCGTTGTGCGTACGTGTGTCTTCTGTTTTGATTTGTGTTGTATTTATATGCCTCTGCCACGTAGTGTCGCCGAATCCATTACATTTTTGGGATATCCTTCGTCCGTACGCCCGCCTGTGCATCCGTCTTTCCTTCTGTTATCACGTTTTGGGACAGCGTAACTTAAAAACCATTTGAGTAATCCTAATAAAAATTTGCATATGTAGTATTAGGGGACGAAGTTGAACTTTTTTGGGCCCATGCTCAAGGTCACGGTCAATGTCATTTCTTAAAATGTTCACTATTCCCCTCATATCTATGCAACGCCTGAAGATTTCATCTTGAAAATAGTGTATAGATGTATTATCACATAACGATTCTCTAGGGAAAATTTTGGCCCATGGGGTCAAAGGTTAAATGTGAACTGAAAATGCTAAAATTTCACATGTTTATTCTTCATACCTCGGAGAGGGTTCAAGGTATCTTCATGACACTTACTAATAACCCCAATATGCATATACTGCCTGACGAGGATTATCTTGGGAATTTGGGGGTTATGGGGCTAAAGGTTAAGGACTTAACACAAGATAAATATGCTGAAATTTTACCATTTGATCCTGAAATTACACTTTTCTACATACTGTGGAGATAGCTCAATGCAGCGAAACTAGATATACATGTATTACTGCACAATGACTCTGCAGGGACGGTTTGTCCATGGGTCTAAGGTAAAGTGAAATTATAACATGTCACAAGTTTCCCTAAATTTTGTACATTTTTAGCTCAAAATATTGTCATGAAAATGGATATTAACAGGAAGTAATTATTTGACGAGTTGTGGGCCTTGTAGTCAAAGATCAAGGGTCAAATGTCAAGTGAGCATTCTCAAATTTCCAAATAAAGATTTCCTTTTAAGGACAAGTTGGATTGAGTGGATGAAGCAATATCCGTGGAAGACATTACTGAAAGTTTGAGGAAAATCAGACAATCCGTTCAAGAGTTACGAACTTTTAACGTTTCTGCGCAGTCACTGCTGGATGAGAAGACCAATACAGTTTATGATGTCAATTGTGTAGAATAAGAGGAAAATGTAAAGAGAACTCTGCAAAATTTCATACTTTAGAAAAAAATCATATTTGCCTTTTTCTTTTTCTTTTTTTTTTTTAACTGTTGTATATTAAGAGTAATATTACTCCCCATGCCTTCTGAAAGAGGTAAGTCAAGTGCTCTTTTTTATGTAGGAAAGGTGAACATAATTATGTTGAATTTTCTTCATAATTTTCTTGATATTATTCCACGCATGTGACATCACAAGTTTAATAATTTTTCATTCAGCGATGGCGCGGTACTGAAATTTCAAATATTCGTCACTTTTGAACGGATGGTCTGAATTTCCTCACATTTTTGCCGACGTATTTTGCCAATATTGCTGCATTCTCTCAATCCTCATGTCCTTTAAACAATTAGGAAACCATACAAATAAAACCTCGTTCAAAGAAAGTAAATACTTAACACATTTGTGGCAAACATGTCACTGTAATGGTTTTACCAATTATGTTAACCCTTTCGTCCCACACTGTTAAGACGTACTTTGGACCTTAATAGGAGAACCATGCGATATGGCGGAGGCATTCCTGTCGTCATAGCTACATTTATAGGTTGCTGTTTTTTTTGACGATATATGCGCTGTGCTTAGTAAAAGATCGTGTCACATGCATTTTAATGACAAATAATACTGCTGCTGCTGCTTCTGCTGCTGCTGGAGTTTGGCTCGAAAAACGCAAAGACAGTATCGTATTTGCAATGAAAATAGCAAGTGGCGCTCTGTAGTAACGGTCATCATGGTTTGTAGATTTGGGGGGGGGGGATTTTGCCTTCTTGCAGTAAATTACTGTAATAAATTCGTAGCTTTCTCAACTGTTTTACACTTTTATATGAAACTACAATGTAGCCATCGTGGATGTTGATGCTATCCTTCCTCAACACAACATTATCAAGTATTCTACAAATACCACTAAATAGCAAAAAACAAAAACAAAACAAAACAAACACCTTTGATAATGATAGCGATCGTGATAGCAGCAGCAATGGTGAAGACATGGGTAGAAATATGTGAATATAGCGTCACCCAAATGAGTAAAAACTCTTATTCTACCTTTGCTCACTTTCTCCCAGGCTATCTATACTGAGATTCATAGCAGGCAATCGAAGATCTGGGACACGA
This sequence comes from Diadema setosum, assembly GCA_033980235.1. Classification (NCBI taxonomy): domain Eukaryota; kingdom Metazoa; phylum Echinodermata; class Echinoidea; order Diadematoida; family Diadematidae; genus Diadema; species Diadema setosum. Next base: position 34,340,361 of record CM067076.1, on the reverse strand, counting down.
CGATCGGGTCCGATATATTCGTTCACAAGGAAGACTGTCGGCTTGCCTCTCGACAGAATAAGGACCTGTCCGACAAGACCTTCAACCTCCGCACCCACTACCATGAAATCTACAAGCGATCGGAAGAGTGGCTGCAAGAGGCCATCGATAGACTAAAAATGCTGCAAATCGATGAGAAGCAGGAGGTGAGGAGAGAAAATAAAATCAATGAGTGCAAAAAAAAAATGATAATTCGGTTGATGATGTACATTAAAGTGGATTCGCCCAATGCATGTAACCTGTGTAAGTCAAATGTTCAAGCCTCATGAACATGTATGTGTATATACGCATCAAAAACAAACAAACAAACAAACATACAAACAAACAAACACAAATGTACTTCGGCTCTATGTTTGCGCTGTAGTGGAATCGGTAACATGCCACGGGTAGTGAGTCCTGTTTGAAATAATATTTCAGATTTTTTTTTTTTAAGAATAAGAATAGTGACTTTCAATGCATTGTTTGACAAACAATTTAGTTATATCCATGGTGGTTTATATGATTGATAATATTTCTTTGTCATTGATCAGTTGAACAGTTGTGGTGTTCTACCTTCCATGGTTTTTGCTTCATGGCAAGTCACTTTAAATTTAGTTAAATTGTGTTGATGTGTCTCAGGTGCATCAGGAGGTGGAGCTCCGCAAGAAAGACACCAATGTTCAGAACCTCCTGTACTGGTTGGCCAAGGTGGAGCAGGTCCTTGCATCCGAGCAACCCTTGAGCGAGACAAGCTCCCAGATTAAGCAGCAGCATGCAAATCACCAGGTATGGAACTGTACATTCACGAAGTATAGTTGAAAATTGTTGAAAAAAAAGATCAGTTTCCATCAGAAAATCGTCCATGTAGGCCAACCTTTGTTCAAACACGAGGATAGTATATCTTTCCATTTTCTTGACAGACAGCAAAACATACATTTTTTTTTTAAACATCAATGTCATTACCTATATGAGTGACTAACACGACTTAAGTGTTTAAAACATGTTTATAACACGCACATAATGAGGTTAGTGCCACTTTGTTAGTGTCACATATCAGGCCCGTAGCCAGGGGGGGGGGGGGGGGGGGGGGGTGCGTCGGGTGCGTACGCACCCCCCCCCCCCCCCCAAATTCTGAAAGGTCCACTTTTTCATAATAACGGTTTTTAGCAATTCTCAAGATAACAATCCAAATAAATATAAAGACACATTATTATGCTACGTAAATGTGGAAGAGTACGTTTAACAATGTTAAAAATAATTGTACGAAACCCTTTTGTTGTATGAACCATCGGATCGTCCCCATGCACACAAACACAAATGTTATGTATCAATTTGTGCGAGCTATTATTATATTGGCACTGCATGCCATGGCCCTTGGCGCGTGTGACCGGTGTTTTTTTTTTCCACTGGCCGCCCGAGTACGTGCGATTCGTGGATGACATTGAGGTTGACACTTGCATTTTTTCACAGGAACAGAGGTAAGTGGATGAAAATCTAATAGCCTCAAGTTTACGTATGATGTTTTTATTATGATAAGAATTAAAGAAATTTCCTCGAAATTATAACTATAATCGAAAACCTGAGACATTTTATATCTACGTCTCACAAAGATATAGTACATGTATATAAGTACATGTTGGCATGATAATGCCTGGGGATAGATTATTATGTCAACTATTTTCCATTATGAATGCATGCTCCAATCAAATTGTGAAAAGGTGGTCATGAATTAGCATTTCTTACGAACGATCAGGAGAGACAAAATGAGTCGGATTGGATTACAATTCTCACTTACAGCTTTGTAGAAGTCTGAGTCAACAGTATCACACAGTACTTCAAGACGTATTATAGTACAAACGATTTCTTGAGCCTGCACCGTTTCAGGCTCTGTTCTGGATACAGCGGTAGAAACTCATTTTTTTCTTTCTTTTTTATTTTATCATTATTTACTAATCTCTTTTCTAACTTACAGTTAGCGGATTTCTTTGCAGGCCAAATTCGGAAATGTAGTGTTGATTATTACTTATACATTTTCTCATGTTGTGACAGTTCTATTGGTTCTCATTTTAAAGTGAGCCAAAACCTTAAAAAATTTTCACTTATAATTTCCAAAGAGTATTATGCAGGCACGCAAACTCATTTTAGTTGTATTTCATTTAAATGTAATGAGTAAGAGGGTATGAGAGAGAATGGAAAGTGCTGAGCTATGAAGTAAAATGGTAAAGTAAAAAGTTTGTCAGATAGTATTACAAAAGAAACTCATTCTTTTTTGTTTGTTTATTTTATCATTATTTACTTATCTCTCTTCTAACTTAAAGGTAGTGGATCTCTTTGCAGCCAGTGGTGTATCTAGGGGGGGGGGGGGGGGGGGGCAAGGGGGGCACGTGCCCCGGGCGCCACTCCTTGGGGGCGCAAAAAAAACGAAAAAAAAAAACGAAGAAGAAGAAAAAAAAAACGAAGAAGAAGAAAGAAAAAGAAAAGAAAAAGAAGAAGAAGAAGAAGAAGAAAAAAAAAAAAACTCGCCCGGAAGGGGGAGGGAGAATGGTAAGGGGGGGGGGCAGAAAACCAAATCAAACAAGATAAAAACAAAACATGATGACGCGGACAAAACGACAATGTTTATTGTGTTCACACAAACATTCTATGTTCTGTGAGCTGAAATACAAAAATTTTCGGCTCGCTCGCTGCGCTCGCTCGCCAAAATTTGTATAAAAAAGAAGGTAAGAACAAAACGTGATGATGACAAAATGGCAGTCTCTATTGTGTTCACACATGTCATTTTATATTTAGCAGGCAAAATGTTTCACGGAGCAGCGGCTGCAATTTCATTCCTTCTGAAGCGATCGCCCATTGGATCAAAAGAGGGCGTCAACGGTTTCGAACATACGGGGGGGGGGGCGCAAAAAACAATAACAAATCAAACAAGATAAGAACAAAACGTATGATGATGACGCGGAAATATACAAATTTCGGCTCACTCGCTCGTACTAATTTAGAGTATTTTTTCAAGTCCTCAGTTTGTTGGTATAAATCGTTATCTATAAGGCCGTCACTGTATTTTGATTAGAATTGTAAGATTTAATAAGCAAAAAATGACAAGAGTTTCATGATTTGTAAGCTGAAATACAAAAATTTTCGGCTCGCTCGCTGCGCTCGCTCGCCAAAATCTATCAAAATTCATTACATTTAAATCACCCTCAAAAAGATCCCTTTTAAGTGCTTGAAAAGCATCATGCGGACTTTGTTTAAAGTCCCTACCGGGATGGGGTAGGGGTTGAACACTTTTTTTCAGAAATTAGGGGCGCAATTTTCGTGCTTGCCCCGGGCGCCGTTTTCCCTAGATACGCCACTGTTTGCAGCCCAAATTCGAAAATGCCCAGAGACAGCTAGTAACCAAATAACCTACTATAATTTAATAGATAAGAAATAACCATTCCAAAATTTTCTGCTCGCTCGCTGCGCTCGCTCGCCAAAATTTGTTTAAAAAAAGAGAAGAAGATAAGAACAAAACGTGACGATGACGCGGACAAAATGATAATGTCTATTGTGTTCACTCATGTCATTTTATATTTAGCAGGAAAAATGTTACACGGAGCAGCGACTGCAATTTCATTCGTTCTGAAGCGATCGCCGACTGGATCAAAAGAGGACGCCAACGGTTTCGAACATACGGGGAAGGGGGGCGCAAGAAAAAAATAAAAAATGATAAAAAAAAAAACGTAATGATGACGCAGAAATATACAAATTTCGGCTCACTCGCTCGTACTAATTTAGAGTATTTTTTCAAGTCCTCAGTTTGTTGGTATAAATCGTTATCTATAAGGTCGTCACTATAATTGTGAGATTTAATAAGCAAAAAATGACAAGAATTCCATGTTTTGTAAGCTGAAATACAAAAATTTTCGGCTCGCTCGCTGCGCTCGCTCGCCAAAATTTATATTAAAAAAAATATAAGAACAATACGTGATGATGACGAGGACATTTACAAATTTCAGCACACTCGCGCGCACTAATTTAGAGTACTTTTTTAAGTCCTCAGTTCTTTTGGTATAAATCGATATCTATAAGGCTGTCACTATATCTTGATTAGAATTGTAAGATTTGGTAAGCAAAAAATGACAAAAATTCCATGTTTTGTAAGCTGAAATACAAAAATTTTCGGCTCGCTCGCTGCGCTCGCTCGCCAAAATCTATCAAAATTCATTACATTTAAATCACCCTCAAAAAGATCCCTTTTAAGTGCTTGAAAAGCATCATGCGGACTTTGTTTAAAGTCCCTACCGGGATGGGGTAGGGGTTGAACACTTTTTTTCAGAAATTAGGGGCGCAATTTTCGTGCTTGCCCCGGGCGCCGTAATTTTCGTGCTTGCCCCGGGCGCCGTTTTCCCTAGATACGCCACTGTTTGCAGCCCAAATTCGAAAATGCCCAGAGACAGCTAGTAACCAAATAACCTACTATAATTTAATAGATAAGAAATAACCATTCCAGTATGTATCTTAGTGTGCACAGTAAGACAGATCAAATCAAATAGGAAAACATCTGAGCACTAAGCCTGAGGTCTGAATTTGCACTCAACTTCTTCCAATGGCTAACGGATGTTTAATTTTTGAATTTCACTGACCTCCAAATTTCACAAAGAAAACCTTCTTAGCATGATGGTTAATATGACATTTGACTGATATTGGAGATGTTTGCGAATCGGATCTACTACCTTTAATATTATTAATCTAAAATGATTATTTGAAAGTTCGGAAATGCTGGAAATATCCTACCACAAGGAGGCAAAATATAAATGGTTCACATTTACAATTCATTTTGTTTTAAAAATTTTCTTATTTATTTTCGTTTTTGACAAACTCGCATACCAGGCTTCAGGCCTGCTAACGCGGGTATACAATAGAAAAAACAAAAGTTAAAACAACACCAGGTAAATCACTATTCTCAATTTTGCGGCGCGCTACGCGCGCAGAGTCTCGAACACAATTAAACTTTGCAACTTCCTGGCAAAATGAGTTTTTACTATTTCCTAGATGAAATACCGTAACGCGATTGCATGCAACAGACAAAAATACAAATTTCCTCGAGACTTTAAAACGTCATTAAAACAGTCAAAATTCACAATTTGCGGCGCGCTTCGCGCGCAAATTCTTATACAACTTTTGTAGTTCGGTCGTCCAAAGATATATATATATATATATGTATATATATATATATATATATATATATATATAATAGCGTGTGTGTGTGTGTGTGTGTGTGTGTGTCATCATTGGTATTGGTACCGAAGGTCCGTTTTTTTAGTGACCGCACCCCCCCCCCCCCCTTGAAAAATCCTGGCTACGGGCCTGCATATGATGCAGGAAAGTGGTTCTCTGTCAATATTTAGATGATGCCTAGATAGTTTGTGGTGTGCATGCTAATCTTCTGCATTAACACTGTGCACGTTGAAGTATAACAATTTTGAATAGTAAAAGTTGTATTCAAAGAAGAAATCATGAAGAACAGCAACTCGGTCGAATTAAAAAAAAAATAGACAAGAACCTGCAATCTACTGCGTAACGAACATTAGCAGAGTGAAAGAAGAAAACACGAAGCTGTCACGCAGCCTGGACTGAAACAGCATCACGTGAGCATTTTCAGAACAGTATGGATGAGTTTGCTTGCATATTATTACTCCGTTCAGCTGCTTCATGATGACATCAAGGCTCACCAACTATCAATCGGGCAGTGTGTGGAAGACATCGAGCAGCGTTTGAAGGCTGTGGGAGAAGCGCCCGTCGAAAACAACGGCCTGCGGGACAGGCTGTCCGAGCTGCGAGGACGCTATGACGTTGTGATGACGCAGTCGTCGTATCACCTGAACACATTCACACAGGCTAGTAGTGACTTGCAGAAGCTTGAGGTGGGCAAAGTCAAACAAACATTTCTATATAATTTCATACTTTAACACTGTAGTTATTTCGCAAGGTATTGGACTATTTTAGCACGAACAAAATGCGTATTTTCTTTGCATAATTATTACATTTACAGACGTAACACAGTACAACAGTAAAAATAACAAGTTCCCTGTCCCTAACCCACTTCCCCCCCAAAAAAAAAAAAAAACAAAAAAAAAAACAAGAAAATACAAAAAAAAATCGTTTTGAAGAATCAAGGTAACTTGACCGAGAAGAGGCTTCCGTTATATATAATCCAGTTTTGTGAGAGGAATATACCAAAAAATGATAGGTAAAAAATTCCGTGCTTGAGTGTAATTCTAAAATGAAAATAAGTACCCATGGATTAGAAAACTATCTCTCAAAGCATGTAGCGTCATCTGTAAATTTACATTGAAATGGAAGCATAATTATTTTTTACCTCGTTAGGAGCACATGCACATACATTTGTTTAATGATGAATCGTCATGTCACGATGTTGGTGTCATACGCAGTTTAATTGTTGTACGGTAGTTGTTGCTTATTTACAGTGTGTGCCTCTTTGAAAAACGTATAGAAAACTCAGTATTATCTTGTCTTTTTTAAGATTAAGACTCTGCAGCCACCCACACATTTTCCTGATAAACGTCTATAATAGGCCAATGGGAAATAGTTTTGTTGTTGGTAACATAGTGTTTATACATTCAAATTTAGTTAATGCAGAATTAATTTGTATTTGTTTCATTTCTAGGTTGATATCACAGAATTCGAGGACTGGCTCCAAGGTGCCGAGAGCATCATGGATGCAACTGAGCGACATTTTGCCAAAGAGCTGAAAGCCCTCAAGACACAACATGCAGACCACACTGAATTCGGCGAGGACATCAGTGACCGGAAAGGCGACCTTACGCACCTCAGGAAATCAGGACAGGCTTTTGTCGATCTTGCCAAGGTGAATTCCCAATTGAATGATATGACTCGTTTGACAGTTTAGTGGGTATTGGTTCTCCCACTGGAGATGGTTTGATTTTATCATGCCTATGTGCGTTGTATAACTTCGTCATAGGTTGTTTACACTGGACAGTGCAAAACAGTGATGGCTTTGAAGTACATTAAAATGATAATGTGAATGAATGATCTCCTTGATATCCCCGACAACGACAGGTATACAGGCAGAAACTTACCGAGTTTCGCAACAGCGTCCAGTGGGACGAGGGCCATGGCGCCTTCCAGGGGGCACCAGAGACACACTTCCCCCTCGGCCAGCTTCGAGACTTCAACGAACGCTTCGACGAGCTCAGGCGACGTTACGGCAAGCACTTGCAACATATTAATGAGCTGGTAACCAAACACCAGGCCTACACCGACAGCGTGAACAATGTTTCCGAGTGGCTTAGGAACACGGAGACCGCTCTCGACAAGATGGAGGAAAAATCAATTGTTGCTACTAAAGAAACCATCTCGAGGCAAATTGAGAGAGCACAAGTAATTAAGTATATGAATATAAGAACGACCCAAGTCCATGGAAGATCATTTCGAGTAAACTAAAAAAAACTTCATATCTTGTTTATTTGTCCAATAATATTCTATTTAAATGTAATGGGAAGGCAACATTGTATATACAAATTAGAACATATATTATTATGCCAATTAACATTTACATTAATTGTGGAGAGGCCATTTTGTGTGGTGGACTTGGGTCGTTCTTTGATTCATATACATGATATTCTGCTATAGAGATGGGAGAAGGATGAGAGAGGGCGCTATTATATGAATGTAAGAATGACCCAAGTCCTTCATTCTTACATTAATATAAGATTTAACTCATTCATTTCAGGCACTTCCGGGGGTAATTAGGATTTATCATTTACACACAAGATGAGTCCATGCATAAGCTACAATTTCACATGTCAAACTAAATTTGGCCAAAAATTGGACTTGGGTCGTTCTTATATTCATATACTCAATTAGAACTAAGCAGCCATCTATTGTATTTGAACGATTATATTTAAAATTATCTTTCTTGAGTGTACAGGGATCAGAAGTTTTGACACATGTAGGCGCGGGTTTAGTGTATTCCATTTCGTCGTTTGATACTTTTCATGCTTACACTGCTCAAGTTTGCAGTTTTCATTATGCACAAAATGTTGGTAATGATTATAGATAGCTCACGTGCATAGACATTGTCAGTGATTTATTATGTCCTTTTCTTCAGGGAGCTCAGATTATGCCATAGAGTCTTGCTGTCTTCTACAGCTGTGGCAATGGTTGCTTCATTTAGTCGCTTCGGCATGTTGTTCCCTTTGTGCAGTCTGTATGTCAGCTATATCATTGTTTTAAATTGTTACAGCAGTATCTTAATTATTCCACCCATGACTGCCTTTGGTGGGAAACTCGTAAAATAAAATAGCATTGTTTCACTCACTCTGAATCTTTCATTTCACCCTGTGAAGTTTTTGGTTTTTAATTACCCGATTATCATGTCTTGAAAGTATTTTTTTTTTTCACATTTCCTTTCAGGCATTCCACCATGATATCACCGAACACGCCATTGATATTGAGAATATCAAGATCAAAGGTGAAGACTTCTTCAGGTTGCAGATGACAGCCGGTATGTGTTCTAAGACTAGGCGTCTGGTTGGGTGCATTTTCATTTCATCTCATCATTGCAGTTACAGCTTTGCGTATAGGATCTAGGCTGGAATTTTTTTTTAATTGTTAGTTTTGTTGTTCGTGATTGTTCAAGTTGCAATATAATCAATTTCAAGAATCTTTGTTAGCTTCTTTCATCTACCAGTCATACTAGGATGATAGGCTTGTTATCTTCAATGGATGTTTTGAATAGCCAGAGAATATTATGTACATTGACAAGTGCGAAATATGCCATGTTTCTTATGGAAAATTCCATAATAATCATCTCGTTCCTTTTGGATTCTGAAATCACCATTTACTTTACACTAATCCTACCAGAACGTGATCAGGTTCTCGCAAGCATGATGCTTTCACACTTTTTTTGTTAGTTATTTAATTTGGTTTTAAATGGAATTTTTGTGTAAGACTCAAAGACTCTCAACTCTCAAATGTGCTTAAACTCAAATCTTTCTGACATTATCGTCGTATTCGAGGTCAGCTACGACCATTTTCATTACATCCTTTTGCCCAGATGATGCTTCCGCCAAAATTGAGCTTGACCGTGTCAACGGGCGCTACGCTGATCTGTGCACGCGCCTGGTCGACTGGCTGGATAAGCTGCGTGTGACCAAACGTTTTCAAGAAGTGACGGACAATGCCCAACTGTCTCTTGACTGGATTGAGGCTGCTCAGGCCAGGCTTGACGAATGCAATTCCAACAGCCAAGAGATCGAGCCTCTCAGGAAGAAGATTGAAGTTGTTGAGGTAACATGACCAAAGGATTATACGACTTTATGTGAGCATGACAAAGAAATACAAAACAAAAAAAGAAATTCTATTGGTTTGATATCATAACCCAATTTGAAGTGTTTTTCTCCCCATGTTTTATACATATTAACGATGTCATTATTTTGTTCTCATCTTCCAATGAGAAGACTCCGTATTTCTAAAGTACATTATTGTGTGTTATTTTGTTTTTGATAGACATAAATTATCACTTGATATGTATGACTGTATTATCCCAACCAAAATCGCCGCAGCTGTAACCCTATCTAAAGTTGAAAATACACACTTTTTGTAATGTCTGTTAATATAAGTATGTAGTAATTTGTTTCATGTGCTGATATACTCTGTATCCACCAGTTCACTTTCAGTGGATGTACTGCTTATGGCTAGATTGTTTACACGAACAGTACTACAATTGAAATGAAGAGAAAAGAAAAGAATGTGTGATTTATATGGTTTATATAGTACAAGTAGCTGGAATATATTTGTCTATTTCTAGAAAAGATGTTTGTGCAAAGAGCAGGTCTTATTTAATTTTGTCTTGCCAATCTCCCCCTCCCCCTATTTATTAGATTCTTCAGAGGGAGATCCAAGCCAAACAGCCGACGATCAGAAACACGGTTAGCTCTGTGAGAGACTTTAAACATGACTTCCACAATAGATTGACCGCTGATCAGCTCAGGACTCTGGACGGAATAATGGACGCACTAAACGTGCGCTACAACCAGTTGTCAAACAACTTTAACAACTGGCTGAAGGACGCTTCAGACGCGCTTGAGGACCTGGCAAGAGAGGAGAAGGAGGTAAGAGGATACGTGGAGTGTTCTCTGCCCAGTCTAATTATTTCATAATTCAACCAATTATTGATGGCAGTGTGACATCAGCAAGTTCATGTAGAAAACAGACACCAACGCACATCAGAGATAGAGTGTCGTTTCAAAGATACTTCAACAGTGCATTCCGCAGTTCAAATTTGATAAAACGAAGTGTTGCTACGATTGCTGCTCATAACAATATTGCTCTTAATATTTTCACTCTTGGTAAAGTTATGAAAATATTGACTTCCACTATTTAATGATGACACCATTTTCTTGTTATCCAGGGAACTAGAATCAAATCCGTCAGTTTTGGGCACTTGGTGCACTTCCTACTCAGTCTTCCAGCCAGGCTGCAACTCTACGACGGGCATGTTGTAAGTCTGACCACAATGGCATGTATTTCAATCAAGTAACAAGTAAGACACCTGGGTTAGAACTACACTGGATAAAGCGTTTTGCCCATGGTCACAAAACAAATTCGCTCCTATTAAAAGCATAGCTATTATTCCTCTAACCCCGAGAATTATAATGTTCAGGGAACCAAAATGGGAAATCCCAAGGTGAGATTGCATGCACGTCGAACATGTTCTACTCTGCTGTTTTATTTGTTTACCAGTAAGAATCCTGAACATATAATTAAAAAAAAAAGACAAAATGAAATATAACACCTGCGAGATTGAGGTACTATTTTGCACGAAATTCATGACTTTGATTTTTGTACTCAACTGCATCCTGTAACAAATGTATTCATCAGACACTATTACAACATTTGGTTTTGAGCAGTCACGGGCAATAAGTGCAGTTAATAGGCACAGCTATCGTTCCGAAGATCCTCTACTCTACATAAAAAACACCATTAAAAAAGATATTTGAAAATTATGCGAACAGGTGTGGGAAAAAAAGATCAGAAAAGAGTGTCAATCACTTCCGGAAAAGATTCCCGGACCATTTTACCCCTTTGATTTTTTTTTTTTTTTAAATATATAATTGTGACAATTTCTCTGAAATGTTTTGTATGTTACGCAATACAAGCCACCACGTGACAGATTGAATAGAATGTAATGTACAACTCCCATGAAATAATTATGTTATTCGTGTATTATACATGATACATGCTCACAGCGGAAGAAACACAAGCTGATGATTATCTTGATGGCAGCGAGTACGGCTATTTTGATAACTGCGCACTCCAAGGCGTCCGACAACAGCCAACATCATTTGACTGCAGGAACTGAGGGCACTGTCACATTCGACGTTCCCTGGAATCCCCGTGACAGCTTGCTTCCCTTCTTTACTATTAGATTTGTGTCTGAGTTGCATCCTTTTTGTATTTTGACCGAACTAAATGAGGCCGGATTTAGGTCAAAACACCAGTATGAACGTTTCAAAGTTAGTTACACTGTAGATGGCAGCGTTGTGCATGTCAGAGTTAAGATATCAGATGTAGCACTTGAAGATATAGGTGTGTATGTCCTGATACTCAGAGCAGTAGATGTGGAAAGTGAAAGTGCCATTCGCATAGTGAAGGGGGTTGATGTGCATCAACCTCTTGGCAAGGCCCAATGCAGCATACACGAGGCCTCAGTAAGATATTCCAAACATTACGCTCTTGTTTCCTGCCGGGCTGTTGCCGGCATTGGAAATGCCAGCTTGACTTGCTTTCAGGATGGAGTTGAAATACCATACAATGGAGACATTCATAATGACGGCTTCTACCTACACGGCAATTTCTGGATGAGACTGAATGATAACCCTGTCTTTTGTTGTTCACATGATGAGAACACAGAAATTGACCAGAATACATGTCATGACTATGTTTGGCCTCTACATCCATCTACGACTGAGGCCAGTCAGGTTAGTGTGTCCAAACAGATTTTATTCGCATCCACGACCAAAGTAGTGCGATATCACCCAAATGGAATGTCTGACTCTGGGTCATACTTGAACACTTCCATCGGGTTTATTTTTGTCATAATGAGTATTTCCGTATACCTCTTAATCACGTAGTTATCCATGCTTGAGCAAATGATAATATTATCCATCAACATAATACATTATATTATATGTTGATGGATAGTGCTTTATGAATAAAGTGGCATTAGAAAGTGTTGTATCTTTAAAAATCATATTACTACAGAGCTCAAAATGAGAAAAAAAATGTATATTTCAGGGCTGCCAACATTGGAAACTAGTTTAGAGTGAGACTCCCATAGGCCCATGCTATAATTTAGGAGTCAAAATGAGTGAGATCAATAAAAAGGCATGCAAATGAAATAAAGTTTTAGAGTGAGAAAGGACCAAAATGAGTGAGTCTCACTCTCAATGATTGAGATTTGGCAGCCCTGATATTTTATTCATATTTTGATTTTGTCTTCTATTGCAGTAAAATTCGGGGAAAACCAAGTAGGCATGCTTTTATTTGTAATGTTTAGAAATGCAACCTATGTACTAGGTGTTTCAAAAAACATTTCCCACTTTTGATTATTAATAATTCAAAAACTATATATCAGATAACATTGTCATTGATATGAGTGATAGCTGAATAGTGTACAATTTGGTTGAAGGTGGTTTAAATATGAAAACATAAATAAGTTTCATGAAATCCCTGATTAATTTCACAGTTAGGTTCCAGACTTTGCTCTATTTTCAACCCTCTGTACAAAATTGCACTTTGCACAGGGGTCAATGGGTGTGTATGGGAGTGTGTGGTTAACACCCTGACAATGGTCCTGAACAATGGCCAGGGTTTGAATGCTTCATTATTCATTCATGAGAAATTCCACTATCACAGCTAGTCTTTATTCAGCCTCTGGCAGTATTGTCTAAAGTCAAACGCCTGTCCATACTGTCGTTGAGTCGCGTCAGTGCTCTCCCTACTTCTGAAACACAAAATTACAATGAATAACTTCTGTTCTATCGTAAACGTGGTGACAGGAAGTAAAGAAAATCAATTAGAGTATATATACACTTGTGTATATGGAGCCTTAAATAAATCTATTCTGAAACAAATCGCCCCAATGATAAATGCTGCTGAACGCTTTACCAAAAATGATCTCTTTTTATCGAAAAAGTGAAAAATTTGTCAGACTATTTAATTTAGTAGACAGTTGTATTAAAATGAGGAACTTTAGATTATTTATGCTTATTTATATCCCAAATTTAGTGATATGTCAGAAGCAAAATTTGAAAATGATTGCCAGCTGGAATGAAATGTGGTGTTTGCAAGCACTTTACCGTGCATGAATTCAGACTAGCAGTGCCCAGGGCAATCCACATGAATTATTGATTAAGCATTCATGTGCCAGGGAGCGCCAGACTGACGCCTAGTCAACATGGGCATGTCCATTGTTCAGGGCCATTGTCAGCACACACTCACATACACATCATTGGTTCCTGTGCGAAGTTCAATTTTTGTACAGAGGGTTAAAATTTGACCAAAATCTGAAACCTTACTTGAAAATTAATCTTAGATTTAAAGGGGAAGGCTAGTAACTGATCAGTGGGAATCAGTGGAAATGCTGGGAGATGATTGTTCCAATCCTTATGGGATTCATTCTAGAGTTCATTGTTTATCTATTGTTGTGTGAAAATGATTTGCTTCAGAACGGTCTCATATTCAAGTAATGTGCAGATTAATGCTCCGTCACTGACCAGGGACGCTAACCTGGAAGCATTAAACTGCACATTACTTGAATATGAGACCATTCTGAAGCAAATCATTTTCACACAACAATAGATATACAATGAACTCTTGAATGAATCCCATAAGGATTGGAACAATCATCTCCCAGCATTTCCACTGATTCCCACTGATCAGTTATGCTCTTTAGTAATTCTACTGAGGCATTACCTGTTGACATTGTTTTAGATGGTACTCCACTCGAAAATGTTTCCCATATAAAATTTCTTGGAGTAACAGTTGACAATAAGCTGTCCTGGAAATTTCATATTGACAGTATATGTAAAATTATTTCACGTAATATTGGTATAATTAATAAGCTTAAGTTTTGTTTTCCTTTGTCGTCCCTGCTCGTATTATATTCATCCTTAATATTGCCATATTTAAGTTACGGTATTCTCGCGTGGGGAAATACATATAAAACATTCTTAGATAAATTACTTTTATTGCAAAAGAAATCACTCCGTGTTATATGTCATACTACATTTTTGTCCCATACTGACCCACTATTTTATGAGCATAAGATATTGAAAATTAATGATTTGTATTTGTTTAATCTAGGACAATTTATGTATAATTATAATAAAAATAATCTCCCAAATATATTTGAAACACTGTTTCAAAGAAATCAATCCATTCATAATTATCCAACACGGCGATCAAATGATTTCCATTTGCCATTTCTGAGAACTTTGTTGGCTCAAAACACATTTATTTACGACGGGCCAAAGTACTGGAATTCACTTCCCAGTAACATTACTACAGCTCAATCTCTGAATTCCTTTAAGAATAAATTAAAATTATTTTTATTGAAACTTTACAACATCCAACAGAGTTAGTTTCCCTTTATCATCTCAGTCAAGTCATCATTCTTTTTTACATAAGTCCTCCTATTAAACTGCAGTGTATGTCCCTGTCTGTGTTCTAAATATAACGTTGTTTTTTTTTTCTCCTGCATTCTTACCAACATAACTACGTATAAAAAATGTTTTGCATTACATTCAATCCAGCTTGTATTTTATCACTTATTTTACATTATGAAATCCAGATTGCTTGCGTCCACGATGGCACATGCTGTAGTTCCCTCTTTTTTTCTCCCTTTTTTCCTCTCTTTTTTTCCTCTTTTTTTTTCCTTTCCTTTTCTCTCTTTTGCCTCTTCCCAATCATTTTGATGTCAGTTGACATCGGTTCGTTTATTGTGTTTTATATTGATGTTTTGTGTATTTTTCTGAGGGTCCCATATCGTACAAGCTTTGCTTCTTAGTGGGACCCTCCACTTCCATCCTCATCCTTAGTTGACTTGTATTATACGCTTTATGTATTTAACAAAGATGTAATCACATCTACTTTTCATTTTCATAATTTTCTTATGTACCTTTTCAAGTTTTGTTCTGTATCACAAATATCCCGTGTATATGCAATGTACATAAATTTCGTTGTTCATTTTGATGGAGGTGAAAAAATAAAGTTGAAAGTTGAAAGTTGAAAGTTGAAAGTTACTAGCCTTCCCCTTTAATGAAACTGATTTATGCTTTCACGTGCAAATTACCTTCAACCAAATTGTACACTATCCAGCTATTACTCATATCAATGACACTTTTATCGAATGAAAAGTTTTTGAAATATTTATGATCAAAAGTGAGAAATGTTTTTTTGAAACACCTAGTATAATAAGTGCTAAATTGATTAAACATTGCCCTTTGTCTTACAAATTCAGTACATTTGTCCACTAAAGTAACAGATGAGTTGTATCACTGAGCAAGTTGGGATGAGACTAGTATGTCACATAGTTATTTAACTATTAATCATTTGCAGTTCAGTGACTCATTTGAAAGGAATGTAAACAGTGCATTTATGACAGCAAATGGAATACATTATATGCGCGTATATGGCTCGACGCAGGGATATTTTTCGGGGGGGGGGGGGGAGTTGGGCAAAATATATTTAACAAATTGAAGGGAAACACGGAAGAGAGGATGCACAATGACAGAGGGGAGAACGGTATTTGAGGGGCTTTCCACCTCTTACACGACGAGCTGAAATTCAGCAATCCAGTGGACACTTGTCAGTGCTTGTTAGGGAAATATTTGGAAAATTTCCAAACAAAAAGTAAGAAATTAGTATTTATACCCGTTGAGGGCGGACTGAATATGCTACAACACGCATTTCTCATAGACAGGTGCCCGAGTATACTCGGGACTCGGGTCAATGTAAGTTTCTAAAATGTTGTAACTGTCACCGCAGAATTGAGGACAATGTAAATAACTAAATTGCATATGTCGTTTCTTATTTTTTCCGCGTCTGCGTCTTCACTGTGTTCTTACTAGTCAGTGAAGATGACCGCATAAACAAGTAGGCCTATTATATGGGAGAAGAGTATCCTCCGTCCCACACGGTCAATTGTGTGTGTGTGTGTGTGTGTGTGTGTGTGTGTGTGTGCGTGTGCGTGTATGTGTTGCAGTTTTACAGCTGAAATCCTCCTATTTTTTAGGCTAAATGTGTAGGTATATTCCAAGCAAAAAGTAAAAAAAAAATCCGAATTTACGGACAATGTTGCATCTGTCACCTCTTTTTTGTGTGTGTGTGTTCGTCAAATTTCTCCTTGCTACTCACATGGGGATAGAGCAATGGGCGAGGGCGTGGGAAGAGTTTAGCAATGCCTCTGCTTTTGTATTCTTAGAACCGAAATTCAACGATAAGGTGCACACTTTGGGGGAGACGTTATTCAATGCTTCAATCAAAAAGTACAAAGAAACAAACATTCAGGGACCATCTGAATTAATGGTTCAGTTGTATTTATTTCAGCTCCGGCGTGTGCGTAGACACTCAGTCTGCCATAGAGATGGACGGAGCAGCAGGTTGGTGTGAGGTGGGGTATTTCCCGCCAAAACGAGGTACCTTATGGATTTTTGGACAGTGGAATTCATTGGTCGTGTGTACGCTTTAATGGAGCGAATGTTTGGGAATATTCAATAAAAATGGAAGGAAACAAATATTCAAAGAGAATGTAAAAGCTAAATGGTTTATCTGTCACCTCTGTCACGTACCGTTGTGCGCCGTCACTCTGTGCTTTGATAGTCCAAGGTGATGAACGGGCGGGTGCAGAGTTTGCATGTGTCACTCAAAAAAAAAAAACAGCGTGCTTTTTTATTTTCAAATTGAAATTCAATGATCTGGTGCACGCTTTTAGGTTGAATGTTCGGAATTCTTTCCATCAAAAGGTGAGAAAACTGAATATTCTAAGACGATGTAAATGACCGAGTTTTAGTATTTGTCATCTTCTCTGTGTCTACGTCTCGCTGTGTTTACACAGAGCACGGTACGGGCAACGGTCCGTTGTTTTTGTTTTGTGTTTTTTTTTTCGCTATGATGCGTCAAAAGAAAACATGTCCGGTTCTGTTACAATATCACTTCCCTGCATCACAAACGAACACAAAAGTCGCCAGACGTAAAATTTTAGTTAAGAGCCTATTCTGCATGAACAGACTTTAAGCTTTAAAATGATGTATAACTCAAATCGAATGGACTCTCTTAACCTATCTAAATATTGGAAAGAAAGCACACGCTCAGGAAAAGTTTGAAGAGAGAAAAGAGGCTCTGAAAGACAGTGTCCATTCAAGCGCTTAATCTTTTCCAAACCGTGCTGGCTGTGCGATGAATGGGACAAAAAACAGGAAGTAAACCACCAGAGTAACAAAAAATAAAGGGATTATCAGATTAAACTGAAATTGAGCATGCCTTAGCAACACATTCTGTCCATAGTAAATGCCAACTTTCAAAGCAGTATCATCAACCTTTCAAAAGTTATTAGAGTTGAAAGTGAAGAGTGTGTACAAGGTTTTTAAGAAATGAAAAGGGGACTCTAAAGGCCCAACTAACATGACTAATCAAACTATTCTGCCAAAAAAAAAAAAAAACTGTTTGAGATAATCTGCTAAAAAACACACTTTCCTGCCGGTTTTATGATCCAAAGTTTTACCATAATGGGGAAGAAGACTTGCTTTTTCAGAAAATATGAAAAAGTTGGTTTGGTTGAGCCATTTCAACTATTTTCAGTCCTCACACAAAATCAGTGTTTGCGACTTTTTGTTCGTTTTGTGATGCACGGTCATATATTATAATTACACAACTAGTATTATTCTGCTGATTTCGTTGCTCTTGATTTTGACATGAGAGTAAAACATTTTGGGTGATTTTGTACCGAATGACTGATTCCTTTTTAATAGGACCAGACGTGGTTTCTTTGGGCAAGTCATAGCAAAAACCCAGCCCCTTGCCCGTACCGTACTCGGTGTAAACTGGCCCTTATCAGTCTTTAGAGACTGAGAGACTGACCGAACAACACCGAAGGGAAGGGAAAAAAGGAGTAGTATCCCCGCACGACTAATTTTCTGCATCACTGTGTTTGAAACCTAACGATCTCAGCACACCTTTTGGATAATGTTCTGATTTTTTTTGTTCATCAATTACAATATGTCACCTCTTTCGCCTGTACGACTCAATCTTTGCTAATTCTATGAAGAAGAAGATGGTCTGAGGGGATCGAGGGAGGGTGGGGGCAATATTTGACGGGATATCACGCTCCTAGACGAATACTGAAATTCAGTGATCTGGTGCACGCTTTTATTGTCGAATTTTTCTGAAAAAAGTAAGAAAACTGTATATAGGAGGACAATGTGAATAGCTGCCAAACATTACTGTTGTATCTGTCACCTAGTATGCGTCGTCACTCTGTGCTTTAGTCTATGGACAGGGCGGGAAGTTTGTGGTTAATATTAATTAGTTAATATTTATTGTGGTTAAGATTAATATTTCAGGACGTTCTTGATGGCGTGGTATTGTATCATAATTACGTCACCTCTTTCACGTGTGCGTCGGCACTTTGTGCTTTATAGTCTATGGAGATCGATCGGACGGGGAGAGGGTGTAGGACGGGGTATATCCCTCCAAAACTGGGAGCTTTTGTATATTGTTCGGGTTGAAATGTAATAATCTAGTGCACACTTTGGGGTCAATACTCAGACAAAAATAAATAAGCGAACAATTTAAGGACAATTTGGCTTAACTGTTGAAACTTGAAGGTTGTGAATTTATCACACTGATTGAAACTAATTATCAAACTGTATAGTATCCATCACCTCTTCCGCATTTGCGTCGTCATTTTGTGTTTTAGTCTCTGGAGATGGACCGGTAGAAGAGAGAGTGTGTATGACTGGGTTTTCTACTTGTGTTTTTATTGTAATTATTGAAACTAACTAAACTGTAGTATCCGTCTCCTCCTCGGCATTTCCGTCGTCCCTCTGTGCTTTACATGTAGTCTGTGGAGATGGCCCTGTCGAGGAAAGCGTGAAGAATGTGGAATTCCCTCCAAGACAAGGGGCATGTGTAGTTTTTGTTGTTGAAAATCATCAATATGGTGTACATTTATTGGAATGTTTGAGAACGTTCAATCAAAAGGTTGGAGAAAAAATAAATTCAGGACAATGTGGCTTAACTGTTGAAATTTGAAGCTTATGAAATCCTTATACTAATTGAAACTAACTGAACTGAAGTATCCAACACCTCTTCACCATTTGCGTCGTCACTCTGTGCTTTTAGTCAATGGAAATGGACCGTGTGAGGAGAGCGTGTAGAACGGGGTATATCTTCCTTCAAAACAGGGAGCTTTTGTAGTTTTTTTTTCAATTGTTATTGTTATTGAAATTCAATGATTTGGTGTACAGTTTGGGGGAATGTTTGGAAATATTCAGTGAAAAAGTAAGAGAACAATACCAGGGTAATGCGGAACGCTTAACTGTTGTGTCCGTAAACTCTTCCGCATTTGCGTCGTCTCTCTGTGCTATAGTCTATGGAGATGGACCGGGCAAGGAGAGCGTGTTTTGTTTTTATCGCTGAAGTTCATTCATCTAGTGTACATTTTCTTTTTTTTTTGCGAACGCTTGGGAATGTTGAATCAAAATATAAGAGAATTTCATTCAAAGGCGATGTGGAATGCTTAACTGTTGTAGGGTATCCGTCACCTCTTCCGCATTTGAGTCGTCACTCTGTGCTTTAGTCTATGGAGATGGACCTGGCGAGGAGAACGTGAAGAACGGGGAATTTCCTCCATACAGGGAAAATCTTTATCTTGTTATTCTTGAAGTTCATCTATCAGGTGTACACTTTTTGGAATGTTTGAGAATGTTCAATAAAAAAGTAAGAGAAAATTTTAATTCAAGGACAATGCGGCTTAACTGTTGAAACTTGATGCTTATTAAATTATTATACTTATTGAAACTAACTGAACTGTAGTATCCAAACCTCTTCCGCATTTGCGTCGTCACTCTGTGCTTGTAGTCAGTGGAGATGGACCGGGCGAGAGGAGGGTGTAGAACGGGGACTCCAAAACAACGAGCTTTTATGTTTGGTTTTTATTGTTGAGATTCGTTGATCTAGTGTATATATATATTATATATATATATATATATATATATATATATATATATATATATATTATTTTTTTTTTGCGAATGTTTGGGAATGTTGAATCGAAAAGTAAATGAATGTTATTCAAGGACAATATGGAACGCTTAACTGTTGTGTCCGTCACCCCTTCCGCATTTGCGTCGTCACTCTGTGCTATAGTCTACGGAGATGGACCGGGGCGGGGAGATATAGGGATTGGGTATTTTACTCAAACACAGGGAAATTACGTTTTAATTATCAGTATTGAAATCAAATGATCTGGTGCACACCTTTGGAGGAATGAAATTGAGAAGAAAAAAAAATGAAATTAGGAAAAAGTAATATTCAAGAGCAATCCGAAGAGTTCAACATATTATCACCTCTTCCTCGTGGGTGTCGTCACTCTGTACTAAGTCTATAGAGATGGACCTTGCGGGAAGAAGGTGTGTATATAGGACAGGGTATTCCGGGATTATTCGTAGACGTAAGAGCGCAATAATACTATTCAAAGACAACGTGAATGGTTACATGTAGTACTAAATCTTGTTCTCTCCTTTCTACGTCGCACTGTGTCAGTCTTTAGAGATTGTTAAACCGAAAAAAAAAAACAGGACCAAATGGGAGGGAAGAGGAGAATGGCATGCCACACGAGGAACTTTTGCCACCTTTGGAACTGAAACTTAACTATCTGTTGCAATCGACCTTTAGAAGAATGAATGGACAGTTTGAAACTGTACGTTATGTTCCATCGGAAGATGAAAATTTATTTACATTGAAGTGAAAAGTTCTTTTTTTTTTCAGGAAAGTAGTACAAGGCCTATTGTGAATTTTGAAATGAATAATAGCTTCAATTAAATAACCTGTGCTTGGGAAACTATCTCACCGACTTGGAGAGTATAGTCTTGGTGCTATTATGCTCATAGTGGTTATTCATTGCATAATTCATGTTGGTAATATTCCATGAGAACACTGTTTAAATTAACGCTTCAACGCTGTAGATTCGATTTGCTCCACAATAGTGCTCACCATGTGGGACTGTGCTCTTAAAAAACAATGAATGTTTTCAAGTTCTGTTGAAATATGAACCAAAGTTGGAATTTGAAGGGCTTCAAACATACGCAGCAAGGCGACTGTGGTGTGCAAGTGTTCTGCTAATGCGGTGTTATGTTTCGCCATTCCAGCTAGCGCCATTTCTTTTATAAACAATATACAGTAAGTTCTCGAGGAAGCGTCATTCTATAGGAAGGCGTCTAATCGAAACAGAGATCTGGGGATGCTTTGGTGTTTACCTATTTTATTCATGTACTTGTTATATCTTATACTTGTGTTTGTAATGGATAAAGTTTAAATTTCATGTCCATTGTATATTCTAACATTACGTATTCTAGACAATAGCCCAACCTGGCTAGAACCTTGAAGCAGTAAGATAGAATTCAAAGGCAATAATTAACTGGTCCTCATTCTTTATTTCAGCCACTGAAGTGCTATATATAGTATTCATAAGATTTATTTCTTAAAAAGTAATTACATATTTCAATGATATATACATGTGGTCGTACAGAAGAATTCAATCATGTATTGTTCAGATTGTGTTGCAGGGAATGGAGCGTGCAGCACGATCTGCTTCTGTTAATTTTATTACGTTTTTATGATCCTAACGCTTTTATGTTTTTGTAGTTTAGATCTTGTACATGACGCTGACTGAAAATTGTATAAAACTCGTTGCATTGCTAGAGGTTAGGGTAAGCTGCGACTCTAATGTTCGAGTAACCTAACCTGATGTGTCTCTATATCATTTAGCATTGCTTGGTGAACTAATAAATTACGCACAGCACAATTGTCAATGTAGCTTTGTCTTGTATTGTGACGAATGAAAAATATTCTGTGACCAGTGATTTTGAGAAAAAGAAATCGTGAACATCTTCCTAAGGGTTTAAGTTCAACCAAGTAAAATTCGGTTATAAATTTCATATTTTTTGTAGAGAGATGAATCGAGATTGCAGTGCAAAGTGACGCCTGGCAGAACTATTCAAGCTGTGACATAGTATCCTATGATGAGAAAGATATCCTCAACGGAGTCATTAATAGCACTAATTTTCTAACGCACCAGCAGAATTATTATTAAAACCCTATATCAACCTGTATAGATAAATTGTATGGTTACTGAGTAATCTCTGAACACTATTTCACGATGTCTGATGATTCTTTTTTTAAATCGTATAGACCAAAATCATATTCATCAACTTGACGTTAATGTTCGTTGTATATTATTCATTCTTTTATCGGTCCAGCAGCATGCGCACGCTATTCTCTCTTAATATTTATTCAAAGAAATACTGGAAGTTGAAAATATACTACTTTTCTCGAAAATCACTTAAAGAATAGACAAGAATACCCTTTTCCACCAAAACAGAAATATTTTCAGCTCCTCAGCATACTGAAATATTGTGTTATTGTATTTTGGTTGAGCAACCGCCTCGACAGACCAACGGACATTATGCGCAATATGTAATCATACAGCCAACTTCACTTTCAGATTGTGTACGTGGCGGACGTCGCAAAGCGAATAACTTTGGAGCTGTATTTGTTTATTTATTTATCTTTTTTTTTTTATGGCATTCAGTTACATATATATACCTTCCATTCAATTCTAGATTGGAACTACTTTCTCGATGTTTTCCTCTCTATCTGTCTTTCGGTATATGCAATGCTGAATTTCGTGTAGGATATTTTCTGCTATTACTTTTCGAACAAGAATCCGCCTTAGGGCTGGGTTCCACTGCCGATCAAATCTGCTTGTTATGATCTATAGTCCGACAGAGTGTTAAAAAATATCGTGTATAGGAGGAAGCCAAACCAATGTCGATCAAGGTAGATCGATCACATCCAGATCGATTCCGATCGCGTCCTTGTCGAGAGAGATTAATTTTGTTTGGCAGTGGGAATCCACCGTTTCCTTACTTGACTTCATGTAATAGTTGCTATTACAGGGCCTACAGTTCGGGACATACAGTCAAAATTTCGTTTTATAGGCCTATACTGATGGTGTTACGCGTGCATTGATACATAATAAAAGCATTTCCTTCCTTTGTACGTTAGCGTGGGGACGATTAGTGAAGTTCACCGCGATAATAATGAAAGGCTTGACCGTCAAAAGAAAGATGACCCTTTCCCAGGAACAATGAAAGCAGTGTCCAGCTGTCTTGAAAGACACCATCCTGGCGGAACAATACAAGAAGAATCGAATAAGACACGCTGATTCAACAACACACACAACGAGACATGTTTTATACACAGCTCGCAGAGGGTGCGCTCGCTTGTGAGTTGGGGTATCCCTCTTACCAACTAGCTAAGAATCATGTAAGCCATTTAGTGTAAAATTTGTATGAATTTTACATACTAATTTTGGTGCAAACACCACACATCACGGACAGCTTCTTAGTGTAACTGATTAGGCCTATGATAACACAAGCAGTTGTATGGGTATAGTATTCGCGCTGTTACGTCACTGATAGGCAATCACGGGACGGATACACTGATTTGGTCTATCAACAAACATCAATCAGAAAAGCTATCTTTTTCGATTCTCTGATTAGACAGAATGATGTGGAATCGGGTTCTTTAGTGTGATCACTGTAAAGGTAAGATTATATGCCTAACTAAGACTTGACTCATTTCAAAAGAGCGTGTAGCGGTTTCCAATATCTCGGTATTTTTACTGTCTGGCTGCTGTCAATTATGCTGTCTGACAACCCAGCATTCTGCCAACATCCACGCGAGCTTTCTTTGTGCGCCGACACATGACAGGTGCGCACTACATTCTTCGCTTTTGTCATCGTGCCGAGGTACGCGTATTTCACATTCCAACAGTAGTCGGATTTTCATAAACACACCTCTTGTTTTGCTGTCACGGAAACAAGCTACCAATTAGTGGCGAGCTGTGCATTCTCATCAGCCAATTACCACTCTCAAAGCTCCTGTCCGTGACACGTTTTCTCCGACAACGCTGTTTCATTTTCCACACGCTTCCTCACTTCACGATTAGCTTTCATCCCGAGAGCACGTTCTAATCGTTGAAGTCACTCACGTCCGCATACTACGTCCGTATGTACTTCACACGTCTTCTCGCGCTGACGATACCTCGCGCCGTGGACTGGCATTTCATACGGATTATACAATACGGATTTTTACACTTTCCCGGATTTCGTACTTCGCGGCATTCGCTACTTTTCATCGCGACTCGCCCTTTCTTCAGGCTACACTCCAACCTGGGGATCTCTACATCGCTGCATTCGACGCGACCGGCGCCTCGTTACATCGCTGCATTCAACGCGATCTGAACGCGATCGGCGCCACGTTACATCGCTGCATTCAACGCGATCTGCGTCCCATCACATCGCTGCTTCGGTCCAGCTAGCGTGCGGTCTGTGGTGTGCAGACTCTACCACAACCAGCTAGGGACCGTGCGGTTCTTCTTTTCAGCGCTCCAGCGGTGGATCGACTCTACCCTCGCTTGTGCTAGCCGCGGCACTCGGAGGATACTCCACGCTGCCGCTGGATATTCTGTACATATTTCTATGGGACACTGTCGTCTTCGGACACCCTAAGTGCATTCGGAGTTAGTCCATATTCGTTCTTATCATTTCGGGAAGTGCAATACATCCTACAAGGACACTGTTCACCTCTACTGGTGCCCTGGTGCTTTCTACACTACTGATACGGTCGTCTACCCTTCCTGTTGGTGGTACCCCCAGTCCTGTCGTCCTGTTCGCCATTCGGTGAGTTGTTAGGTATTACATCATAGGCCCGCACCATAATACCTACAAGCGCGTACCCATGTGATCCCAAAAATTCATAAAGAAAGGGGGAATGGAGTAGGGGATATAATAGGCTTTACCAAACATGCCAAATGGAGCAGCATCGCGCTGTCGACGACGCTTTTAACACAAGTCCAAAATCATTCATTTTCCTTCAAAATATATGCAGCTGAGAGTGATCAATTTCACTAACATAAAAGTCTCAATCTCAATCTCAATCGCTTTCCTAGATGCCGCTGCAACAAGCTGAAGTTTATAGTGTAAGAGCTATACCCACCCAAGTTTACACAACAGTAGGCCTACATGATATCATGGCAACATATTGTAGTAGGAGCACCCCTGTGGGGAATAGCGGGGCGTACCATACACCCGCTATGGCTATAGCGGGGCACATCACACACCCGCTATGGCTTCCCATAGACCCCTTATGGGAGCCTACCCATATATAAGGGGGCACATTTTCCGGCATCTGCAGTTGGTGCTCGGGATTTCGTTGGATACAGTATTGTGAAGTGATAACTACAGATTTATAACCAGTGCCAACTCAACTACTACAAAGACAGAGTCGAAGGACAATACCACGGAAAGAGGTAACTATTCATTGTGGATGTGCGGTTTATTTACCGGGACTCCACGTCCACAACATTGGCGTCACGGACATATACTTATTTCCGTGTTCCCCGTTGGGTTTCGGGAGATATTTCAGTGGATTTTTCCACCGTTCGTGTGCTTACTCCGCTGCCGCGAGGTTTTTGCCAACAGGCGTTGCGCTCCGATTCCGCACCGATACGCGAAGGGAGGAGTGATAAGCGACGGAGCCCAGGTAAAAGCAGGCCTAGTGAGAGGCTTTTGGCAGCGTTGAGTGAGCTTTTGAGCGGTTTTGAATTCACTGTGCGTGAGTTTCCGTCCTTTACTCCGTTTTTGTAACGTCGTTTTCGTTGTTTTGTCTGTGTACCGCGTGTTTGTTGCTGGCGTGTGATTTTGTAACTAGACCCTGCACTAGACCTGGCCCACCTGATCTTTTCAGGGAGCCCTAAATTACGAAACGTAAAAGAACACAAGTAGAAAAGGAAAACAAAGAACAAACAGTCTTGGTTTTGGTATTTTTGATTATAGTCTAGTTGCAGGGGTGTGTGTCTTTCTGCATTCGGTGTATCTGGTCTTGGACCTGGTTGACTGTGGTCTGTTGTTTAATTGCATGCGTGTAGTGTGCGTTTTGGTCCAAGTTCTAATTGTTCGAATTTGATTGAGTGTGGTCTGTAGCGTCTGCTATAGTGTGTTTTTGGAATACGTTGTTCCTGTATTTTGTGGTTCTTAGTCGTATTTTAGTGTGCGTCACTATATTTCGTTTTTGATGTGTACCGTTTTGGTCTAGGACTCGGTCCTACCCGCCGCCGTGCTGTGTGATTTAGTGTACGTACTACGTGGGGTGGTGGTGCAACGTTGCAGCTACGTACGTTTTGGCTTGCTTTGCATGGCATCGTGATTTTTCGCGTTTCTCCTTGCAAAGTTTCGTTCCACGTGTTTTGCGCCGTTGATTTTGGTGGATTTACTCCCCTCGCCCCATTAATCTGTGTTAATCGTGTATTACGGTGTGTATCGTGCTTCGCTTCACGCGATTTTGTAGTACGCGGCTGTTGCGTGTGTACTCACTGCCTTCGACCGTGGTCGTCTGGTCGTCCTGTGCTCCGTGTGTGCATTAGCACTGCTCGCTACTCTGCCTTCGCTTAGCGTGTGCAAGGGGATTCCCCTGCGGTACGCGGCACGCCTGTTGGAACTGTCCGGCATCGTGTTCTTCTCTCCGCGTCTCCTCTTCGTGTTTTCTCTCGCTGTCTCTCTTCACGTGTTGTGCTCGGTCTCGCGGTTCTCGTGTGTTGCCGTTCGCATACGTCCTGTCATACTCGCGTTTTCCATTGCGATTGCACTGGCTCGCTGAGTTGTTTTGCTATCGTCGGTTTAGCTTTTCTATTCACTTTTCTTTTGTGTTTTCGGTATTTTTCCGTGGAGAAGTAGTGCATCTTTGATCGTGGAAGTTTTGGCCCGTGATCATTTCGCGATAGCGGGATTGTAAGCATTCTCCCAGCGGGGGAATTTTTCCTTCTCGTAAGGAGGTACGTATAGCCGATTTAGTACATTTCCCTCTGTGTGAGGGGACATTTCCCTTCTTTTATAAAGGAGAGGGGAGAATTGTGAGTGTTTCCCTTCAAGTAAAGGGTTTGTTATTCTGTATTTTGTATTGTCAATGTTCTGTTTTTGGATGTAGGCAGCATTTTTGCGTATTATTGTTGCCATAGTGCTGACGTACAGGGATTTGTTGGTAAGTACATGATTGTTTTATTTTTATACTTGCCGTGTCATAGTATTAGTTGTCCGTTCACTCTGAAGGTTTCTTCATTGCTATATCATGCTCGGATACTATTACTATTGTTTTATTTTTATATACTTGCCGTGTCATAGTATTAGCTGTCCGTTCACTCTGAAGGTTTCTTCATTGCTCGGATACTATTACTAGTGTTTTATTTAGTTTTGCCTTAACTGGCCAGATATCAGTTTAGGTTATAAATAGGGATTTAATGTTGTGATTAATATTTGGGTAAAGTAAGTGTGTATTGGTTATATTGATAGGTTAGTGGTAGGTATTGTGTGTGTGAGGTGTTCGTGTTTGTGGTGCGTCTCACATTGTTTTACTAGTGCGATTGATTTGCGTGCAGGTATTATTATTATTATTGATAAGTTAAGTGGTAACATATAGATTGTTTTTTTTTAGGGTTAGCAAGGGCTGCCTTGAGGTTTTCCTCGGTGAGTCCTACTTTCAGTGTGTGTGTTACTGGAGGATATGCCTGACGTGGATGACCAGGAGGTTTTCTGGATTGCCATTCAGGGTCGCCTCCAGTTACTGCTGTTTTTTATCGAGGGGTACAAGCAGGGAATTATTACCCACTTGGAGCTGGTTCAATTCCTGGCAGACTTTTTATATCAGGAATTGTAGGTTATTTTCTTCTCACCTCCCCGCGTTTTTAAGCAATAGGGGGTGGGGTACAGTGTTACCACTGTTAGTGTTAGGGTAATAGTGTGACTGTATAGTTTTTCTGTACGGTGATTGACACTGTTGGGCTAACGGTGCGACTGTATAGTTCCTGTGCAGTGTTGTCATTGTTGGGTTAATAGTGTGACTGTATAGTTTTTCTTGTACAGTGTTGTCACTGTTAGGTTAATAGAGTGATTGTATAGTTTTTGTGTGCACAGTGTTGCTATTGTAGGTTAATAGTGCGACGGTATAGTTCTCTTGTATACAAGGAATATTAGAGTCTATACCTCTTGACTGTATTTAAGGGAATTACCCTCCTTAGAGAGGGAGATTGTACAGTATGGCTACAGGTGAGCCACAGGGGAAGGTTCCTGTTAACACTTGTAGCTACACAGATTTGTTGGCAGTGGGAGCAACCCCTGCCCAGGCGCACCATCTCCTCGAATTGAGGAGGGAGTATGGGAGGGTTACTCCCGACATGGTGGAAGCAGAGGGAGAGTATGTGAGTGGGGATTGGCTCGAGAGGCTGGAATTCAGCCCAAGGGTAGAACCAGGGGATAAGTCAGCAGATGTTGAATCGCCCCTTGTGATACCCGAATCACCCCTCCAGGCATCTCCCGTTGCTACTCACCCCTCCCGTTCAATAGCGGAAGAGGGAATTGGTCGCGGTAAGCGTGATGACACCTTTCGCACCCGCTCTGAGGTGGGAGCTACAGTCATGAACCCCTCTAGCAGAGGGGATGAGGGATTGGCAAACTCGGGTTTGTCTGCATACCCACATGACTCTTATCCCCCACCAGGGCAGGGAAGATCAGAGACAAGGGGTGGGAGAAGACAGGGACGGAGGGATACTCCATCTAGTCATAGACCGCGGAGTAATCGCAGTCGAGGCGACATGGAACCTCCTGCGTATAACAGGCCGTGGAGTTCCCACAGTGGAGGGGATGTAGAACCTTCACGGTACAATGCCCCATATGTGGGGAACCAGAGTAGTGGGTGGTTCAGGAGGAATGGAGGAGTGAGGGAGTACAATATCCCTCAACGGGATGTGAGGGAAGAACACCCTCCTTTCCGACATCAGGCCACACAGAGGCAGTATATGGAGGAAGATAGTGAATCCTACTCCTCAGGTGTGGAACGACAAAATCCTCCAAAGCACCAGAACCCACCCAAGTCCATCACATTTAATGGTGTGGGTAGTTGGCGGGCATTTTACCGCAAATTTGAAGCATTTGCTGCGGACAGGAGTTGGACCCTTCCGCAGTGCCGCAACCACTTGTGCTGGTGTTTGGAAGGCAAGGCGAGCGAGTACTTTGATTCGCTATTAGATAGGGAGCCCAGGCTGACCTATTTTCAGGTGATATCACGTCTTGCTGAACGCTTTGGCCAAAGTGAACCGCCAGAGGCAGTGCAAGTGGAATTTATGAGCGCAAAGCAGGATGCGGAAGAATCCCTCGATGATTGGGCGGATAGGATGCGCGACCTATCTGCAAGGGCGTTTCCTGGGGTACAGGATAGGCATCTGCTGAGGCAAGTAGTACTGCGTCTGTGCCAGGGATGTCTGGACAGGGACGCAGGGTGTTTTGCCTTGGACAAACGCCCGTCTACCATCGAGGAGGCTGTTGAAGCTATCCGCTGGCATGCGCATTCGCGTCAAGTCGTGTATGGGAAACCAAAACACGCAAAAACCCTC
Source organism: Diadema setosum (assembly GCA_033980235.1). Lineage (NCBI taxonomy): Eukaryota > Metazoa > Echinodermata > Echinoidea > Diadematoida > Diadematidae > Diadema > Diadema setosum. The sequence continues at coordinate 34,310,531 of CM067076.1, read as the reverse complement.
ACTGTATCTCCTGGGATGGTTGAGGAGTCACGTGTGCGCAAGGTGGATGTAACACCTCACTCCTCTGATCGACCAGGAGAGCCAAATTTCCCCAGGTTGGAGCAGCGTGTTGTTGACCTGGAAGGCCAAATGACCAAGCTCACCCATAGTATGAATACTGTGGGAGATAAGTTGAGTAGGTTAGCAGAGCAAGTGACATCCTTTATGCAAAAGGAGGCGCCCGTCACTCCCCCTGCAGTAACCTGCTATCACTGTGGGCAGCCTGGTCATTTCAAGAAGAATTGTCCACAGTTGCCGTCACCTTCACATGATAAGAGGGTGTCCTTCGTGAGGATAGATGAGGAGCCAAACTCCTCAGGGTCGGAGGATTAGGCCCTGCCCCGACCTGCACAACAGAGGGCCAACCGTCCACTGATATCCAGGACAGTGCTGGAGATGAAGAGGGCAGTAGCCGGCCTGAATTTATACCAGTACTTCCTGTATCGTCACAAGAGGGCGTAAACCAGGTAGGGGATACACCCTCTGGTCAGGAAGGTAATACTTCCAGAGTTGGAGATAAATCCGTTGGAGTAAGTCCAATGGGGGAATTGGAGATTCACACACCCATAGATGAGGTGACTGTATGCAGGGTGAGATCACCTGCCTTGTTCGCAGTACCTGTAAGGGTAGGTAACCTTTCTCTCATGGCAGTGGTGGCCACTGCAGCGGAGGTATCGATCATATCCGACAAGGTGTATGAAGGGTTACAACCTCGTCCACGGAAGATTAGGGATGTGATTATCCCTGCAGGTGGCTGTGACCTGAGGAGGCCATGTATAATTGTAGACCCCATTCGTATCAAGCTAGGGGGTTGTGACTTCTTGACAGAGGTTTATGTGGCCCCTATTGAAGGTGAGATGCTGTTGGGGGCAGATCTCCTCCGCAAGTATAGAGTTATTCTACACCTACAACGGTCACGGGTAAAGATTGGGAGTGTTCACATTCCCATGAAACATGGTGGACCATCACCATATGGGCGAGCCTCTTGCGTGTGCGTGTTGAAGCGCATAGTCATTCCTCCAAACACCTTGAAGAGGATAACTGGTGTAATACACCAGCCAGCAAAGGAAGCAACCCCCTTTCAATTTAGGGGAGTACTTTTTAGGTCTGGTTAATTCCATGAGCAAGGCCCACGAAGTTGCCCGTGAGACCTTGCGATCCACACAGAGGAGGAGGAAACGAGATTACGAGGTGCGTTCACATCGTAGGCAATTCTCGGAATCTCCCAATCTCTGTCGTGTGGAATTAAGGAACATTGCCTTAACCAGACACCATGATAGGTTGAAGCCCTGTAGGGACAGGGATATACCTGCATGGTGTAGGAAGGACAGTCACCTTAGAGAGGATGCTCTCTATTGTATTTGCCATGGACCCGACAATGGTGCCTTCATGTTACAATGTGATCATTGTGATGAGTGGTACCATGGTTCCTGTGTGGGAGTGACCCCACAGGAAGGGAAAGCCATGAACAAGTGCCCCCCTTGTCAGCAAGGGAGTTGAGGTGAATAGGATCCCATGCAGGGGGAGTAGTAATTGTCCTTTCTTTTCACTGGTAACCAGTGAGGTGGAAGCTTGGCAATGTGGGTTCCCCAATGCCCACTTTGGGTTCACTTCCCGAGTAAGGTTTTGGCGAAAGCCAAAAGGAGGCATTGTGGAAGGTACCACTTGCCCGTCTGCTGTTGGAGACTGATTCTCCACACCTTCCTTCCAGTAGGGATTTACCCTACATGACCCCAGTCTTTTCAGGGAGGTAGCTTCCCTTGTAGCTGAGGTGTTGGGAAGGAGATCAGTGTGACTCGCCTCCTGGAGGTGACGAGGGAGGATGCCCTTGAATTGTATGGAGGTTAAGCTCCATAATGAAGGTAATTCACCTCCTGGTGGTGAAGAGGGGAAATGCCCTCAAATTGTATGGGGGGTAACTCCATATGTATGGAGGGCAACTCCATATGTGTTCGCGGGGGTTTATTTATGTGTACTAGTATACCCGCGTTGCAACCATATATGTTTTTATTATGGTTATTGGCACCCTAATCACCCATTTATTGCAGGTAGGCAGGGGTATTTTATTATGTTCAGGGACATTTGTACTCGTGCCTGCTGTACATAAAAATTGGTTATATTTTTGTATAAGGAGTTCTATTCTAATATAACCGGTGCTTTTAATTGGAAGAGTGTTTTGCCAGTTGGCTGTTTTTATTGTTAAGTTTAGTTGTGAGTTTTAGGCTGCTGTTTTGTTTATGGCAATTGCCAAAGTTTTCTAGGTTTTTGTATTCAAAACAGTTTGCCATATTGTTGCACAATAGGTGCAGTATAGTGTACATGACAGTTTTGGTCATGGTACATCTATAGTAGTAGTTATTATTCATCTTGCTTGGCTTTTGTTCTGATGCCAAGAGAGGTGTTCAATTTATATGTGATTGGGTGATTTGGGAGTGATTTACTTGGGTTTTGTAGGATGGGCGCTTTCCCGTCCTATGGTCCTTCATTTTTGGTTAATCCCAGCAGGGGGGTTGAGGGTCGTAGGGTTTTTCTCCCTCCCAATATCGACGGTCCCTCGCACCCCCATTCGGTACATGAGTGACCTAGGCGGTGGTCCGCTGAATCGTCCCTGGCAGACCCCCAGGGACGGGTCAGATTGTGCATTCAGACGGGTGGGGCTCTGCGAGATCCCCGGTTGTGCGGGATTTGGGAGTTCCCATCATTAGTTTTCTTTTGGTCTGGGGCCATTTATTTCTATTATGCCCCCAGTTTTTCAAAACGGGGGGGAGTGTAGTAGGAGCACCCGTGTGGGGAATAGCGGGGCGTACCATACACCCGCTATGGCTATAGCGGGGCACATCACACACCCGCTATGGCTTCCCATAGACCCCTTATGGGAGCCTACCCATATATAAGGGGGCACATTTTCCGGCATCTGCAGTTGGTGCTCGGGATTTCGTTGGATACAGTATTGTGAAGTGATAACTACAGATTTATAACCAGTGCCAACTCAACTACTACAAAGACAGAGTCGAAGGACAATACCACGGAAAGAGGTAACTATTCATTGTGGATGTGCGGTTTATTTACCGGGACTCCACGTCCACAACAATATATTGAAACTTCTTTCGATCTCACACTCATAAAATCTGCGTACCACCGCGTGTAAAAATTAGAATGAACATCACGGACATATCAACTGAGAAGTTCCTCTAGATACTTCTTCACGACTTGGCGATCATCATACAGTAAAAGACGTGACTATTAATTTATTTGTATCGAATGTAAACTGTTTACTGTAAACGAAAAACACTATACGGAGTGCCTCCTCCGTTTATTGTCTTTGCCGTAACCATGGAGCTACTACGAAACCAAACAAGAAGCACGCATGGACGGCGCGTTTCATTGAACTTAATAACCACGTGTTTCGCACTTCGGCACATATTGCACTGCGCAAAACGTAGCGATTACCGTACTTGTGGCAGACTTACTGACTTTGGTCAAGGAATGAAAATGGAATACATTAAGAAAAATATTATGATATTGAAATACCGACATCATGAAAATGTTTGGAAACAACGAATGGAGTATAGAAATGAAAATGCCAAACAAAGATTTTCATTCGCTAATAGGGAAGCTCTCTAGAAGAGATGAAAGCATCTCCCCTCGTATGGCAGTAAAAGTTTCCCCAACAAGCTGCGGTTAGTGAGGTATACACCAGGGCTCGACACTAACGGTGGCTCGGTGGACCGGGGCCACCAAAAACGCACGTCGGGCCACCAAAAAAAGTCGGATGTTTGCCCTTACTCTTGGAAATGGACAGCGGTAACAGTCGACTCCGTATAAGATGCTAAAATAAATGTCAGATGTTGTTTTTATTTTTGGAAATGAATAACGGTAATATTCGACTCAGTACGGTACTGAAATAAATGTCGGATGTTTGCTTATACCAAGGATGCTTATACTTTTGGATTTGAATAATGGTAAGATTCAGCTCCGTACGGTGCTGAAATTAATGTCAGAAATTTGATTTTGCGTTCGGAAATGAATAACAGTAATATTCGACGCTTTAACAATTACTAAACGCGTCTCTGACCAGTGATTCAAGTTGAATGGACAATCGTCGGGACGATAAGTGCGACGTTTGAACAATTATGGATTAACAAACTCGCCACGGAACGGTGATTTAAATTCGATGGTCAACCGTCGGGACGATGAGCGACGCGAAACCATCACCAAAATCTTTACAAAACGGTTAGTCAAGTTGAATACGCAGTCGTCGGGGACGATGTGCGACGTTTGAACAATCACTGAAACGCTTCGCCGATCGACAAAAGACCTCCTTAATTGATTAGTCGCGACGAAAAGAGACGACTTCGTTCCGACTCGTCGGAACCATCTTTTGTTGATATATAATTTACAATGAGCCAAAAAGAGCGCAGTAATGAGCACATGAGGCCCAAAATTTGGATCGTCGGGGACGATTGGCGACGATCTTTTGTCTCATATCGTCGCGACGAAGATATCTCCCTAACACAGTTTTTCTGTTGTGCCTTAGAGGGCTGTCATTTCTGCATTGTACAGGTCATTTATCAAAGATTACATTTGTATCTGATTATGGAGAGGACAGCAACGTAGAAGTAAATTTTCACAGACATACAATGCCCTGTAAGTGTCATTGAACTGATAGGCTAATCTTTCTTTGTATAACTACGGAATTCTTATTTCGAGCAATAAACTGGAAGGTATTTGTTTGTTTGGTTTATTTTTGCATTTTCTTTCTCCAAATACAATTGCAAAATGAAAACAGAATGATACAGTTAATATACAAATCAATACAAAAAAAAAATATTATTTGCGTAACAACATTAGTCTGAAGTGACATATGAATTGAAATAACATATTAAGGCATACTGTATCTATTAACAAAGGAGAAATCAATACAGGGGACCGTCATCATAAGCAGAGCTTGACGTGGATGAGGCCCTATCGGAATATTTGATACCAATATAATACAACACCAATTATATATGTACTCATAAAACTCTTAATCTTAAAGGGTGTGTACAGTTCTGGTCGAGGTGAAGATTTAGCTTTTAACATTTTGTGAGATATTCAGAAACCACTCTATGAGATGTCAAAGAGCATGCAGTTCTAAGGGGTATCAAAAGGTTATTCGATAAAAATTGGTTTTGAAATGGCTGAGATATCCCAAAACAAGGTGAAACAAAGAGATACTAATAAAGTTGGGGCATGTCGCCTTTTATTATTAGCACTTTTTTGGATATCTCAGCCATTTGAAAACCAATTTTCATCAAATAAACGTTGAATCCTTCTTAAAATTACATGCTCTTTCATATTTCATAAGAGGCTTTTCATTATCTCACTCAGGAATGTTCAAAACATGAATCCCTACCTCAACCAGTACTGTACACTCCCTTTAATACACGAAACACATTTTGCTAGAGAAAAAAGAAAAAAAAAACAGAAAAAAAAACAGAAAAGAAAAATAGTGACTTGGCGCTTTAAAACAAACAAGCAAAAAAAAAAAAACACAGCACGCTGCACCATTGACTACTGCATGGTATAGTAGACTATAAAAGTGTAGGTGTGTGCGAGTGACAGTGCGTCGTGTGTGCAGGTGACAGTGCAAGAGAGAATAAAGGCTGTAGCATGCCTATTCTGGGGGTAAGGTATGGGCTTTACTTAATGTATGCAATATCATTATCAAAGAAGGGAACGGGAGGGAATGGAAAAAAATCGAAAAGAAACCCATTTTGCATGGATCAGGGCTGACTGAGACTTAAGGGAAAAAAAAGAACAAATACATTGATCAAAGACTACTAACTGGAAACATATTTCAATAATAAATACTTTTTTTAAATGAGCTTTAAAGGAAAAAAAGTGAAGTACACTGCTTTAATTGATCAGGTAGGTTATTCCAAACATCGGGACAGTAATGTCTAATTGATTTCTGAGCTAAGACAGTTTTGGGGTTTACAAGGTGGAAGTCTGTCGAACGGCGATTTTGATATGTGTGTATATTCGAATTTAAGTGAAAAATATTATGAAATAAAGAGGGAAGTTGATTTGTTGCGTACTTGTACATAAATATACCTGTTTGTAAAATGTGGATGTCCTGAAGCTTCAAAGTATGCAAACGATGAAATAAAGGATCTGTATGAGATAAATATGTGGAATTAGTAATATTGCGAATAGCACGCTTTTGGAGTAAATACAATGAATTCAGTTTAGTAATACTACAATTTCCCCATACAATATTTGAATACAATATATGAGGCAAAATTAAAGAATTATACAAAATAATCAGGGATCGTTCTGATAGGAGATCTTTCAACTTCCAGAGTACGCCAATATTTCTTGACAGGGTCCTTTGTAGACAGGATTATGTTCGTTCCATGTCAAATGAGAATCGATTGTAATGCCTAAAAATCTAATAACCTGTTTCTCGCAAAGAGAAAACCCATCAATTGATACATTGACATAAAGATCCTGTGAGTAGGGTTTTCTAAAATGAACAAGATTTGTCTTGTTAACATTCAAAGATAACTTGTTTGATTTAAACCAATTCAATATATTCAATAATATCAGTGTTCAAACGATTAACAAGGGTCCCTATATCATAATCTGATGTAGTAATAGATGTATCATCAGCAAAAAGTATAAAATTCAGAGATGGAGAAGAACCTACAATATCATTTATATAAATGTTAAACAACAGAGGCCCTAAAATGGAGCCTTGAGGTACCCCACATTTAATATCAAGTTTCTGTGATTCATAAGACTGAAAACTAACATACTGTTGACGGTTTTGCAAATAATTTATAAACCAAAGCAGAGCGTGACTCCATACGTATTAAGTTTATACATAAATACTTCATGGTCGATGGTGTCGAATGCTTTCGACAAAGCCATGTATATACCTATAACATGCTTCTTATCAGCAAAAGCTTCAGTTAATTTTATCACACATGTGAGCGATTGCATAATCAGTAGAATATCCATTTCTAAATCCAAATTGATTGGGTATCAATAAATTATTGGTTTGTAAAAACTGATATAACCTTTTATACACAATTTTTTCAAGAACTTTGGATATACTAGGTAATAATGAAATTGTAGAGTCATCTTTTTTATGAATAGGAATAACTTTTGCAAGTTTGAATGAGTTCGGAAAAATGCCTGTTGAAAGAGACATATTGAATACGTGAGTTAGGGGGTTTGCAATGTAAAAAATTATTTGTTGCAATAAATGAACACTAAGACCATCATACCCACTCGATTTAGTTGTTTTCAGATTCTGGACAACATTGATTATTTCATGATCATTGGTAGGCGTGAGAAATAATGAATTTTCACAAGGATTGGGTAAATAATCAGTAAAATATGTATTACATGAATTCATATTAGATGCTAAATTAGGACCAATATTTATAAAATAATCATTAAATGAGTTAGCAATTGTGGTAAAATCAGTAATTTCCTCATTTTCAATGATGATAGAGTTGGTAGTTTCTTTTACCGTCTTTCCAATGAGAGTATTGACAGTTTTCCACAATGAAAAAAGATTATCCTTATTTTTTTTCTATATTATTTGAATAATACAATTTTCGGGACAATCTTATTACTGATGTTAATTGATTTCTATATTTCCGGTATTTCATAAATAAATTATTACTTTGATTCTTTATTGCTTGCTTATATAACTTATTACGGGTTGATATAGGCCGCATAATACCCTTGGTAATCCAGGGTTGTCTATTTTTCTTTAAAGGTTTCCGTTTAACCAAAGGAATATTTTTCTGATAATAATACAATAACCTGCTGATAAATTTTTCATAAGCAGTATCAGCATTGCTTTCATCAAATACATCGCCCCATTCTTCCTGCGCTAAATCAAATATCAAAGAGTTAATGTTACTTTCTGTTTCCTTATGATATATATGAGATTTTTTATTATCAAAATATTTTGTTTGCAAAAAACTATTATTGATGGTAAAAACAGGTAAATGATCAGATATATCATAATAAAATATACCATATGTAAATTCTGTGTTTATTACATTTGAAAATATGTTATCAATAAGAGTTTTTGATGTACCAGAAATTATTGTTGGGTTGCTGATATGTGGTTGAAATAGATAAGTTGCCAATAAACTTAACAACTGCATTGTATGATTATCAGAATTATTTAAAAGATCAATATTAAAATCTCCCATTATAAAACTGTCTTTCTTTTCCTGAGAAATAATACTCAAAATTTGATCAAAACTTTATAAAAAAACAATCAATGTTATTTCTTGGGGACCTATATATATTACCTATTATTATATTTTTTGCTTTACTGTTCAAAATTTCGACAAAAATATCTTCTGTACCCTCGATATGTAAGTCATGCCTGACTTTTATATCAATGTTATTTTTAATGTAGAAAGCAACCCCACCTCCCTTACCTAAGTAACGATCAGAACGATACATTCGATAATGCTCTAAATCAAATATTGGTGGTGAATTTGTATTAAGCCAAGTTTCTGATATACCAATTATACTAAACTGAAAATTTTGTAAAGAGGAAAGAAATGATTCTATAGAATCAAAATTCTTATTTAAACTTATGGCATTGATGTGAAGAAGACTAAACAAATCAGAAAATGATTGAAATTTATTTTGTTTTATCAGTGCATTAAACTCGGCAGATGTGTAATAACCACTTTCGGAGTCATTCAAACTTTGATCATCAAAGATCATACCATGAGGGATCATTGTCGGTGTGGGGGTATGTGTAGAAACTGAAGGGTCGTGGGAAGAGGTTTGAGTGCAAGTGCAGGTGTCCGTGTGTGCATGTGCGCTGAGCGTGCGTGCGTGTGCATTCATCTTGAGTGTATGTGATAAAGAGTGCAGCGTCTAAATTATTAACTTGAAACTAGAGTCACCGTATAGAATAAATATACAATGTCTGGAATATGCGGGAAGAATTAATGGGGAAAAAAAACTACAACAGTATTTGGCAGTCTGCCAGGGGCACCAAAATGGGTAATTATATACAGCAAATATTATCTAAATAATTACTTTTTATATATTTACGAGAAAAAGAACCATAAATTGATTGCGAAGAGAATCACGATATATACAAACAGATGTACCTATATCAACCATGTCTATATTAAAGACAATGACTATATAACAATATGCCTGTAAAATCATATGTACACAAACTTCAAACAATTATTACAACTTTACTTTTAAACTTTATATAAACCAATGATACAAATGAGAAGGAGCCTTAAATACTCTCTGACAGGGATCATGAATAATGTACAATACTAATAACGCTGTCGAAACAATACCGTGAAGTGGTAAGTGTTCATCAGGAATAAGGTAACATGAAGATTAATCAAGTTTGGGAGCTGTCACATTACTCTAGATCAGAGGAGTGATCACAGTAAAGCAGCGTGATTAAATACAAAACACAACTGTTTCAATACTTAGGATTTGAGGGGCAAATAAAAGGAGTGAAACGAAGTTGTATGTGAGTGCGTGAAAGACTTCGGAATAATAAGCAGGTTATCACCCGAGAATCGGTTTTTCGCTCGTAATGACACGTGAATAAGTAACCATGATAATATGAGAGAATTGTCAAGTGGAAAGTCGGCGAGTCTCATTGAACCCAGAGTGATTGAGTAAGAAGATGACAGGAGCAGTGACATTGGTGTAAGGACTAAAGAAATCAAGCTGGTATAACAATCTCAGCTCTGGAGAGGTACAAAAGAATGGAATTTAACAGCAAATAGCTTTGTGTGTAGTACTGAGATTATTGTGAGCTATATTACGAAACCAAAGGAGCTAACAGTATACAACTTAATACGGTTAATGAACTTAGAGAAACTTGGTGGGCTTAAAGTCATTGGACAAGGGTCGTCGTACTGGACTAAAATTCCTGTGCATATTTTTTATTATCTTTAAAAAAAGACTCCAAGTGATGTGTCAACGGTCTAGTATTTTGATTGAAACACTGTCAGAGAAGGGGACGTTTGTAATTCGTCTTGTGGTACACATACTACGGCAAGTGCTTGAAAACAGTATAAACATCTTCACTCCAATATTTACATTCGAGCCCAATAAACTTAACAACTGCATTGTATGATTATCAGAATTATTTAAAAGATCAATATTAAAATCTCCCATTATAAAACTGTCTTTCTTTTCCTGAGAAATAATACTCAAAATTTGATCAAAACTTTCTAAAAAAACAATCAATGTTATTTCTTGGGGACCTATATATATTACCTATTATTATATTTTTTGCTTTACTGTTCAAAATTTCGACAAAAATATCTTCCGTACCCTCGATATGTAAGTCATGCCTGACTTTTATATCAATGTTATTTTTAATGTAGAAAGCAACCCCACCTCCCTTACCTAAGTAACGATCAGAACGATACATTCGATAATGCTCTAAATTAAATATTGGTGGTGAATTTGTATTAAGCCAAGTTTCTGATATACCAATTATATTAAACTGAAAATTTTGTAAAGAGGAAAGAAATGATTCTATAGAATCAAAATTCTTATTTAAACTTCTGGCATTGATGTGAAGAAGACTAAACAAATCAGAAAATGATTGAAATTTATTTTGTTTTATCAGTGCATTAAACTCGGCAGTTGTGTAATAACCACTTTCGGAGTCATTCAAACTTTGATCATCAAAGATCATACCATGAGGGATCATTGTCGGTGTGGGGGTATGTGTAGAAACTGAAGGGTCGTGGGAAGAGGTTTGAGTGCAAGTGCAGGTGTCCGTGTGTGCATGTGCGCTGAGCGTGCGTGCGTGTGCATTCATCTTGAGTGTATGTGATAAAGAGTGCAGCGTCTAAATTATTTACTTGAAACTAGAGTCACCGTATAGAATAAATATACAATGTCTGGAATATGCGGGAAGAATTAATGGGAAAAAAAAAAACTACAACAGTATTTGGCAGTCTGCCAGGGGCACCAAAATGGGTAATTATATACAGCAAATATTATCTAAATAATTACTGTTTATATATTTACGAGAAAAAGAACCATAAATTGATTGCGAAGAGAATCACGATATATACAAACAGATGTACCTATATCAACGATGTCTATATTAAAGACAATGACTATATAACAATATGCCTGTAAAATCATAATCTATGTACACAAACTTCAAACAATTATTACAATTTTACTTTTAAACTTTATATAAACCAATGATACAAATGAGAAGGAGCTTTAAATACTCTCTGACAGGGATCATGAATAATGTACAATACTAATAACGCTGTCGAAACAATACCGTGAAGTGGTAAGTGTTCATCAGGAATAAGGTAACATAAAGATTAATCAAGTTTGGGAGCTGTCACATTACTCTAGATCAGAGGAGTGATCACAGTAAAGCAGCGTGATTAAATACAAAACACAACTGTTTCAATACTTAGGATTTGAGGGGCAAATAAAAGGAGTGAAACGAAGTTGTATGTGAGTGCGTGAAAGACTTCGGAATAATAAGCAGGTTATCACCCGAGAATCGGTTTTTCGCTCGTAATGACACGTGAATAAGTAACCATGATAATATGAGAGAATTGTCAAGTGGAAAGTCGGCGAGTCGCATTGAACCCAGAGTGATTGAGCAAGAAGATGACAGGAGCAGTGACATTGGTGTAAGGACTAAAGAAATCAAGCTGGTATAACAATCTCAGCTCTGGAGAGGTACAAAAGAATGGAATTTAACAGCAAATAGCTTTGTGTGTAGTACTGAGATTATTGTGAGCTATATTACGAAACCAAAGGAGCTAACAGTATACAACTTAATACGGTTAATGAACTTAGAGAAACTTGGTGGGCTTAAAGTCATTGGACAAGGGTCGTCGTACTGGACTAAAATTCCTGTGCATATTTTTTATTATCTTTAAAAAAAGACTCCAAGTGATGTGTCAACGGTCTAGTATTTTGATTGAAACACTGTCAGAGAAGGGGACGTTTGTAATTCGTCTTGTGGTACACATACTACGGCAAGTGCTTGAAAACAGTATAAACATCTTCACTCCAATATTTACATTCGAGCCCACTTTTAAAATTATCTGAAGTACGTTTATGGACAGGAAATGCTTATCAAGGTTGATAACACTCTATTTCTGTCTGTTCATTCAATTATTCATTGTTCTTTTACTTTCATTTTCCAAATATGCATAATTTTAATACAAACGTCAGATTGACAATATCGTCCATGTAATAAAGTATTATAATAATATAAAATAAAATGCATACATGATGTTTATCACAGAGCAATGTATTTCTCTTATTAACAGATTAAAGACTAAAATGACAATTTACTGGCTGTTACGAAGCAGTTTTGCATCATCATAAATCGATGCACTGCCCTCACAAGACACTTTGGTTACACCTCCACTGCAGATTAATTTGCAACAGAACAAAAACAGTAATATATCTACTAATTGTTTCGTTATACAGACAGCACCAATCGATGAAGACTTATTAAACACATAATTATTGTAGATTGAAGTGAGATAGATGAGCAGAAAAAAAAATATTGAAACTTGAACGTCCTTGGAAAGAAATAATGTTTCAAATAGCATGCTTCTTGGACGCAAACAAAACAAGACAAGACAAGAACAAAAAGGGGCAGGATGGAGTGAGGTCACAGACGAATATTACGGTTGTTGTTGTTGTTGTTTTATTTCCGTACTAAAAATCAACACATTTCATACATAAAGGTCATTAGAGAAAGAAAGAAAAAAAAAATACATTCGGAGGGTAGCCCATTTTCAGTAGTGACAATGACAGTCACTTCTGGTCTTCCATGGGGCCCTGTACACAAAGATTTCATACAATCAGGGATTGATGATGATAGAATAAAATATACACAAACACAAATAGAACGGTACATACATTACTACATTGTAACTACATATATACCATATTATCACACATTGTTCAAAGGTTTGAAGCACAAAAAAGATCAAATAGAAAGGATTTCGGTTTTAACTAAATTGAACTTAAAAACAGGTAAAGAGGTACATATTACGGTGATTATGATGCCATGGTAGGAAAGTCTTGCCATGAAAAGAGTATGGCGCCGGTCCTCTCAAATGGATGTAGTTTTCATCTGTTCTTTGGAAAACAAAGTGTATTGAGCACACCAACTGCCAAAGATCATCCATAGTCTTAATATCTAAAGACACAAGCACCGTCCTGCTCGTAAGTAAATGTTTTCAGACCATACACGTTTCTTCAAGCGAAATAATTATGACAAAAGTTATCTTTTTGCTTAAGAGAGTTAATGATATAAACATTTTTCATTTCAAACTTGCAGCTGACGGGCAAACACTGTCGTGAATTACTGCACTATGATTTTGTGAGCCATAGATCCGTAAGATCCATTAGACCAGGCGGTCACGGAAGCCCCATTTGTCCAAAACGCAGTTCGCCTTGGGTACATGAGACATGGGACATCCGTGAAGCAATCCGTGAAAGTGTAAAAGGGGCTTAATATACAAAGTTAGATCGCCTGGATCACTGAATACTAAAGCATGAAAAGTATTTTCTCACCGAGGAACAAGTGAACAGTTACAAGTCATGGTCGGTTACCCTAGCATAACATTACGCAATAAATTCAGAAGGGCGTTATTTCCACGAGAGAATTTCATCTAATACAATCGAAGAGCTGACTATAAAAACGACCCAATTCCAATTGTTGGCCAAATTCAGTTTGACATTGGAAATTGTAGCTTATGCATGGACTCATCCTGCATGTCTTGTGTGTAAATGTTAAATCCTATTAACCCCCGGAAGTGCCTGAAATGAATGAGTTAAATCTTATATGAATGTAAGAATGAAGGACTTGGGTCATTCTTACATTCATATGTGACCGTGCACCTCAAAGCGAACATAAAGTCGCACACACTGATTTTGCGTGAGGACTGAAATTTTTGTTGGTTCTTTTCATGCTGGGTCACAAAAGATACAAACTGAATTAATGAATTCATAGTGACAGAAACAATAATTAAAGATTTGACCTATTTCAGAAACAAGTGCAGCAATGGAAAGATTTATCCACTAAAAAAATGGAAGTTGGAACACGTGCATCGCTCAACAACACAATTATACGATAGTATATGCAAAATGATCAATGTAAACAGCTACAGCTTTTGTTTATTAATATATATCATATTACTATCATTATTTTCAATTGCAGTTATGTCAACTTATTAATTTTTTAAAGTACAGAAAAATATAGATGTAAAATGAGATATCGACGCTATAAGCATAGCCATTTAAACTCATACTCGAAGCGTTAATGAATTTATTGAGGCAACTTGTTTCAAATTTGCACTCTATACAAATAAGTGGAGGTTGGAGAAAACAAACATCTGAAATGATGTCACAGCACGAACTGTCTACTTTTCCCGATATCACTAGTAGTCTTGTGAGCTGTCTAATGGTGAGTATATTAGCCTTTATCAACCAAGCAATTTGCACGATTTTATCGTTTTTCCCCTTTTAGTTAAATGCAATTCCGTGTAGAAAAAAGAATATAATTTTGTGTTAATATTCGAAAAATATATCAAATTTATCTTCAAAATTTGCATAAAGTGTTTTGATATTTTGTGTGAAATCCTCTGTTCACAAATTAGTCTAGACATCTTTCTAACAAATTCTAAATCTCCTCCATAGAGTGAGTGAGAGAGAGAGAGAGAGAGAGAGATAAGATATGATATAAATGCCTTCTTTACTCTTTATGATACGCAGGCATCAAAGTCTATAAGTTTTACTTCGAGTTAATTGTGGTACTTATCCTGTCATTTGGTGTGCACGTAAACGCAGGTGCAAGGTTCGCTCTGTCTGTCTCACGTATAATCCTTTTAGTCTGCTATATACGAACTGTTTCCTTATACCCATAGATACAATTGAGTGTCAGAAGTCTCAACATTCCTGCCACAAAAAGCAGGCTCCGTGCCATGGCAAGATGCTGGTAGGAAAGAAAATATTCTCTTAGGGTTTTGTTACAATTTTCGATCTGTTGATTATACGAATTAGCGGCACAGGTAAGATGTTTGTATCAACATTACGCCACTCACACATGATCTGTTGTATCCGAAATATATAAGGAAACAAAATGCTTAGTCATTATTGTCTGTTTAATGTGTACTTCAATCAACATTTTACCAGGGAGGTGATTTTACCAACCTTATACTTCACGTTATTATACATTATTGTAGACACTTACAAAATACCGAATTGCAGATTTGGTCTACTTTGTAAACGCTCAATGGTCATAATTTTCTTTTGCATTTCGGATGTAATATTAAGATTGGATATCCCTGTGTAGTTTCTTAAACATTCCAGCGCGGGGCAGTATTCAAAGAACACTAATACCGTATACTATAGTACATAATTCTTTTTGCTGATGCCAGTAAAACTCGATTATGTTCATCATCAAAAATCAAGAAGGAAATGGCGTTGAGTAGCGTTGAGTCACTGAGCAATTTTGCTTTATTTTATATCTTATTCTGTTAAATCAAATCCGTGCCAAGCATAATTATAACTATAAGAATTAGAAAAAAAATGGCTGCTAGTCAGTTGCATGTCATTTCATGCTACACTGGGGCACAGACAATAAAACCAGCGTGTTGTGAATTCAGGGTGGGTTAAGTAGTTAAACTATAAACACTAATTACATGTATGGGACAGTAAACATGCCCCGGAAATAGCCACAGTGAACAATATTTGAAATGTTCCAGAAATTTCATTGTAAGAGACTCCAAATATTGGGGATAACTGCTCGTAGGCCACAAACTCCCAGGACAGGTTGTTGGAATAGCGAGCTTTTAAAAAATATGCAGTTTTACTCTTATAAAGTCATTCAGGCATAATTGTTAAGAAGCATAGCGATGCCGAATATCGCAATGGCTGTGCCTGCTGCATAGAAAACAAAGCAAACAATGTGTTTTCCTTGCTTGCCAACACCCTCCAATAACTGATGGAGGATCTTCACACTGTGTCAAATTAGCAGTGTGCTGAAGAAAAGCCTGATATTTTAACTGATGTTTTCCTTTGACATTATTTTGATAATGTATTTTAGGCAGCGACGTGGCTTTCCCATCCAAACATGTATTAAAATGGAGGGAGTGTATTAGTTATGGTGAAAATTTTTCTTTGTCATTGCTTATTGGACACTTTGGTTTACATTTCATTTTTCCTGGCCCAACATTCACGGTCTCTTCAGATTCATTCAAGTTGTGCTGATATAAAGGAGATTCCCATGGAGGTGCAGCCTGATGAGATAGGTAAGAAGCTCCAGGATCTTCTAAAATGGATTACTACGGCTGAGGAATCCCTTGGATCCGAGCAACCCTTGACAGAGAACAGCAAGCAGGTCAAGGAGCAACATACCGATCATGAGGTATGGAACTATACAGTCTGCAAGATTAGTTGAACAGGAAACTTTTTCATCGGCATCAGTCTGCATGATTGTGCATGGTGCCAATCTTCTCTCTCTCTCTCTATCTCTCTCTCTCTCTCTTTAAATTTATCAAAACACATACACCTTTGACTACAAAGCAATGCTAATAATTGGTGGTAGATTCCAAGTTATGGTAACAAACGCACACACGCCAATACCCACACTGAAAAGCTGAAAAACTGAAAAGGTGAAATAAGAGAATGAGAAGTATATGAAAATTAGAAGAGCAACACATCAGATTGTAAGTCTTTCATGTTTAGTCCGGTTTTCAGAGCCTTTGTCGCCGAAACCTATTATGGCTGAAAAGCCAACGGCGTCTGTATTTCCATCCAACTAAACCTACCACTGCTTTAGTCGTTTAGAGGTTAATTCTGTGAAGCAAATAAGAAGAGAAAAAAATTCCGATGGTGTGCTCATGTGCACATTGGTATGTTATATCATCTCCCATTTCATCAAATTGTTCGGTCTAATTTTTTTTTATATTTCTGAATACGACATCGAATCCATGTAGGCCTACTAACAGATAATAAACTTGAGTAAACCAGGTGCTCACAATTAGTGCTTGGAAGAGCATGCGCTTTATAGTTTTGCATTGTAGGGTCCTATGTGTAAAGAAACTTTGTGTGTGTGTGATGTGTGTGTGTGTGTGTGTGTGTGTGTGTGTGTCTGTGTCTGTGTGTTGCAATATTGCCAAATATCAGGCTTGCTGTACTGTGGATATTTTGCAATCGTCATTTTAATAGATTGCATATGATATTAGTTACGTTGAGGTGATTAAAATCTCAGTATTTTTTTTTACAAATCAACACAAGTAAGATGTTTTTGCGCATACAAAAAATCTATTTAAGTAATATGTTCAGAAGAGAGGAATTTCAATTCTCTGTATGATTTTATGATAAAGGTGCTGCACGAGGACATTCAAGCTCATCAGCGATCAATTCTGCAGTGTGTGGAAGACATCAGCCAGATCCTCAAGATTCGGAAAATCGACTCCTCAGAAAGAAACTGCTTGCGGGAAAAGCAGTCCGAGCTTCAGGAACGCTATGACGCTGTACTGAACCAGTCATCGTACCGCCAGAAGACACTAATCCAGGCCTGTGAGGATTTGGAAACATTTGAGGCAGGCAATATTGTACAAGAAGACTTTTATGCATAATAAGGTTCACTTGGTGTCATCCCGTGGGACATGACTTACACCTACGAGTCATACAGCCCACAAGTTCGACGTTGAAAAAAAAAAACAAAACAGGTTGCATGAGCCATAAAGCCCAAGCAGGTATAGCCAAGTGTCATACTGCAACACCCCCTTCGAGCTCGACACTATAGGCACATTTGCCCATGCGTTCGAAACAAAGTTAAGACAGCAAACAAGTTCTACATACTACACGAGGCTTAATGTGTCGGTGTCATGGGGTTTGTATATCTAATTCATAGGGTGTTTTTTTTTTCATTCATTTTTCTTTTTTTTTTTCATTATAGGACTCGTGAGCTGTATAACTCGCAGGATGTAGACCTACATAAGACTCATAGGTTGTATGACTCATGGGCTGTACGACTCGTGGGTGTCGACCTCATGACGTGCACCCATTCAGTTACAGTATACAGATATAACAGTTGTGTATGAAATAAGGGTAACTTGTTTTAGCCATCTTCAGTTGGGTCGATTTTCATTATTCTATTATAAATATGAGGTTCGTTAATCAGAAAATGAAAAGCGGTTAATTCGCTCTTCAGATTATTGCATTACTTTATATATCAAACGTTCATGTATCCAAAAACGAAATGATGCTCGTTACTTCCAAGGATTATTCCGAAAATAAGTAGGAGTAATTTATTAATGTCGCCCCTAATTTATATAATTATATACATATCGCACCCATGTCTCTCGCGTCAAAAAAAAAAAAAAAAAGGTGAAATAGGTCAATCGAGTCAATCTTCAGTTTTTCAAATTTTCTAAAAGAGCTTTCCTTCTTCTGAATTATAATATAAAAATCCTAACTAAATTGGAAAGTGTGTCTTCAGCAGTTTTTCTGCAATCTTTTTTTTTTGGGGGGGGGGGGGGGGAGAGTTGGGGGAGAGTAAAATGACCAGGTATACCTCAGAGGCCCCTTTTCATTTCTTGAAATCCTTTGCACACTCTTCACTTTCAAGTCTAATAACTTTTGAAAGGATAACGCAACTGCTTCGAAAGTTTGCGTTAATCATTTGAAGAATGTGTTAATAGATTTCAGCTTATTCTGAAAATCCCTTTATTGTTAATGCTTCGGTTGTTAACATCCTGTGTTTTGTCCCTTTCATTTCACAGCTAGCACGGCTTGGTAAAGATTAAGCCCTTGAATAAACCCAGATCATCTTTTCTAAGTCCCACTTTTCCGGAGTGCGTGCTTTCTTTCCAGTATTTAGGTAGGTTAGGGGAGTTAACTTGAATTAATTTACACATAATTTTGAAATTTAGAGTCTGCTCTTTCAGGATCTGCCATTTACTAAAAATCCATGTCTGGCGACTTTTTGTTGGTTTTGTGATGCAGGGTCACATAATATTTACTTTCACTCCAAGACAACAGAAAGGCAAGAAAATATTATTTGCGTTTTCTGTAGTCTTAGAGGAAGTAAGAGATTGTGCTTCACAGCAAGTTTGCCCGAAATAAAATACCATGAATCGTCAGTATGATTCCAAATCAATGTAATGCTAACTGGGTAATAAACCAAACCGTACGTTATACATAAATGGAAACATTGATTGCGGTTTGCTAAGAATTTTAATATCTTTGGAGGAAAAAAAAAAACTTTTGACCTTCTATCTCTAGGCCTAGAAACATTGACAGGCTGCTTCCAGCCTCTCGCTTATAGAAGTTGACAAGAAACAATTAAATGATTTCTGTCACTCCGCCTGTGGGACTATGACCGCTACATCACGAACGAGACAATAGCGATCAGTGATTTCACGATAACCCTCTGCTTGCGCGAACCGTGGCCGCTAACATCACGAACGAGATAAGAATCACATTCAAATATGTGACATCACAATATCCCTCCGCACAAAGAGATAAGTACCAATACCTCAACAATTAGTCACTTAAAAATATCCCTCCGCCTGTGCGAACCTTTGCCGCTAGCGTCATGAAAGGGATAAGAATCACATACAATAATGTGGCATTACAATTTTTTTTATATCCCTCCTCACGTAGGGATATTGTACCACTACTTCACTTCTTCGGGCCAGCTCAGCCTTGTGGCCGGAGAACATGGGCGTGACCCCGTGTCGTTCTTCCTGCCTAAGCTCTGGTGGTCTAAGAATAAATCTTTTTTTTCTACTCATTTAACATCTTCTTAACTATGTAATGACAGAAATTGTTGCTTTTTTAAGTTTTATTGTGTGCTAACGCTCCGATCTGTTGCATGAAGCAGCTACATGTGTTCGTAATGACATAAAACTTCATACCTGACTTTGCTTATCTATATTGCGATGTGCTGTATATGGGATATAGTGCCTTCTTTTCCCTTTGTTTATATGTTTATTTATGTTTATACGTTACATGTTAATATCCCTTATTTATTTCTATGAGATGTATGTAGCGTAGAATCGAAACATGTTTACCCTATCACAATTTCGGATCACTGAACAAAATCAACTGCAGTGCCGCCAGAATGTAATTTTCCATTTTGTAAATGTTACCTGTTTTATTCCAATGTGAATGGTTGGTTGCAAATTAGACTTATGCAAGGCTAATTATTTCAATGAGATAATTTGCATTCATATCCCTTTATTTGTGTGTTTTAAATCTAAGATCGAATGGGTCTTATGAAGAGTTTCTTGCATAGACCAAAAAACAAAACAAAACAAAACAAAACAACCCCGAATCAAAGACAGTGAATTTGCTAGTTCATACTTAAAAGTGTATGTTTGATTAAAATTGTTTGAAATTGTTCATTGGTAATCATTGGTAATAGCGTCATAGCAGCAACAGGTCAATGTGTGTGTCACAGGGGACTTTCCTCTGAATTTGGGGAACGAAAGTTCTCCCTGCGACTGGGACTGTGTATTCAAAGGTTGACTCTCTCGAAATGCAGCAGAGTGTTAACATACCATTCATTCAACCAAGTCTTTCGACTTGCGCAACTATTGTGCCTCGAAATAAGTAGCCAATCACACTGTGTTTCCACAAAACAATCAATTTATTATACTGGTTTCAAAGTTGAGATGGTTCACGAGCTTAAAAATAACATAGTACAAACTTCAGCACAGATTCTCAATTCGACTTGATCTCCAGCTTGGTTGCTCTGTTCGTAGTTTCTAAAATCTTCCTTGCTGGGTTGCTCTAGGCTTCTGGACGATGTCCTGCCTAAAGTAGCGGGTCGTCTCCCATTTCTTATCTTTTCGTTGGCTTCCCAACTTCGGTCCTTGTCGGAACCCCAAACATGGTCCTCTCTGGAACTCCAAACTTGGTCCTCTCTGGAACCCCAAACTTGGTCCTCTCTGGAACCCCAAACTTGGTCCCCTCTGGAACGCCAAACACCCCTTTAAAATAACACGATGCTTCCCTTATGATCTGTGGTCTTTTGTATTCTTGATTCTATTCCTACAACTTTGGCATATAATTCATTGCATCCTTAACCACACATAATCTCCATGTTTCACAGTGTATCATTATCTTTCAACTTTGGAAAGGGGATGATTAATCAGCCTATTGAAATCTAAGACTTGTTCTGGGTTTCTATATCTTCCACAATGCAATTAAAAATCGTCATTTGGAATACAAACTTTACACATACAATGCCATATCGGGAATTGCATAAATGATTAAATAATCAAATAAATATTGACCATGTGAGACAAAGTACACTTGTGAAAGAAATAGAATCTTCTATGAAATAAATATGAAACACTACAATGGGAAGTGGAAATGTAAGAAGAAAATTGCACAAGGTATATATTTTGCATTAAGAATGTCAACTGACAAGAAGGTTTTGCCTCACCTTCTGTTCCTTACGGTTTTTTTTTTCAAATTCAACTTGATGTGAGCCTTTTAGAGGTGATTTCGTAAAGAGAAGAAGTCCTTAAAGACCTGAATTAATCTGAATTTCTATACCTTTAATCGTATGCTACTAATCTAAATTAGCGTTACTCCTTTGAAATGTCTGTTATTGGAACAGCTAAAATTCAGTGTGGCAGTTTTGCGAACAACAAATTTCAGTGAAAAAATATATTGTCGTTGTGGTGACGAGACCTTGTATTTCATATTTTGGTGGAAAAAAAAAATCATAGGTTAATGGTCAGATAATCAGTTAAGTGAAGTCCTGTCCAAACACTACCTGTAATACCCCAGAGATGAAGCCAACAGTATGTCAAAGCAAAGTCCATACAATTTTGTTGTTTTTATTGACAGCCATGTTGTTTTACATTTTGTAGATACGACGTTTTGTCACCCCAGTGACGATCATGCTTATGATTCATATTACCTATTGTAATTCGTAATTACCTATTAGCCTAAAATTACCTTTTGCTCCTTTGAAATGCCTGTATATATCCAACAACACATTTCAGTGAACAGGCATAATATAATTCAAACTTATACATTTGACGAGGCGATCTCAACTTTCATGACGATGGTGAATTTCAAAGTTTTTACGTTGAATTGTATGGAAAAAAAAATATCAAGCCAACTCGGAATCCAAGAATTATCCTTATTACTATTATTATTATTATCTTTATAATCCTAGGTTGATCTCGCACAATTCCAAGACTGGCTCAATAGTGTCAAGCGCAAGCTTGATACGATAGAAGGGCACGGTCCTATTGAGCTGCAGCGGCTCAAAGAGCGGCAGGAGGACCTTGCAGATTACCACCAGCACATCACAGACCAGGAGATCGGCCTTACTCGCCTCAATAACTCAGGACAAACTTTCATCAAAAATGCAGAGGTAACATTATGAAAATAAAATTTAATGTCCTTTTGCCATGATGGTCAATGATAATTGATAACTTTACTGGAAGCTCGATGGTTTTTGATATACGGAACGCGATTCGATTTTGCACGAATTCGGTGAATGCGTTTGTGTATAGGGATGTTCTTGAAGTGTTTCTCATTGTGGTGAATTTCCTCCTTTATCACCCAATGACAGGTCTATCGCAAGAATCTTGCCGAGTTTCGCAGTACTCTCCCGATAAAACAGATCGTTGGCTTTCACATACAGAGGGCACCAGAAGCACACTTTCTTGCCTGGCATCTTCGAGACGTCAACGACTGCTTCTACAAGTTAAAGGAACGTGTACACAAACATTTGCAATATTTCAATAAGCTGGTTGCCACACATAGGACTTACACCGAGTACGTTGACCGTGTTTCCAAGTGGCTTGGAAAATCGGAGACCATTCTCGACAAGATGAAGAGCGAACCAATTGTAGTAGCCAAGGAAACCATCTTGAAGCAGATTGAGAGAGCAGAGGTATGCCCGGGTATCTGTTCGGTGAATAGTAGTGTGTATGTGATTTATCAGTATTGTTACACAAAAAGTGAATAGAGGGAGGTAAATGTTTGCATTGGAAAATGCATTGATATTCTAATTTGTTTTCGTTTTTCATTTGTGTTCTACTTATTCATTTGTTACTATGCGCTGGTTTTTCCTTAAAGTGGATTAAAGTACTTTCATTTGACTCTGAAAATGATTTCCATGTGCTTGTAATAGTCACCAAAAATGAATGAACGTAATAAAATATCAAATAAATATCATGATTTAATTGGATGCGTGTGTGTGTGTGAGTGAGTGTGTTTGTGTGTATTTTACCTATAGAAGGTGCCAAAGTAAAGTATTTGTGATATTTGGCCTATGATCAACACTCATTTATTTATGTATATTTTCGTCGTTATTGCAATCGAGTCTCTTGCAAACAGTATACGCAAAATTGATTGAAGATCTTGCAATTCTGAAGTTACTGAATTTGGCAGATAATATACTTTTTCTTTTTGGTAAATTGTTAACATTTAAAGTTTTTATCTTTCTAGGGAATTTCGATTTTTGCATGGATGGCCATAGCAAATAAAAAACATTTAAAAACAGAAAAGAAAAAAAAAGGCTGCATTGTTATTGTCGCCAAGAGGGAAATTAGATAGAACACCAGTCCTCTCTAATACAGAGTCAACATAATTATAGGCAGAGGTGTTATTGGTCTAACCGAGTTATAAGATCACATGTAAAGCAAGCTGGAAATAAAGTGGAAAGTAATAGTGACAACTTGAGGAAAAGACATTTAGAACTTTTTAGAGTCGAGATTAATAGAATTGAAAATTGATAATGCATAAAATCAAATATTTAATTTTCTTACGGGAATTCAGTTTCAACATAAGAATATCATAATAAGTAATGTGATAATATCAGTTCTTCTTTTCCTGGCCGAGGCAAACATAAAGTGAAAAATTTGATATATCATGTTATGAAAAAGAAAATATTCAAACTATTTACAGTACTACTGATGTTGAAAACTTTGTGTTTGATTTCACGTCAAAATCGAATGAGAGGGTGGCGGGCACGAAAACTTTAGAAAAAAAATAATACTCACTTTAGGTTGGCCGGCGCGAAGGTTTAGGTTTATATTGCATGAATAGTGATTTTCATGTGTGTGACATATTAATTAAAAAAAAAAAAATAAGATGTCTTCCTGCTATATCAAACTGATAAAGGCTTTTGCCTTGACTGACATGAGAATATTCGGGAAAGTTTTTTCCTGTGGAGAATAACGTTTCTTGTTTTCAGTGAATGTTTGGTATGAAAGTTGACTTCCTACTGATGAGTCCCAAATTAAATGCTGTATTGTACCATAGCCAATTATTATCAAAGTTGTCTTGTCTTTTCCACAGGCTTCTGCTATAATAATAATACATAGTCACCCTGTCGATTCTTAACGGCTGAGCTCAGTTAGTACTCTATCAACTCTTGGTAAAGCTGTACTCGTCCATGAAGACAGAGTTCCACTTGCGCGAGTGCAGTCGAATATGAAACAAATGACTTACGACCATAAAAGGCATGACGAATTTGTTGATTGGCTACATTCAGTGCATACCAGCATGCAAAAAAAAAAAAAAGAAAAAGAAAAAAAGTATACAAATTCAAGCGGATTGTTACCACGGGAGCGGTGAGTTATTAGACATTCTTAATTAAACTTTGGCGTTTGCAGTATCATAGGTCTTACTGTAATATACACGTTGCATTTAATTTTAGACTTTCCACCAAGATGTTATCACCCACGCCAGTTCCATTGAGAATGTCAGAATCAAAGCCGAGAAACTCATCAGCTTGCAGCAGGCAACCGAACCGGACGAATTTAATGGTATGCACATAGTTCTCACTCTATGCGCCGAACTTTTTTTTTTTTTAAATTTTGTTTTATCATAATTATTTTGATGCTATTTTAGTAAGGCTGTATAATTATATCAAATAGACAGTGCGCTGATACTCTTCAATTAATCAGAATGCTTGGTGGTCTTTCTCTTTCTGGGAGTAAAGCTGTGTCTCTTTCAAGATCTTTTGTAACTGTTATTAGTAATTGGGTATAAATCACACGGCATTATGTAGAATGGGGTAATTAACCTTTTTTCTAACATATTCTGGAATCACTGACAACTTTACACAAGGCCCACTATGTTTCCGGTGGGGTTGTGTTTCCTAATGCTGATTTCCTCATTGTTTGGCTGTTTGTTTGATTGTTCGCTTGAGAAAATTTATGCTGACAATAAAAACTGATCAGCTTTACATCGACCAATATCTTGTAACTCTCTCACTTTACATAAAAGGTGACATCGTAAAGCGCTACCAGACCCTTGAGACTGGGGTAAACAATTACCTTAAGAAGCTGCGACGAGCACTGGCAAACAACGAAAGCGTGATGGAAAACCTGGATATGATCCTCAAGTGGCTGGGCGAGGTGGAGAAGGAGCAAAAACATCTGGAACGGGGGAGCATAACTCCGGCCAGTAGGGAAACCATCCAACACGAAATGGAAAAAAATAAGGTAAGGTGAGGAGGAGAGTATGAAGTATGGTAGGACCGGGTGCAGGTCAATTCCCTTTGCGATGAGATAATGCAGCAATTAACAAGAAAGTGATGAGAAATAACTTTGTTGAACGGGTCTGAATAAGCAAAACTGATATCAAACCGAACGGCGTTAGGAGAAATGATTGTCTCTAAGTTACTTTTATTTTTTTTTTCGTATGTTTGATATCTCTAATTTTGTTTTCATTTTTCGTTTTTTTAATATATTTTCGTCTTTTCTCCGCGTTCAGAAACATTGCAATAAAAACTTTACAAACGTAATGCATTATTGTTATTACGGCGATACATTTTAAGGTCTTAATAAAATGTGGAATGACTCCCTACTGAATACATTTTTGATGAGTTGAGAATATTACTATCAAAGGAAAAGAAATGTACTATGTAAGTTGGAATCAATCATGAACAGAATATGTTGGTACAACATGCTCAATTTCAGCTCAATCTGATAATCCCTTGTTGCGCCGGTGGTTGACATCTCGTGTTTTGTCCCTATCATCTCACAGCTAGCGCGCCTTGGTTAAAGATTAAGTGCTTGAATAGACCCTGTACTTCAGAGCCTCTTTTCTCAGTTCACATTTTTTTTCCAGAGTGTGTGCTTTCTTTCCAATAATTATTTAGAGAGGTTAGGAGAGTCGTTTTGAATTGAGTTATTCATCATTTTAAAGCTTAGAATCTTCTCTTTCAGAATCCGCCCTTCACTAGAAATCTATGTCCGTTGACTCTTTGTTGGTTTTGTGATGCAGGGTATCATGCCATAATCTATTCACAAACCGTTTTTATGTTTAATAATGGATATAATCATCCTCAACCCGATAAAAATCAAGACAAAAGTTATTTTAATTATTCCACGGATTTAAGTACCTTATTCAGGGTATCTCTTGTTCTTCTCTACACTAAGGTTCTCGAGAATGACATCGCCAACCATCGTGTGGCAGTCGAGTCTGTTAACGCTGCTGTCAAGAAACTCATGGCAACCGTCTTACCAAGCAAGGCCGCGGTGGTACGAGACAAATTAAGTGACGTTAATGATCGTTACAGCAACGTGACCACCGCCGCCCGAGACCACAGTGAACATCTTCTTGTCCTCGGCAAGAAGCTGTCTCATTTTGCGAGGGAAGTGGAAAACTTTGAGGATTGGCTCCTCTCCGATCTACAGACGTTAGAGTCGAGTGGGTTAATGAAGCAAAATGTGACCAGCACTGCTTACACTCTGGAGGTAAGCGACAATGATAAACCTCTATGCTGAAGCAGCTGTACAAGAAATCCCTTTTTAGTTTGGGGTTTCTCTTTCAACGTTTCTGAAATTAAATGGAGGAAAGGAAAACAACGATTTTTGAGAGGTTTTTATTTCAATAAAATCTATCTCTAACAATTAAAACAAGTGTTTCGTGTGAACTGACTGATTTACTAGGCCATATCAACTGAAATACCTTGATGAGAGCAAAAAAAAAAGACAAACCAACTAACAAACATAAACGGACAAACCGATCCTGATAACGAGGGGCGATTTTACAAGCAAAATGTGAATTAACCGAAACTACGGGAGCTCCCACCTTATATATATATATATTATGCCGCTGGGGCGACAAGACCTCGTATCTACGTAATGTCAAATGTTCAGGAGAGCCAAAAAAACATGGCCGCCAAAGCACTGTGGTGAATGGGAAAGCTTTTCCTTTGACATGCCGTGGTGGCTTCATTTTTGGAGTAAGACAGGTGGGATTTGGACAGGATATCACTTAAAGGGATGGTATAGTTTGGTGGAAATCAGAATTGGGCTTTTAACTTTTTGTGAGATACCAAGAAAACTGTTATGATATAGAACAGAGCATAACATCTTAAGAGGGATTCAAATTTTATTTGATGAAAATCCCGTTTGGAATGACTGAAACATCCAAAACAAAGTAAAACAAAACGATTGTAATAAAGTGTGGGTACAACATTTTATTACAATCGCTCTTTTTGAATATTTCAGCCATTTCAAAAACAATTTTAATCAAATTTCACCAAAAAATGTTAGAAACCCGAAATTCGGTCTCAGCCAAAACTGTACGATCCCAATTACGATCCAATTATTTAAAGGTCATTTTCACCAAAATTGCACATACAAGGTCTTGTCACCCCAGCAACGAAGGGAAAACTGACAAGAACCAAATGATAAAAAGCGAAAACTTTGGGCAAAGGAAAAAAAAAAACATCTATGAATATGGTTGATTATTTATAATTATGTGAGATATGAGGAAGGAATGAGAAAACGGTGTCCTAGAAATCAATATTCTTCTTACTGTTCCTCATTTTCGGAATAAGGGCAAAAGTGCAAAAATTGGTCTCCGCCGGGAATCGAATAAGGGTCTTTGCATGGAACGCCAACACCCTTAACCGCTTGATTACGGAAACGTCATAGCGGTTGAGGCAGACCAAAGCTCAATTACCCGACGGACCAACCTTTCAACCCTTTATACGCTTGTTATTTTTTTTTTTTAGGGCAGAGAGTTACGAATAACAACCAGCTGTGTGTCAGCTGGATCTTGAATTGAGATTCCCGTACTGGTGAATTGATTAGGATACTGTTTTGTGAAAGAGGTCACCACACATACACATTTTTGCCTTCACCGGAAATAATTGTTACCCGCTATATCAAAAGGATCCGAAAGTCGGGGGAGATCGATTTTCAGAAAATGACATGGCATCGTTCCCTTTTTCTTCCGCTTTAAATTCTGTTACATAACACGACTCATAAAAGGATTTGGCTGCGGGGATACTGATGATTTTATGACTATGTCGTTTGGTCTAGGAAATCAGCGTTTTGAGAAAACCACCTTTAAAGTTGTCTTCCCTACGCAATCGTGATTAATGGGAGGCAAGGCAGTTGTCACCTCTTAAAGAATACTTCCTTTGTATCCATGGTTGACGCCACCGATAAATAGGAAGACTGTATCGGCATAACGTCCATGCAGTAAGTGTCTAAAGATATGATGTCATTGATTTTTGTAAAATTCTTCTAATATTCGTCTTCCTTCCTGTTCTTATCCATGTTTTTTTTTTTACCCATGCTACACTGAAATCCCTGAAGGTCATGATACAAAAATTAGAATCGATAGATGAGGAAAGAATTGACAAATGTCTGTTGTCATGGGCAAAATCATCGTAAGAATAAGTCCAACATAAAACAAAAATGTGTCGTTATGTAGATAGTGAGACAGAAATACTTTCACAAACCAAATCTTCTACGGACGTTTAAAAAAGCAGACATTAAAAGCATGGAAAATGAATGGTGAAAATAGATGTTCATGTTTACTCAAACATTAGATGCCTATCTCCCTAAGCAAACTATGGAGTAGTGCGAAGGTAAACTAACTACATGTACTAGGCAAGAGTGTTGCAAAGTTTCATACGATGGTTATGGAAAGTATAGGTACCGCAATAGGACGGCCTCGCAAAAAAAAAAAGAAAAGACATTCTTCCTTCAATTTAAGGACGTTGTTCTCGAACCACGATTTATTAACCTCTTTTACCAAGCAATTATCGAATAGTCAGAAGCAAAGGATATTCATGCTGCTACTCAAAGTGATCAAAGAATGGACACATGTAGATTTACAAAAGTATTGCCCAATTCTGCTTTAGCTAGAATGTATGAATTAGTTTGCATGTAATATGTACATTATTTTCGTAGAAAGGAACATCCAATATTAACATGTCTTTTATTCATTATGCTGCAATGTCTCCTCTATCAGTAATAGAACATTCTGGAAGGTCGCGAAAAGATCCCTACCCAGTCTTTTGAGGATTAAGGCTTAAGTGCATTTACACAAATAAAATATAAAATAATTTGTGAGTTTTGAATCGCCTGTTGATATTGTCACAAATGTACACACTAGTAGTTATGTACATGTATGATGTACTGTATGCATGGTTGTTTCAATGTGTATGTACACAGGTTGACCAGATTAATGGAGAACATTCTATGTGGTATAGATATAGTACATACAGGATGACCAGATCAGTGGAGAATTTTCTAGGTGGTAGGCCTATACAATGTAGCTATACGGTACATGCATGTAACAGGAAATACATTATAGCTCAATCAATCTAGAATGATTTCACCCATTCCAGAATGTTCTAGGAGGTGCTTACATGTTTGGCTGAGTGAGGCACTGTCCCTGTAGCCCAATGTGATTGGTAGTTAATTTTGGCAATGATGTTTTGCAGTGAGTCATCCAGGATTCCTGGAACTAGGACTTGCTAGTATGTTCAGGTGTGTGGCCCCAGGTTGGAGAGAGTTACAGAATGTGCTAGAAGGGGGTGAATGGATAGTATATAAGCCAGAGAAATTCTGCAGTAGGCAGAGTACCCAACACCTCTGCTCTGAGAGTTACGTCACTTCTGGCTCTGAAGCGACTTGTTATAGTCAGTCCTGTGTTACCTGCTGACCTGTTATGTTTGTGGAGATAAGGCCTGGGAGACATTTTGCCTGCAGATAATTAATTTGCCTACATTGGAGATAGACTCCATTTTTGTGTCAATGGACATTGCTACGGAAAAGCTGTGACGGGCTGGATTCCTAGCTGAACATTATTGAGCGAATCATCATTCACCGCATCGACTGGACGGGGTCGTCATAACTTTGGATTCTGCACATTTCGCTGCGGACATATACTGTGGAGTTATAACGTGGACATGCGATACCGTGGATATAACGTGGAATATGTATTGTACCCTGTGCCTCTGGATTTACATCGGATGAATCATACATCAGTGCATCAGAGATCATTCATCTGTGCATCGAACATTGTATTTGGACATCACCAGGGGACTATAGGAACTCCGTGATTAAGATTAGCCTGTAATACCTGTAAGTGATTCCATTACTGACTTATATTTGTTTGTAATGATCATTATTATACTGATGTGAAAACCGATTACAAGTCTGTACCCAAAATATCACCGCTAATAAACCGCCTGAACATCAATTGATTGTTTCTTTTGTGCGATCATTCTCAGAGTGATTTTGGTCGTAACAATATTTCCGAAATATAAGCTAATTTTGGTATCATACGGAAGGATTTATGAAAGGCGCCAAAATTTTTACTTCAAGCATCTATAGATGCAGAGCAAATTATTTGTAGTTTGAAATATTCAATAGATTATATCAAACCATTAAGTTATATTCGTATGCGTTCCGGATGAACCTGATGCATTCTAAAGCATGTGTGTATGTTCCCATAATGAAACTGACGACCACATAATAAAGGACTAAAAGTTGACGCAAACATTATTGACGTAAAAAAAAAAAAAAAAAAACAAAGAAAATCTTCAGAACATGGATTTGTCTGTTCTGAAGGTGAAAATTCAAATGGGTTCATTGAGATCATTCAAATAGACTATTTACAATTTATTTCTTTACTCATCCCCCATAAAGAAAAACAAATGCATGTCAACGTATCAAAGCATAAAGAAGTATATTATTACATGCTTATTTCATTTCAAGGACCCTGTTCCTGAAATCATGTTGTGAAGAGCGGTATAATAGCAAAGACATGAATGACACAAGAAAAAAGACACATATGCCTCACCGGAATCGAAACAACATCGAAATCGTCAATCTTTAATGGTTATGCATAGAATGCTGAATTGTTTGGCTTAAAAAGATACACAGACCACAATATGACATGTTTACAGCTTTTAATACATTCGGCTTTGCTGTGGTACATTCCATTCCACTTTAAGTTCACGTTGGCTACCAGATGTGAACGTACTATAATGTACCATAATCCAACAACAATCCATTCATTGTTATGTGCTTCTACCTGTGATTACTGTGATGAATGAATGCCATGTCAAATAGTAATATCAGTTAAGTAAAAGGCCGACAATCTCAATTTGTTGTGTTCTGTTTATATAGAAGGATTTTAGAATGTGTGATTCTTTTTTTCAATTTGTTTTCAATTATCATAGCCTTTTTCAAAACAGTTTGTATTTCACTTTTAGGAAATCGGCCGCCGTCATGACTTCCATAAGGCTCAATACGACCACATCCACAAGCTGGCAGAGAATCTCCTTTCCGACATCAAAGCCAACGACACTTCCTGTGTCACGGCAGTTGTTAACAACGTGGATAAAAACTACCGGGACTTTGAGGAGGTTTTAAATATGAGGTTTGGAAGTTCGATATAACTGCGCAATTTCTTGCCCTAAAATTTCTACGTCATTGATGTTAGGAATTCTTGGTTTCATGACTTTTCACAGCATTGAAATTATTCGAGTTTAACAAATGAACAGGCAATCGTTAAAGTTTAACAAATCTTTAAATATATTCATGTGAAAGATAGTTATATTCAAAACATTTGCCTATCGCTTTAAAATGTTTGTGATAACATGGATAGCAGTATTCTAGATATATAGGAACAATGTATTGCTTCCGTTACTTTTCTTTCTTATGTTATGTGTGTTCGAGTGGGTGTGTGTATGGTCCAACAGCTGTCACGATAATAGCAATTCAAAGTTGTTCCAAAGTGTACTAAATGAGGAAGCTTTTCATGTCTTGAAATAATTTGGACACTCTTCACTTTCAAGTCTAATAACTTTTGAAAGGATGACGCTACTGCTTTAAAAGTTGACATTGATTATGGATAGAATGTGGTAATAGGACATGCTTAATTTCAGCTTAATCTAATAATCCCTTCATTGTTGTTGCTCCAGTGGTTTACATCCTGTGTTTTGTCCCTTTCATGGCACAGCTGCTTGCACGGCTTGGTAAAGATTAAGCGCTTGAATAGACCGTACTTCAGAGCCTCTTTTCTCGGTTCACACTTTTCCAGAGTGTGTGCTTTCTTTCCAGTATTTAGGTAGGGTTTGGAGAGTACATTTGGTTGAGTTATACATCATTTTAAAGCTTAAAGTCTGCTCTTTCAGAATCTGCCCTTATAAAAATCCACGTGTGGCGACTTTTTGTTTGTTTTGTGGTGCACGGTTAACATGATGTTCTGTTAGAATTTTTTGTTACAATTCTAGCACTAACTCGCAAGACAGTATCATATGTGACCCTGCACCTCAACACAAACAAAAAGTCGCCAGACATGAATTTTTTAGTTAAGACCATATTCTGAAAGAGCAGACTTTAAGCTTTAAAATGAGATATAACTCAATTTAATGGACTCTCCTAACCTATTTAAATATTGGAAAGAAAGCACAAACTCGGGAAAAGTGTGAACTGAGAAAAGAGGCTCTGAAGTACAGTGTCTATTCAAGCGCTTAATCTTAATACCAAACCGTGCTGGCTGTGCGCTGAATGGGACAAAAACAGGAAGTAAACCACCAGAGTAACAACAATGAAGGGATTATCAGATTAAACTGAAATTAAGCATGCCTCATTGACACATTCTGTCCATTATCAATGCCAACTTTCAAAGCAGTAGCACTATCTTTTCAAAAGTTATTAGAGTTGAAAGTGAAGAGTGTGGACAAGGTTTTTCAGAAATGAAAAAGGGATTCTAGAGACACACCTAATCACACTATTCCACCAAAAATGTTCGAGATAAACTGCTAAAAAAAGACACTTTCCTGCCCGTTTTATGATACCAAATTTTAGCATAATGTAAAAGAAGACCCGCTCTTTCAGAAAATATGAAAAAGTCAAGTTCGGCTAGGTTGACTCACTTCACTTATTTTCAGTCCTCACGCAAAATCAATGTGTGCGACTTTATGTTCGTTTTGAGGTGCACGGTCACATGTACTTTTTATATCGTAAAAAACAACAACAACAACAAGGCAAAACACGGTACTTCACGTTCCACCACGCTTGCCACAGAAACATGGACTTTGAGCGCAAGCGTGACGCAGAGAAGAAATACAAGGACAGTCATTGCGAGATGACCAAATGGCTGAGTAGCATGGAGGAGAAGGTCCGTCAGCTGCCGGTCAGTGGTCAAGACCTATCAGCCATCCAGATTCAACTACAGGAGGTTAAGGTATACTGCTCCGTAGAATTAATTAACAGAAGGGGGAATATAGTTTTTAAAAGGCCAAATCAATGTTGATCACACTACCTGACTACAAAAGGTTATAAAGTATAGAAAGTGGCAAGATAATTACACTTTTTTTTTACATCACTTTGCTCTTTTATATAGATCTTGATTTATTTCTGTCGACATATTCTTTTTCTTCGTGTAAGTGCATGATTCTAATGTTCTAGTATTTACCTTTCCAGCTGCCTTAATGTTGCAGAGATGCCAGTGTATTATGCATTTGCAATGTTCAGTTTATAGTTCTCCATCACCATGAGGAAAATATATGAAGTCATCTTGAGAAGTCGAGTTGTCGGCAATGCATTTCACAAACATATTTTCTTAG
Organism: Diadema setosum; assembly: GCA_033980235.1. Taxonomy (NCBI): domain Eukaryota; kingdom Metazoa; phylum Echinodermata; class Echinoidea; order Diadematoida; family Diadematidae; genus Diadema; species Diadema setosum. Next base: position 34,276,588 of record CM067076.1, on the reverse strand, counting down.
TGCATTGTATTATTTTACTGTTATGTTTAGCTCTTTATGTGCCACGTTCGCACGTTCGACTCAGTCGACTTCGTGCCAACTTCGCATTTTCTGCTCAAACCCACAAACCCGCAAATCTAATCGATAATTCGCCACATGCCGGACTACAGTAAAAGCTTTTCTCGCGCTTCCGTTCGATTCACGTAAAGCTTGCATTGTATGTGGTGATTGACTATCAAAGGGTTTTTCCTTTAGATTCCCGTGTAAATTTCAAGTTTATGTCACTATTTTGTGTGAAAAGGTCATGCCTTTACAATATTGTAGCTACTGGTCGTTTCAAAGAAAACCTGTCATCAATTTGTCATGCAATTTTCATCAAAGCGAAGCTTAGCATTTTGTTTACTACAAGTCCAGCTTCAATAACCACTGTTAACAGGAATCTACGTTTGTATTAAAGTTACAAAGATGTGAAAATCATTTTTTTTTTCTCAAAGCATGACTATGTTGATGTCTCTGAATAATGTGGCACATAGGGGGTTTATACCATGGCACATAAAGAGTTAATAAATGTACACTTGACTCTTTACCCACCTTCTTCATCCCTTATAGGTGCTTAACAAAGTTACGATTGACTACAAACCCAATGTTGAGACTTGCAGCAAACTTGAACGAAATTATATGGAAATCATCAGCGAGACAGACCGGACGATCGCGACTCACCTCCCTACCAGATCTTTACTACAGTCCACCATGCCCGACTCTGAACAGGTCGAACAGCTCGAGCAAGGACTCTATGAAGTTGACCACAGTGGAATGTACCTGGATGGTTTGCTATCCCACATTATATCTACATCCTGACATTATCTTCTAACCGAAAAAAATTGTTAAGCTACCTATGATTTGCTAGAACTTTCTTTCTACCTTTCTTACAGAATTTCCCCATGTACCTTCTTCGGAATGTAGCGATGGTTTACTGTTAGCCTTGGCCTAGCCCATCTGATTTTAGCTGTATACTGCATTAAGTTCGAAAATAGACATTGTTCCGTATTTGCGATATGCATCGTTCATAGATTGTCACAATGAATTGTACTGTTAAAGTTTTCTGATTTAATGCTGAAAATGTACTCCATTTTAGGGACAGATTATTCATTCCTTCATGTCTGCATGATAGAGCGCATCGTTTTACATGGCATAGTGTGCTTGAATCTGATTACCGTATAGTCAACCTATGAATTCTCTCTTTTCTGTCTTAATCGACTAGATGAAACGCTAACAAAGTACCAATTCAATGACGTTAAGCGCCGCTACGACGAGCTCCTGGCGGGCCTCCAGTTGAGGAAAGAAGACCTGAACCGGGCGGGTCAGTCCATCGAGCGCAATGGCAAAAATATAGATTGGGTAACCGTCACCGACGGCAAAATGACCAAGACCGAATCTCTCATTTCAGTCGAATCGTTTGGAAAGACGATTGATGACCGCGAGGTAGGAAAATAGCTAGACAAAACAACATCTTTTTCTTTTCTTTTTTTTTTCTTTTTTAGATTGTGGGATACGACTTCATTCTTAAGTCATGATCGCCCTGTAAAGATCGAGATGTTTGTATTTTATATCCTGGTCATGGAAATGTACAGAGTTTATATTGCTTCTGATGGAATAAGAACAGGTAGTAAATTTAAAGATACATTAAGTATTCAATAGTTTCTCTACGATTGTTTCATTGTATAAGCCGCTCCAAGCAGAGGTGTCTATCACGACAATGAACCGCATAGGAGACACGTTGAATGAAGACAAGAGAAGCATGGCCCAGCCAGTCCCCTGCAGACCCCGTAAGGAATCCACCAATATGGACCACGCAGCGATGCATGCATCCACGGTTGAGTCAGAAGCAGATGATTGTATGGATAGTAAGGACTTTGAAGGCATAGCATAGCTTTTAGCTGAGATTGGGCTTTAGGTTTTTATCTTTTGTAAGATAATAAGAAACCAGTGATGAAAATATGAAAAAGGTTTATATGATTAAAATTCCGTTAAAATGGTTGAGATATTAAAAAGAAATCGAATTGGGTCTAGTACCAGGTGGGACCTACTTAATAAGGTTTAAATTCCTCTTAGAAATATATAATCGTTCATATTTCATAAGTGGTTATTTGCTGAAAATCAGCTTTGAAAATTGAAATAAACACTCATGTTCTCTAAAACGTTGGTCCCTAGTTTGAGGACCACCTTTTTTTTATATCTTATTATCTCATCAGGACAAGCAAATCTGAAGACACATCTCCGCTAAAACTGTAGCATCTCTTTGAGTTGAGTTATTTCGATAAACTTGCTTTCTGTTAAGACCTTCGAGTAAAGTATCATTTGTTTTCAGTTGATAAACAATGCATGTCGTTAAGATGAATTTCAAATTTTGATTCAGAGCATTCTATTTCCTATTCGATAGGAGGATCATCTTATCCTGAGGTCATCATTAAACTGCCGACTTAATTTCAAAACTTTTTAAAGCAATTTCCTTACAGTTCTGCTTATCTATGCATACACTGCACAATTCTCTATCAATGGTAGGTCTGCATCTGCCAGTCAAAAGCACTTTGTTTGAGTTCTGCTAGGGTTATTTTCACCTTATCAATTCTCTATGTGGCTTTTCACCTCCAGTCAAGCGTAAGCTCGACGATGATTCCAACTGCCTAAATGAGCTGCATGTGACGGAACAACTTCGAAAGGAGATGGCCAACATTCAGTTCACCCTTGACATGGTAGAAACTACTCTGGCCAAGCTTCGCGAAAGCAAGCCCAAGAGTCAAGAAATAGAGCCACTTACGAAGGAGCTTGAAGATTTTAAGGTATTTATAGGACCAAAAGAATATGTTAAAGCTGATGAGATATTTACTTTTTTTTTTATATGATGAACTCAATGCTTGACACTTCGCTAAAATCCAGACATAAGATTAAATCAGTGATTTTATATCCACCAATGACTTGATATTTAAAGCTAACATGTATTTTTTTTTTCATTCTTCCTAGACTACAGGCCTAAAGTTTTAAGTGCATAGATGTCATTGACAGACATGTGTTTGCAAACCAGCGCATATGATGACACTATATCCGAATCTAAAATCTATGTAGCTATGTATTAATTAAGCAATTATGTCTTCGGATAATCTATGTAATGTTTACTGTTTACTTTTTTGTTACATTGTGTCTATTATACACTGAATGTCATGCATATTGTTCTTGTGACAGAAGTTTCAAACTTGAAAAGAAGCGAGAGAAGGGAAATATGTGATCTATATGTTCTATCGCACACGTTATTAGAATTGCACTTTGTGTGGAGTAAGTCATATGTTTGATCTCGCAAAGAGCACATTAAATTACATGGTTCAATACTTCGCTGATTTCTGATTAGATACTTCATGAGGAGGTCCAGGCCCAGCAGCCTCAGATCACGAAAACAGTTACATCCGCTTTGAAATTTAAGAGGAACTTCCGCGACAGACTAACCGCTGACCAACTCAAGCCTCTGGAGGAAACAGTTGATAAACTGAAGGTGCGCTGCGACCAACTTTGCAACAACTCCACCTCTTGGTTAAGAGACGCCTCCCGGAGTCTCAAAAATCTATTGGGAGAGAAGGAGAGGGTGAGTGGATTTCCACCTAAATGTTTTTCTTTTGATTTCCTGTGACTTTTCTTTTGTCAGCGAGTGTTACTTTCTACTATCTTTACCATGTTACCAATATGTCGAAGTGATATCTAACTCTGACAATAAAAGTTTAGTCACGTACAACTTACTTCAGTAGATGATTTGCAAGTTTAACTTTTTCATCAATGGAGATGAAATTCAACTTTTATTTTAGAAACGTGCTAGACTATTAACAACCAAAGCCACAGACATCACGACAAAGATCACAAAAACAACAAAAACGTAACCTGTGTGGCATACGTAGTTTTCCCTAAGTAATCTGAAATGCGAAAAAAAAAAACAGAGAAAAGGCATAAGATTCATGAAATCGGTAACACTTTGGCATTGAAAGGACCCGTCGCTAACACTACACTGCTTTCCAAAACTGTTAATTCTTGCACACACACACACACACACACACAAAACATACATATTAGTTGCGAAGCAACACCGAATATTTACACAGATACTATAGAGAGGAGCATAGTACGAGTTAAGCAGTTTATGTTGCACGTTCTTCGTAAAGAAACTATAAACAAGAAAAGAAAAAAAACAGCAACAACAACAACAAGGATATATACACAAAAGAAAATTGTAGTTGTGATTGCTTCATTTCAAAACTGAAAATTAATTCCTGACTTATAAATTTTACATTTGCTGCAGAAAAAGCGCATGCCAATGATTAGCTGGATAGTGGTTGCTACTGCCGTTCTACTAGCGGCATTCTATTTGGCATCAGAGAGGAAACAGGATCACCTTGAGGTAGTAGCTCGGGGAACGATCACATTCGATGCTCCATGGACTCCCCGGGACGGCCAAATCGTGGTCTTCAATGTAAGATTTCAGTCTGAGGTTCACCCTTTCTGTATTTCGACCATCCGATATCCAGAAGGATTTAAATCTCTGAGCCAATACGATCGTTTCAAAATTACCTACACACAAACAGACAACACTGTGAGTGTTACAGTCGAGATTTCAGACTTCTCTGGGGAAGATGCTGGGGTGTATATAATGACACTGACATCGATCGATGCCAAATATGAGAAGGCTGTTCTATCTAAGAAAGAGGTCGGGGTACACCAATCACTTGGCAATGCCAAATGCGATGTACATGAGTCCACCGATGGCTATTCCACTCGATTCGCAGAAGTTTCCTGCCGAGCCGACACCGGCAGAGGAAGTCCAATGTTGGCTTGTTTTCAGCATGGAGATAAAGCCCCCTACAAGGGTCAAGTACATAATGACGGCCGTTACGTTCATGGCACATTCTGGATGAAATTAGATAGTAGCCCTATCTACTGCTGTTCCTACGATGAAGGTATGAAAATTGACCAACAAATATGTCGCGACTTTGTTTGGCCTCCCCAAGCCCTAACAACTGGTAAAAGACTGGTTACAATGTCCAGAGCTGTGTCCGTATAGAAGAAAAAGACAGCTCCAGAAAATCCCGTCAAAATTTCTGATTCCAGTACTACTGCTCTACATGGGCAACTCAATTTTGTTTACCTCCTCATAGGGTCTTTGATGTACTTTGTGATTCCATAGATATCCATGTTTCCATTGCTTACAGGTTCTATGGCATACAAATGAATGTTGATTTGTATTGATTCATGATCCCCTCAGCATTACTTTTGCGGTGAAACCAACATCTCATAACAATCCTTACATCTTTAAATTACTTTTCTCCAGATTACTTGAATACGCCCGCAAAAAGCCTTCCAAACCAAGATTTTGCTTGTGATCTCATCTGTCAACCATTGTTGAAGTACTAATACGATTAACAAAATATATTGGAATGCACCCTCCCCGAATCAGAGCATAACTTGCATGTTACCTCACCATGTCGTTTGTTAGTCACATTAATATCACAGAAACATGCAAGTTATGCTGAGTCGAGGGGAAGGTGCATTCCAGTGTCTTTTGTTAGACATATCAGCATTTTAGCAATGATTGACAGATGAGTTCACAATCAGAATCTTGGTTTGGAAGGGTTTTTTGTGGGCGTATCCAAGTAATCTGAAGAAAAATAGAAGAAAAATTAGCTAAAAATGATTATATGGATTGTTTCTAGGTATTCGTTTCAACGCAAAAGTCATGTTTAAGATATCATGAATCAATACAAATCAAGATGCATCATTTGTATATCATAAAATCTTTAACTAGTTTGAAATCATGTGTCAAGTGATGCTACGAATTGCATCTTTCAATATCATACAATGTACAGCTTACGAATATTGATTGAATAGATATGATTTTTAGAAGTTGCGATTTGTATGAATTATAGAACCGAGATCAAACATGTAACAAGTTGCCTATACTTGACTTGTTGGCATATTATAAATCACTTGTTTGCCTATCATCAGAGCAATTACATTGTAAACACTCTTGCTCTAATATTTCGTTTTCAAAGACCTGTGTATGTCTCTTTTGGGTGTCTGTTGCGCATGAGGATGGATGCTTCTCGACTTTGATATTAGAATAACCTCATTCAAACATGAGGAAGCAAATGACGTATCGAAAGAAATGAGGTAATTTGGACTGAAAATCGGAAGCATGAACACTCATGTTATTTGTAGTTTAACCCTGTTTATTCTGAGGGTGGCTTTGTGCCGGTCAAATGAGAAATATCAAATTTAATAAACGTGTTTTTGTTTTTTTCTGTGTATGGATATTCGGCCTGCAAATGATTGGTATCGAGCTAACACTCATCATCTCGTTATTATGCAATGTCAAACGACTCAAAATTGACCCGAACTAATACCGTGACTAATACGCCTGAATCGTGAGGATAACCCCCAACAACCACCACCACCACCAAAATAATGATAATAATAATAATAATAATAATAATAATAATACGATTAAAAATAAAGAAGAAGAAAAAGAGAGAGACAAAAAATAACACATTTGATTGATCCTCCAGGAACCGCCAGAAATACTGCGCGAGGGAACAATCATAATGCATATTATAATATTTCACAAGTGACCGATTCACCATAATTATGTTTAGTATGGTGTTCTAGCGTCTTTATGCTTGATTAAGTTTGCAAACTTCTACATATATAGGATTTATGAAACATTCACTGTCAAACTCAAAAGTGAGTGAAACTCAAGGAAAGAGAGGGACGAGATAAAAGAAGGTTAAATAATTTGACCAACATTTTTTTTCTTCGTTCACCTACAAAATTAATTGTAAAATACTGATCTGATTATTTTGTTCTACAGGTATTCACGTACTTAGATTGTGTGTGTGTGTGGGGGGGGGGTACGTAACCACTGATTTGTACATTTCTTCGAATTATGATATATGTGATGTTGCATGCAACATGCTTCGCCTTCGCATAATGCAATTTCACAATGTTCTCATCCTTTGTTGTTTTTTACCTTTTCTGAAGTTACACTGGCTCGGAGTAATGCCACGTTCTCGGTTTACAGCGTAGTTGTACATGTATGTGTTAAAGTGAAAGTGAATAGTGTCTGCGCCATGACATTGCTATGTTATAATTCATTTTGTGTGCACTATAAAAAAAAAAAGTACTGTTGATGGTATGATTGTATTATCGGCATCATAGGTAGGCCTATATATTGATTATCAAATGTACAATGGTACACAAGGAAATTGATATAGATACGTCATATTGGTATATCGGTGTTGATGGGTTTTTTTTTTTACCTTTGAGAGTCCCATATCCTGCAAGCTTATCTTTTTAGTGGAACACTCTTTTCCATTGTTTAATATGATTACTTCTTCCTGTGTGTTACACTGGCAAATTGTGCATTGTATGTTTCTTTGTTTTGTTTTGTTTTTTGATATAATGTCATTCATGAATATATTTTGTATTGTGTTCAATGATCTGTCCTTCCCAAGTGGATGTAAGTTTAATTGACACATCCCACTTTGTATAATGTATTCTTTTCTGGATGGAAATGAATAATTTAATTGAATTAAATTGAAAAGTAAGATAATGATCACCCTCACCAGTTATTTTATATTAAAAAAAATCTTCACGTAGACAAATGAAGATTGCCCTTTGTTATTTTCGTTAAGGATTATGTCTCATTAGGCGTTTTCACATCAGCCCGATGTTTCGAAATAGCGCGCTATTTTCTGACTTAGGGAAATTAAAAAAATATCTCGAGCTTGGATTTTTATCGGGCTGATGTGAAAACGCCTATTTTTATGTCAAAAAGGATAATAAATCTCAATTATTTTCGTAGGTCAAATTTGGATTTCAATTAATTCCATTTTTGAAAGTGGTATAAGTACAGAACCTACAAAAACAGAGGAAGAAAAACACATCCTCCCGATATTACATGCCGCACATATGCCACTGTCTAGTTCAAAGAGCAAAATGTGTTTTTCGATTGTTATATATACCACGATATAACCAAACTATGGTGGAAGGCAATAGGAGTATGAATACAGGTATAATGTCATGACTGCATAGAAAGTTATTCAACCAATCTACAAAATATGGAAGAATATCAAAGCTGATTATCAATTTCACATCATTGTGAGCCCATATATATGTTTCAAGATAATGTTTCGCAATTTGATGAATAAAAAAACCCATACAATTATATATCTCCACGTAAAGAAGTGCACTTTTTCTTGATTTCACCTTATTGATGAATGTGTATAACATCGAAAAATCACTATTCTACAGTTGTGCTCTGGTTACCAAGCAGTTTAATGCCCCAAGGCCAACCACAACATAAAATGCCATTGTAACAGTATGATTATGAACTAACGAATGGTAGGTGATAATGAGGGAGTCACTTTAGTTGACTCGTGTACCAATTTGGTCATATTACGACGGACAACGTCCAACTGAAGAGCATACATATTCATGTGATGAAGCCACATAACGATGGTCGTCTTGTATCACTACAAAACCTATATGTTGCTGCTGCTTTCTTGTTTTTAATTCAAATTTCAATTGAGAGAAACGTAGGAAACTTGTAAAATCTCACCCTGAATGATAATGATTGCGGTAAGTTCTGCATTGGTATTATTCCTCATACACATGACTTTATCGACTTGAGGAGAGGCAGAATAAATGCATCATCCTCACTCATCCCTCTCGGATCGTGCCCTGTGTGCCCCGTAGCAAATTAAACAAAACAACACGTAAATAAAGTGTGCATATGATCAATACAAAGTGTGTATAATTATGATCACTACAAACCAACCAGTGCTTAGACTAAAGCTTATGCATTAACTATCTTAACAGAATGTCAATTATGCAACCGTTCTCGTTATACACCTAAACACAATAATATCCTGCGTTTCAGATTAAATCGTTCCAAGAAGACGGGAAGTTTCCACCTCCCTGCGCCATTTGAAAGTAGGCAGAGGCAATGTATTTGTGCTCGTGAAAAACGAGCATTTATCTGTTACAGAGAATCTCTTTATTTTGTATTCCATGGACTGGTTTGACGACGTACATACCCCACTGCATATACATGCATGTATGTATGTATGTATGTGACACTTTGTGTGATCGGGCGACTGCGTATGTGTATGTGCATCATGATGGATTGTCATCATGTGCATCATCAACTGGCGCCAAATTCAAAGAAAAGCAACCTACAAGTGTATTTGAAAATGGTTTATACACTTGGCTATTCTTTGGTTCGGTTTGACTTGTCATTAGAATTCAGATTTTACAGTATTAACGTAAGCAAAATACTTGAGTGGAGATGTCATTGATTAATTGTCAGACTCACAAATTAGAGAAAACATTTACAAAGGTGCAAAACACCTCTGGATATAGTTCGGACATTTTCTGGACGAGTAATAAGACACGGCTTACTCATATGTCTCAAATGTTAACAAGCATTTCTAACTTCGTTAGAGAGAAGGAATTCCAAAATGGCATAAATGACACAAAGAAGACTAGTGAACAAAATATGCTTAAACATATCATCATTATTGACCAAAGAAGTATAATTTTCGGTGATTAAAAAAGAATGGTCCAAATATAAGCCTTAATGCTGCGCGAATGCCATTAAATAGTGGTCATAATTATGATTATTATTATTTGGAATGAATTTTGTTACCATGGGCGGGTGTATGATTTCATTTACCAAATTTAGCAGAAGGGTCCAAAGGTAATGTGAGTGAGCAACATAGTCAACTGAGTTAACGTATTGAATAGACCAGATAAAAGAAATCATTTTACAATCTGCAGGAGCAGAAGATTTTCATGCATTTCCTGGTTGCGTTCCAGCCGCTCCCATCTGGCCATCATACGTAGAGCTTCTAAGAAGTGCAGATGCACCATAATGCAAAGTACTTTACAGAGCGGGCTTGAAATCATGATTACCTCAATCATTAATACACATGAAAAAAAAAAACAGGTTATTTTTAAGGATCATTAATTTTTTATAACAGGTGAGAGAAAAGTATTCACAATCGAAGGAATATAATGATGACCCTATCAAACAAAAGAGAGAAAAAGAAATGAGAATGGTTATTATTTTACCAGTTAGTGTAACTTGTTTTCTTATGAAACGGATTTAATTATTCTTCTGAAGATAACTAGCAGAGAAGCATGAAAGAAAGACGTTGAAGAAGACGTCAAGAGGAAAGAAAAGACATCTCATCTTCAAAGATACGCTAAAAGCTGTCTATAAAACTGTTGTTGCGACATAAATTTTCGCCCTATCAAAAATTGTCGCCCTCTGTTCGGGGGACGATTTGTGACGGAATTGGCAGCATAAATTGTCATCCCGTCATAAAATACTTGTGCAGTTCCCAATTTTTTAACTCGATGGCGACAAATTGTGGTGTAAAAAACAATATGTTGCGGCATAGATTGTCGCCCCGTCACAAATTGCCGTAAGACGACAATACTTGTGCAGTTCTCATTTTTTTTTTTGACCTCGATGGCGACAATTTGTGATGACAAAATGAAACGTAGCTGCACAAATTGTCACCGTCCATTGTGTGGTTGGGGTGGTTGCTCCGATGTTATGCTTTGGTGGAATGTGTACGAGTGGTAATTTATGGGTATGTGTGTGTGGGGTTGGAGGGGGGGGGGGGGAGGGGGCTGCATTGTATGTTGTGTGTATGATTTGTAGGTGCGTATGTGACTTGTGTATGCGCTTGTGCATAGCTGTATGTGTGTGTGTGTGTGTGTGTGTGTGTGTGTGCATTCCGTGTGACCTAGGTGAGAGCTTTGAAACCGACGCGTTCTCTGTTACGAGTGACTTATGGGTACTGGGAAGTACCTGCGTTGGAGTTGCCTTCGAGGTGCCGTCGGTAAAGGTCTCCTACTGGTGTTCTGCGTGTACCTCTGCGAGCGAACCCCCACGACTTACTCGGAACAAGTTTTCAGCATGCTCAAGGCCTTGTCATACCGTATCTGGGGAGGTTTTGTTTTATGTTTTTATGTGTGTGAGGATGAGGTCGGACTCTAAGACTCAGTGAGAGAATGAAGGAGGCATGACTGCTTTGCTCTGGAGTCAAAACGCAAGTGTGCTTTATTCATTGTTCTCCAGTATATCAATCAAACACATGTACATTTGATGTATCACTGTACATTATATTTACAAAACATGACCCGGTGACTTTCCGGTGTTGTTTACAATAAATTGCTGATATGGTGTGATGAGGTGATGATGAATGACGGGGAGAGCGGAAAGGAAGTAGGAACAGAAAGTAGCTGTCGGCGTATCAAAGATCATGATGAGAGAAAGAAACCAGAGAACGATAAGAACTTGACAGTGGAAGGGTGGCGGTGAGATGGCTGACTATGGAATGAATGAAACATGCTGTTTTAATACTGCTACACCATAGATAGTCACAATATGTCTCGTGCAGACACCATATCCCTTCCCTTCTTGGAAAAGAAACACATCACTAATGTTGTCTGTGAGTGAAAGGATAGCCAAGAGTTAAGGAAGAGCAGTAGACATAGGAATATACGGAATAAAGTCATGAGTGATCATCAAGCAAAATATGGTCGTGTTAAACTGAAACAAATTATGTTTTGCATGTCAAACTTCAGTGGAATATGAATCCATGCACTGTTGTGTTATGTACTTGCATGTAACGATATTTAACATATCAACTCGTGAAGGTAGAAATTAATACATTAAAATGTACTTTATGAGCTTTGTATGTGACCTCTGCAAACTTTTGGTTTACCAACAAAGTTGTATCGCAAACTTTCATATACATCATATTGTAACCATAGAAACAGGAGATAGCGTATAGAGAGTAAAAAGGAAGATAGAATTAAGGCAAATCTGATGTCTGTTATTCACCATGAATACAAATATTTTTTTTCACACATTTGTGAATACTTCTGATAATACGACAATACACGAATGAAATGTCATACGAGCAATGTAATGTGAATTTCATTACAAGTATATAAACAGGGTTCATAATGAGTTGTCTTAACTTAGTCTGCGAATACACATCTTATAAACATGGATAAACATGGTAAAGGTTTACATTTCGATCACACATCATGATTGAACAGTCAGACTTCTTTTGGAATCCTCTTCTTCTTTTTTTTTTTGAGTTCTCTGTTGAAAAGAGTCGGGCATTCATATATTTACAGTTATTTAGTTATTTACAGTTCGTGTGGCACTGATAGTTTTCCGCTGAGTGTTCCTTTATTTTTTTTTCAGTGTACTTTACAATTAACGAGTCAGGAATTCACGATAATTCACATGAGTATTCACATGATAACACCTGACCTGAAATATGTAAGTCTGTCTGGTGGTCGCGATTGTCTGTGCGATCGTCGAAGCTCTACTCCGTTCTGCTGCGGAGCGGTATGACGATCACGCTGCGTGTCATCGTGAAGGTCGAAGTCGGTGTGGACGTCGCGTTCTCGCGAATCTGGCTTTTGTGGAGCGGGGATTTGGCGTATTTGCGACATGTATCTCATCGCTGTCTCGTTTCCCCTGCGAAGTTTTACGCTTCCACCTTTTCTCGCGATAACTACCCACGGTTTGGGGTCGAATCGCGAGGAGAATTTGTCTCGCTTTCTCTGCGTGATGATAACATGATCCCCCGGGTTGACATTCCGTGGTCGCGAGCGTTTCTTGTTGTCGTGATACGCCTTCATGTTCGCTTTGTATCGCTGATCGTGTCGTCTCGCACTGGCGTACGCTCTGCGAGTTGGCGTTGGCGTTGACGGCAACTTCGTGCGAAGCTCTCGATTGTATAGGAGCTTTGCCGGTGTCGCCAGTGTTGCCGGATGAGGCGTTGAGCGATAGATTAGCAGAAAAGCTAGCATAGCTCGATGCCAATCACGGTTGCTATTTCTCGCTGTTCTGATCGCTTTCATGAGAGTAGCGTTGAATCTCTCAACTTCCGCGTTTGCTTGTGGATGGTAGGTTGTGACGCGGCGGTGTTCGACGGCGATCGCTTTCATGTATTCCGCGAACTCCTGCGAAATAAACTGCGGTCCGTTGTCCGTCACGATTTCGTCTGGAAATCCATGCTGTGCGAAGATTTTATCTAGCCGCGACGTGATCACTTGCGATGTCGTTGATCTGAGGATTTCAACTTCTGGCCACCGCGTAGCTGCATCTACGATGACTAGAAGCGTTTCTCCAGTCGGTAGAGGTCCACACAAGTCGATGTGGAGTCTGCTCCACGGAGCGCGAGACATGGGCGATGGCTGGAGAGGCACAGAGGGAGGAGCTGGCATCTCAGCTTGGCAGGCTGAGCAGTTTCGAACTAGTGTCTCTGCATCGACATCGATTCTCGGCCACCAAACTTTCGTGCGTAGGGCCTGCTTCAGTCTCACAATGCCCTGATGCGGCTCGTGTGCGATGTCGAGCGTTTGCTTTCGCAGCACAGTAGGGATGACGATGCGAGTTCCGCGAAGAAGAAGACCATTCTTCGTTGATAGCTCGTCGCGAACTCGTTGATACGCGGATAATCGCAGGTTGTCGGGCCACTTGCCTGTATTCACCGCATCGATCACCTGTTGGATTTCGGAGTCGGCTAGGGAGGCTGCGGTGATTTGTTGTCGCGAAAGCGCTCGTGGTATTGCGTGCGTCAGAATTGCGTCAATGTACTCTTCTGCGATATTTCGATCGCGATGAGGTTGATCAATCGGTAGACGTGACAAAACATCAGCTGGATTTGTCTTCCCTGGCATATGCCTAATCGTGAAGCGATATTCCTGTAGGCGTAGGGCCCATCGTTCAATGCGTGCGTGTGGTCGACCGTGCGGTCCGTAGATGTATAGGAGCGGCTTGTGGTCGGTGTGGAGAACAAACTCAGTTCCGTACAAGTAGAGATGAAATCTCTCACAACCCCACACGACAGCTAACGCTTCTCGTTCGATTTGCGAATACCGACGTTCCACATCAGAGAGCGTGCGACTAGCATACGCGACTGGGCGTGTGTTCCCGTTGACCGTCTGCGTGAGAACAGCACCAAGACCGACGGGGCTGGCATCGACTCGTAGCTCGGTCGGTGCTCCGGTGACGAAATGTGCCATGACTTCCTCGCTCGTCAGGGCATGTCGAAGTCGGTCGAATGATTGCTGCTGCTCAGGACCCCAAATCCATGGCTGGTCCGCGCGAGTGAGTCGGCGAAGGGGCTCGGCAATGGTGGCAAGATTTGGGATCAGTCGCGCACAATAATTCACTAATCCCAAGAACGAGCGAACTTCTGAGGAGTTTGTCGGCTGTCGAGCTTCTTTGATGGCCGCTATTCGGGCGTCATCGGCTGCGATGCCGTCTCTCGAAATCACGAAGCCGAAGAATTTGATTTTCGGCACCCGGAAGATGCACTTCTCCGGATTCACGGTGAGGTGACGGTCGCTAAGTCGTCTCAGCACGGCGTGGAGGCGGGCATCGTGCTCGGCGATGTCCCTCCCGAACACCACGATGTCGTCCGAGATGTTCTTTACGCCTTCCAGTCCTTGCAATGCGGTCTGTATGGCATACTGATATGCTTCGCTTGCTGATGACAATCCGAAAATCAGTCTCTTATAACGCATCACACCACGATGCGTCACGAATGTCGTTATATCTCGTGAGGTCTCTTCGAGTTCAATTTGGTGGTATCCCCACTTTAGATCCAGCTTAGAGAATACCGCGGCACCGTTGAGTGCGGTAAGGGTCTCGTCTAGGGTGGGGATCGGGTGTCGCTCTCTTTTCACCGCTAGATTGGCTTTTCGCATATCTACACAGACTCGTATGTCCCCATTTGGCTTTGGAACTACCACAAGTGGGCTCGCCCACGATGTCGGGCCTGACACAGGCTCGATGATGTCCATGTCGATTAGCTCTTGAAGTTTTTTGTCCACCTTTTCACGGAGGTGAAACGGTATTCGACGGGCTGGCTGTGCAATAGGGGCTATGTCCGGATCAACATGTACACGTACCTTGTATTCGGTGAGCTTGCCGAAACCGGCAAAAACTTCTGGATATTGACGCTGGAGGTCATCGACGTGGTGGCTGGTAAGATGAGCGTCAATGTGAACGGCGCTGGCGTTGTGATTTGTCTCTTGTACACTCTCGTCTGCGACTCGAAGTAGCTGTAGCGCTGCGGCTGTGTCTCGCCCAAGAAGACATCCACTGCTTCCGTGCACGACAACGAATCGTGCTGTCGTGGAAAGTTGAGTCGAGCACGAAGTCCTAGCGCTGAATTCCCCAATCACTGGCAATGGGGTTGTAGCACCGTACGGAAACAGGCGAATATGAGTGGGGGTCAATCGCAGATCAGTCGCTGATGCGCGGCCTCTCATCCACTCATATGTGCGGGCGTCTATTATATTTACCGACGCTCCGGTGTCGACCAGCATGTCGATTTCGATGTCCGCTATTTTGACGCGGGTCTTGTTTCGCGACTGCCCAATGGTGAAGAGACGGTGGGTGTCCGTGGCAGGCGTTTCACCAGCCTCACTGCCGTTGTCGTGGTGGCTGGCGATCTCGTGGTCGAATGGCTGGAAATTGCTGAGTTCTTCAGCCACTGAATTCACGCCTTTCGAGCTGCTGCTGCGACAAACTCGAGAATAGTGTCCAATTTTATGACACTTTCTGCACTCCTGTCCTCTAGCTGGGCACTGTTGATCTGGAGGTTGATGTCCGTTGAGTCCACAGTTAGAACACTGTCCAAAGTTAGATTGGCGCGAGTGCCGTGGCGCGTATAATCCTCTTCCTCCTCCTTTGCGGTGTCGACCGCGATTTGAGAACCGCCGACCACGCCTGTCATTAGGCGCTCGATAGCCCTGTCCAGCAGTCACTTCGTCTACGTGTTCAGTGGAGGGGGTCGAGTTCTTCATCTCCATCGCCGAGGCTTGGCGATCGGCTGCTTCCGCAGCACGAGCGATAGAGAGAAGACCAGTCAGTTTAAGGTCCGGCTCTCTCAGCAGTCGACGGCGTAGCGACTTGGAGTTGCATTTGTCAATGAACTGATCTCGAATGTGGTCGTCCTCGTTGTCACCGAATTCACACGTGGAGGAGAGCGTCTTAAGCCTCATGTAGTACTCATCAACAGACTCGCTGTCACGTTGCTCACATTGGCGGAATGAGTGTCTCTCGAAAGCAACGTTTTTCTTTGGCACAAAATAGCCAGTCAAGGCTGACATAGCGGAGTTGTAAGATGTTCCCCCATTCAGCGTGGCAAAAAGCTGCTGCACATCTGGTCCGACGCAGTGAAGAAGAATTGCCCGTTTTGCTCCATCTTCTGTGACTCCCGTAGCGGCAATGTAGTACTCGAATGCCGTTTTCCACTTCGACCAAGCATGCGATGCTCTGGCCGAAATATCGAAGGGAGCAGGCGGAGTAAGCATCCTCGTCGCCATTTTTATGTTTTTATGTGTGTGAGGATGAGGTCGGACTCTAAGACTCAGTGAGAGAATGAAGGAGGCATGACTGCTTTGCTCTGGAGTCAAAACGCAAGTGTGCTTTATTCATTGTTCTCCAGTATATCAATCAAACACATGTACATTTGATGTATCACTGTACATTATATTTACAAAACATGACCCGGTGACTTTCCGGTGTTGTTTACAATATATTGCTGATATGGTGTGATGAGGTGATGATGAATGACGGGGAGAGCGGAAAGGAAGTAGGAACAGAAAGTAGCTGTCGGCGTATCAAAGATCATGATGAGAGAAAGAAACCAGAGAAGGATAAGAACTTGACAGTGGAAGGGTGGCGGTGAGATGGCTGACTATGGAATGAATGAAACATGCTGTTTACTGCTACACCATAGATAGTCACAATATGTCTCGTGCAGACACCATATTTTGCAACTTGACTTGCGGGGAAACAAATTTGCTACCCGGAGCGCTCCGCGCAGTTGATCCGCACCTGACGGTAGCTAGCACGTATCTCGCCTATAGTTGCCCGGAGGTGCTCACGCAAGTCCAATTTAACAGCATCCAAATTTTGAGCATGACCAAAACCTTTTTCTGGGTGAGTAGCGGGGATGCCCGGAGAGGTCCACGCAGAACGCCAGTAGGAGGCCCTGAGCGGCAGCACTTCGCAATCAAATCCCACGCAGGTACTTCGCAGTCCCCGTATGCAGCCAAGATAATGACATTCCATGGGACTTTTGCCATTCCTTCAGAGGAATTCCTTCTTTGAGGTGTCAACCCCCACGCGACTGGTACAAAGGTCACACAGTATACCCGCAAGTAAAATTTAAGCAGAACGCATCCAGCAAGTAAGACACATGTACTGATTCGCCCAAATCCTTGTTCGCCCTCAGAAATTGTCCGGTATGCTGGAAAATCCTTACACGCAACAAACCTGCGTAGCTTGGTTGCGGGTAAAAAGATTTGCGTGCACACCCCCGGGTGACTACGGGTGAGATACAGTGTGTACGTGCTAGGTGCTGTCATGTGCGGCTCATTCCGGGGACATCCGGGTGATAAAAATTGTTCTTTGCGAGTAGCACGTAAGGCTTACCCGGAAAGGTGTGACACGGCCTTGATGAAACGGCTTCCCAATGTTGATATGTAAGACTTAATGGAGCGTATGCGTGCATAAAAGCAGCATCCGCCCGCACGCAAGCACCACTCCGAATTCAAATAAAAATCTGTCAAACTCATCAAACTCAAAGATGCTGATAAATAATCAATTTCCAGCAACATCTTACTCCTCCCCACGTGCAACCAAAACACATAATGCAATAACACTAACACACACACACACACACACACACACACACACACACACGCAAACACGCAAACACCCTCACACACGCACGAACGGACACTCAGTTATCATACACACTTCCTTGAAACATCACTTCGACTTTTTACATGAGTCACGAATTTGACGTCAATCGAGCAGATATCCCCATTCTCTAGCTCAATGTGACGTCACAGACTTTAAAGTCAAAATTTCAAGTAACTTTTTAACGTGTCCTTCTTTTCGATTCAAACTTTGGTCCGAAGTAAAAAAAGAAAACGCAAACACAAACATCGACAAAAAGGCAACATCCTTCCGTTTTTTAAGTAAGGATGCGCTTTATTCATTTATTTTTTTTTGTATTTCTGGATTTTATTGATCAGATCAAAAAACATCGTGCTTTTTCACAGGTCACATGACATATACATTTCTGACATCACAAAACAAAAGTTTGATAACATTCAATGATAGTAAAACTACCAGGCGTCTGATCCTTTTTTGGACTATAGTCTCTAACACACGTTAACACCAATAATTCTAGAATCGTATACACAGAAAACGAGGGAAAAACAAGAAAAAGAAAAAATAGCCTTCAATGAAAACACTAAATATTACCAAAGACCAGACAAAACAAACCAAAGGCGCAAGAACACACACTACAATCGTTAAAAAAAAACAAACAAGAAAAACCAAAACAAAGGTACTATTCACCTAGCTCATTTATGCACTCTCCGTAACTTCCTTTCTACGATAACATAATTATACACCCAGCCCTGGGCTGAAGATACGAAGTCTCCTGTCCCTTCTCCCGGCATGGGGGGGGGGGGGGTATTCGACGCTGCAATCTTTGAGGTGATAATGCAGGACAGAACAATTGTTTCATAAACATAAACTACAGTGAATGCCATGACAAGAGAGAGAGAGAGAGAGAGAGAGGGAGGGAATTAAAAACAGATTATAAACCGCGGTGAGGAAGAAAGGACCATCAGAGCAAGGGAAAGGAAGAAGAAAGTGGGAAGGGCATTTGACTTTCTATAAAGATATAATTTGTTCTATTTTCCTCCACTTTTCCCCATGCAAATCAAATTTATTTCTGCTTTTAGCTATTTCTTCTTCAATCAAACTATGCGCTTATCAAAGGATGCGCTTTATGCTGTGATGATGTTTGTTGATGGTGCAAGGAGCAGATTGGGGTACAATTACATGTACTTCAACATCACGTAACGAATAGTGCGAGCTTATCAACCTTGAAATACACCACAATGGGTACGTCCTAAATGAATTAGATAGCAGAAAGAATAAAAACAATGTTATCTCCTGATTTTTTTTTTGTCTAACCCTTAAACTTGCAATATGCGAATGTCATATGATGCCTTAAAATGTGTTTGTTTGCCAAACTAGAACTCGATCACGTTTATTGATGACACAGTTAAAAATTAAACAATAACATATGACAAGGGGAGGGGTCAAACCCAGATTCATCAGACTTTGGACAGCTGTAATAAATGTAATATAAAGAAGGTGTATTTATTATGCCCTGGAATTATTCTAAGAAAAGTATTACTACAGTAAATACTTGCAGTATTTTTTATCAGTAATCTTGCGAATCACGAGACGATCATAATATCTCTTTCACCCTCTATAAACAAATCAATTCCCAGAATTGACTGGCTTTTTTATGTCATTATCAGGAAGCGTAGACAAAATTGGTTTGCGTTGATAAGAAGATAATTCCTTCTCCAGAATGTAGACATTATGAAACGTTACATCTCAGTACTATACAAACATTGCCCTAGACACCAAGTTAAACAATCGCACTGGATTTTGGTTTTATAGATTCACGAAAAAAAAAAAAAAAACGAAAGAAAGAGACAGAATGTTAAGAGGGAACAAAGAGTCTGATGCATGAAAACGCAAAGCTGAAAGAGAAAGAAAAACTCACTCGAAGTCCCAGAAGTAGTCGTAAAATTGTAAAAGACGCATATGAATAGACATTTGTTAAATGAAATTGAGATAAATGTACATGTATTTATGATCGTCGATATCGAATGGATGCCCTACAAGCTTCTTGATGTAAGCGTCACGCCTTACTCAATAGAAATAGTTAAATACGAAGCTACGTCTTAGCATGTGACTGAGACTACTTTTGCTCAGCGCCGTAACAAGACCAAAACGTTATTTAGTCCATGGGCCAGGCCAGATATTGGTACCACCTGCGGTGGCAAAACCTTTTTGGTGTCATTTTGTTTGTCGGGCATAGATATGCTTATCAAGCTATGATAGCATTTCCAAATGAGTAGCTTAGTCATAACAAATGAGTTTTTGAACAATTTGGTCTCGTTGTTATATCCCTATTCTTCTGAATCGAGAATAACCACTATACAAAGAAGAGCACTGTTTTCTGTATGTTCACAGGTGTTCTGTTGTAAACGCGGTGCGTTTAGTCTTTATTCAAGGCAGCGAAGGGAATATCCAAATGTTATGATGTCCACAGCGCTTAGTCTTTATTCAAGACGGCAAAGAAAATATCCAAAGCTTATGATACAGTGTATATCCCTTAATCTAAAAACAACAACAACAAAAGTAATGAATTTTACCGTATTTTTCAATTATTTATCATATTCCGGTGAAAACGCTACCGTGAAAACGCTAATACCACGCCAATGTCGCTTTATTTCCATCCAACAACGAAAGATAATGCAAAAACTATGTACCGGTACACTACAATACATTATGATAGATATTATTGTAAATGAGCTGAGTGATTTTTGTTTAAAACTGATGTATTTGTTGAGAGGGTAGCATAAAAACAGTATAGATAATCCCTTTTATTAGGAACTTTAGATAAACGGTACATTGTTCTAGATAATTACTAAGCGCACCGCGTGACAATTGTGGACATCATAACCCTTTGGATATTCCCTTCGCTACCTTGAATAAAGACTAAGCGCACCGCGTTTACATCGGAAGACCTGTGGACATACAGAAGACAGTGCTCTTTTTTTTTTTTTTGTCTGGCGGTTAGTTTCGATTCAGAAGTATAGAGATATAAAAACGAGATCAAATTGGTTAAAAATTCATTTATTATGACTAAGCTACTCATTTGGAAATGCAATCATAGCTTGATGAGCATATCTATGTCCGACAAACAAAATGACACCAAAAAGGTTTTGCCACCTCAGGTGGTACCAATAAACCATTTTTCGATTCTTGGCCCATGGACTAATTGTATGACTTTCCAAAAACATCTTGCAGAATCCACTTGCAAGGTGCCTTTTATTTTCCAGGGTGATTCTTGTAATCGTCACGATGTACTGACGCTCGTTAAATGTTAAACATTGTTAAACAAAGAGGGAAACGCAAACAACGAATGATTGCAAAGTGTCACGTTCATGTTCAAGAGGAGCATTCATCGTTTTAAGAATCTCTTTCATTATTATGAAGCAGTTACACCCAACTTGAAACGTGCACACGATAACCCTGTTTGTCTTTTTGCAAAAATCTATACATATTCTTTCCGTATACTCTCGCCCCGCCCTGTGGGAGGTATCGCGTGAAATAATCAGTCGATTACAATATCAAGACACTTACCATGGGTTTCACACCATAAATTGATGCTGCTGAGGAGGATTGCCTTCGACTCATGCGACAGATCAGATCGCATTACTAATTATAGTTGTTCGCATCGGAGGTAAGAATTCTATTCTTTTTCGTCGGATCATGATGTCACTTTTATCAAAATGAATTATCATTATTAACAATTATTAACAGATATGACTGTATAATTTGTGCTACTCTCATGTATAAACCATAATAATGTTTTCTATTGTTTAATACCTATATGCTTCTACACCTTTTGTAGTTTTAACGTGTATAGACTGTAATGGGCCTTACATATGGACATTTACATTGTTGTGTATACTAGTACATGATTCTTGTTTTTCATTCAATGTGTTTGCATTTTTTTTTGGGGGGGGGCATTTAGCGTTATGTAAGTGTATGTGGACCCCAAAAAATAGGCTCTGCTGATAAGGGTGTTCAGCCCCATGAAGTAGCAAGAAATTAAAGCAATCAATCATTCACAAATATTGTCACGGTGGTTATCATTGCTTTTATTTCATCACTGTTATTTTTATCATTATCATTATTATGTTTATTATCATTATCATCACCATCGTCGTCATCATCATCATCATTGTCGTTATTTTTAGTATGATATCAATAGTGGTGATACTTTACCATAGCTAAGGTATATCAGAAATAGTGGTGTTTTTTTCCCCGCGAGTTTTGCGCAAATATTAGGATGTTTATGTGGACAGAGAATTTCTATTCAGGAGGCTAAAAAAGTCATCTTTAGAATTAAACTATTTTCTACTTAGGTGTAAAATGTAGGTAATTTCTGAGCAAAACACATTGAGATGAAGAGTGCATGTACTAAGGTTGAAACTTACCGTAGAATAATTTGGCACGAAAATCTCAGTGCGTTGTCTAAAAGGTGGTTTACACATATTTGAAGATTTATTCTCATACATTCCATTCCCCGTCATATGAGAGAGATAAAAATTGTAATCTTTAACATTATGGCTTAATCCATTATGAAATTCAGAGTGGAAATGCATCAATTTTAAAGGGAAAACGATACTGATTTCGTTTTGCTTAGATGCTTTTTTGCTTTATGTGTCTTGATAAAAGTGATGCAATTACTAACTTCCTCGCTACAACAAACCAAAAATGCACCACTTTTCATGGAATATAAATTGCAATAGTTAAAGCAAGAATGTATTTCCAGCAGGAAATGTTTAACTTGGAATTATATCAACACATAATATGTGTTGATATTATCATCATGTTGTATGGTCTCCAATAAAATAACACATTGTGTATCATAAATGAAAGAATACAGCCTTTACATATTTTTTTCTTTTTTTTTGGGGGGGGGGGGAAGCGGGATTGCCACCTTGTTTTTGAAAAGGCTCAATTATCTGAATTTGTACCTATTAGATACAGAAACCACTCAGATATATCAAAATGACTGTTCCATGCTATCCCATTACAGTATCATGGCTGGAAGCTTCTGACTTAACAGAACTAAAAGAGTATAGTCATGTGTGTAAGATGAATACACATGTTTACCCGATCAATCATAGTCTGACTCTCCAGATTTTATCTTTATGTGTATCGTCTGGTCTAGAGAAATGCAATTGCCTTTCGTTGAAACTGACTAACAAATTGCCCTTCATCGACAGAAATAAGCACCAATTGATGTAGTGTTATACTAGTAGTTTGTTATAGTTGTAGTCATGATGAAAACAAAAATATAGTGGGAACACATATTCGGGTAAAACTTGAACCATTGGTTATAGACAGGTGCCATATACTTTAGACTACCGACCTTTTGCCGAACAGGCAGTGCTGGTTCTCAAACAACTCAATTTTTTTTTCATCGTTGCTATTAAAAAAATAAACAACAACAACTGAAGAATTGATGCTTATTTACGGCGACTGAGAGCACTCTGACATTTAGTTGAAAAACAACTCAACAAGAGAATTTGTGATTATCTAATCAAAGTATTATATTCTTCCAATTATTGTCCTTGTACAGTTGAAGTCTCATTCAATGTTTTCTAACCAGTGTTTATTTTTTTATTGTTGTTGTTGTCGTTGTTCTTCTTGTTTCTGTGTTTGTTTCTTTGTTTTTGTCAATCTGAATTGCCCTTGAGACTCTGCTAGCTAGAGGGGTTTTTTTCGGTATACGGTAGTGTGTCATAATCATTGATAACTTCAATTTTTATTGCTTGAACAATAATCTGCTACCCGAATCATCAGGACGCGCCTGCTATCAGCGCCCTTTCAGGCTACAACCTTCACAATGATGGAACCCGGCCAAGGATTGGTGAGTTGACTGGCAGAGTTAGTCATAGACTTCATTGATGTCACAAAAATCATATAAAAATACACAAAAAAGGGAGACAA
Organism: Diadema setosum; assembly: GCA_033980235.1. Lineage (NCBI taxonomy): Eukaryota > Metazoa > Echinodermata > Echinoidea > Diadematoida > Diadematidae > Diadema > Diadema setosum. The sequence goes on along the minus strand of CM067076.1, from coordinate 34,252,830 downwards.
CATGGAAATAAGATCATTTTCCTACCAATGTTGCCAACATAAGCAATTATGAAAACGAAGGAGTGGTACTCTGTGACATATCATCATTGTCGAATTCCATGAAAGTCTTGAATCACTGCATCAAGAAGAACAGTGAAAAAGATGTGTCATATTTATTCCCCTGTTGCCATAGTCCGTTAAAGCAATGTATATTCCAGCATCCAAATTGCGTAGTTCCTTTTTTTTTTTTTGAATATGTGTAATTATCTAATCTGGACTAGTAAATCTTAAATCCATGAAATTCTTCCGTCGAAATGTTTTCATTGCAACTGTTTAACCAATTGCCCTATATCGACGTTATATGCGTCAATTTAGGGCAATTTGTCAATCAGTTGCAAGAAACATATTCACATAGAATTACTGAATTTGAGAAATGATAACTGTCACACATACGGGCTACTTTATTGACAGATGCAGCATGATAATTTATGTCTCCAAAAGAAAGAATAAGATTGTGACAGATTAACATAACTGTCGAATGTGTCAGTCTTTCCATTATTATCACATGATAATATCCCCACTTCAGTGAACGTTACTTTGAACGCTATTACAATGTGTAATGCGTAATCATCAACCAAATCGCTAAAATTATTTTATTTGACTATAAATCCACTAGTACCGTCCATATTTTCCTGAATTACAAGCTCGTTTTCCCTTAATCTGCTGCAATAGTAGCCTTTTTTTTCCTTCTCCATGCTACTTCAACTACCTTCTTGCCAAGCTTTTCACTAGCGTTAAGTAATTTATCGAAATCTGACCTACTTATGAAGCTAGCAAGCTCACTGGCAGGGTGTAGCAATGTATCACTCGGTCCAAAATGAAGGTTTTTGTTGACACATACGGATTAAGGGGATAGGCAATTTCAATTCAATGACAGTCAGCTTCCAGACGTGTGTGTCAATTAGCGAAGGAAACACACCACCAGCCATGCCAATTGGGTATAGGCTAGAATCACAACTCAGAGCGGCGACCGACCGATTTGTAGCCTGCTCTTCGCCGCTGAAATTTTGGCACCGCCCGGCAGTTTTTTTGGACATGTTGAGCAAGCTATAAAACCCCAGCGATTCGCCATCAATGACCTGTCGATTTCCCGTCGGTTTCCGGTAAGCTTTAGGCTTTAAAAAAATGCAAAAAATGGGAATATTCTCCGCGCAGAGTTCGAGCAGTCACCGAGCGATGCCCCATCGGTAACTGGACGATTTCCCACAAGCCACCGACTGATTTAAAAAAAAAAAATCGTTAAGCGACAAACTGGTGATCGATGGGTCATCTATCGGTGTCCCGAAGGCGGCCCGCCGGTCCCTGCCGGAAATTTAACGCGGGCCACTTGGATATTTGGCTTGGCAATTTAAACAACAACACTTTTGCTCTATATGACAGGGCAACGAGGTCTGATGCTTCTAAATCTACATCAAAGACCACGACAGTGAGGCTTACAAGTCCAGTAGGGCCTGCTTTTGTGGAGACATAAATACATAGAAAGTTGTATCCAAAATTAACAATTAATAACTTTACTTGTACCTTGTTCTTCTTGAAATAGAATCTAATTCACCATTAAGATTTATTTGTAAACTAAACATTTTTTGTAAGTTACATAATGCTACTGTATATTGTGTAATGTGCTTTACAAATGATTTTCATTGCTATTTTGAAGTCATTTACCATAATAAGTAGTTCATGATCAAGGTAAAAGATATTGTGAAGCCCAAAAGGAACGTTGATTTCTTATACACGCTATGATATCGTAATCATTAATTGATTGACAAAGATAAACTCAACATAAAAGATTTAACATTTAAATTACGAACTACAAACCTCAGCTTGCCTGAATCACTTCCCATGCTTCTTCCAGATTGCCCTGGCTTCTCTTCCCCAGCTAGTCCCTTGATTTTTTTTCCTGTGCTTCAGTCATTTTTATACTTTTTGTTTGTGTTTCCCAAATCGCTCGACGTCGACGGCTCGATTAGGTCGGTGCCTTGGCGGTTGCCCCTCGGACACCGAACATATTTTGGGCAGCGAGTGAAAACTGGTCGGTCGCCGCTAAAATGTTAAGTCCGCGGTAAGATTCCAGAGACGACTGACCGAATCTTTAAAAATCAGTGGTGCCTGTTCGGTCACCGGTCGGTGTTCGTTTGAAATTGGCTGAAAACTCGCCGGCCGGTCGCCGAGCAGGCTGATTTATGAGAATGAAGATATCATTTACCACAGTATGCAGTTTTTTCTAGTTCCTTTATAACGATTCCTATCATAATCGCATTTTCCAGATAGAATAGGCCCTGATACATTTAGCATTAGATAGTGATCCCCCGGCGCCCCCTTTTTTAATTATTTTTTTAGCATGCTGTATCACAGGGGGACGTGTCACTTTGCTTTAAAAAAAAAATCACCCACTTCTGATTTCCGACACACCTCTACCATGTCTGTGGGAAAATGATTTTCTGTGTTTTTTGTTGTTGTTGTTGTTGTTGTTGTTGTTGTTGTAATCACTTGCATTTATAATACACAGATTCATATGTGAAAATGATGTTAACTAGGTCATTGTAGCTGTCGCACCCAATATTTTTGTAATCATTATTCACCTTGGTTTTTAGCTGATGTATGTGTCCGTGCCTCACAAACAGTGACAAACCAATAAAAAGTCGCACAGTTTGGTTATACGCGAGGGCTCAAAAAAGGTTGAAACTGGTTAACATTTTCTGAAAGAGCTTCTCTTTTTCTATCTTTAGTTTGGGATCATAAAACAAATGAAAATGTGTGTTTTCAGCAGTTATTCTACAATCCTTTTTTTTTTACAGTAGTATGTGATTACAAAAACGGGCTTTCCTTTCCTTAATAATCCTTTACACACTCTTCACTTTCAACTATAGTAGCTTTTGAAAGGATAATGCTACTATTTTGAAAGTTGCTATTAGAGTAATCATAGACAGAATGTGTTACAAGAGCATGCTCATTTTCAGTTTAATCTCAAAATCACTTTTAATTTTCTTGCTACGGTGGTACACATGTTTTTTCACCCATTCATCGCGCAGGATGCACTAAATAAACCCTGTACTTCACAGCCTCTTTTCTAAGTTCACACTTTTCCATGCCAGAATGTTTGCTTTCTGTCTAATATTTGGATTAAGGTAAGGAGAGTCTTTTTTTTTTTTTTTACTTGAGTCATAATTCAATCTAAAACTTCATTCAAGAGTCTTTTTTTTTTCTTTATAGTCTGCCCTTGTTGCTTTTCATTGATTGTGTGATGCATGGGCACATTATACAAGATATATAATTGAATAGAATGTGTGAATGATTTGATTAGATACAATGGTTGATTTTATTTATTTAATTCGATTGTATATTTTATTCAATCAAACTGCGTAACTTATACAAAAGGCACGACGGTAGGTAGGTCAGGTATAATTATATCAGTAAAAAAAAAAAATAGAACACACTTCGAACTGCCTGCTTTATAGCAGCATTATACAGCCTGCAGTCATGCGATTGATGTAAGAAATGGTGTCTTCCGTCGACACTATTAAATGCATAATGCCTGTGCCAATTGCACATCGAGCATTAATATTCTGATTTTAAAGAAGTAAGCTGGATACGAGACATATTATAACAGGTTAACTTATACCATTAATATGTTATCCATGCTCATATACATAATGCATTCACCCCACACGATTTTCAATTTTATGACACTTTAATAAACAATATATCTTTTCATATGGAATTATATTTTGGGGTTCAATTTTGTGCACATTTCAGGTTTTAATGAAGTTGTTTTATGACTGTGAAATAATGGTACACAAAAAAGACGACTTAAGAGCTGAGGTATCTTGCAGAAGTAAAAAATAGTAATTAAGAATTAGGTACTTAACTCTCTAAACATTTTTAATTTCATTCCTTTGTTACCAAGTATCTCAACCTCTTGTTATGCATTTTTTTTTCTTGCTTACGTTTTTTTTTTTATTTCAGGGCCGTTTCAAATTCCTCAGTTTATTTTCTCCCATGTCAATTCATCCTCTGCTTATACGCATTCTTTATTTTTAATATGTCTCAGTTATGTCTATTTCATTAATTTTCATTTTCTGTCAGCGGTCATCATACCCTCTACTTGTCTTTTCTTCATCATCCGTCACACAAACAGCTCACAACCATCACCGTCTAATTATTTGTCTCTTCTTTGTTATCAATCACACAAAAACATCTCAAAAACCATGTAAAACCACTTTACTGAATCAACTTTGAATCACCAGTGATATTCAATGGGGAAAAGCATACCTTTTTATTCAAACAAATATGTAATTTCACGCTTTGTTTACACATTTTTTCAGACATCTGACTGTCATATTCTTTATTTCATTTTTATTTCTCCAGCCATCAAACCCTATAATTAGTCTTTTCTTCATCTCCCATCAAACAAAAACACCTGAAAAACCATGTAAACATTGACACAAGAAATCTAACTTTCAATCGATCGATGTCCTATAAAAACTTACATGTTCATAGAAACAAATGATGTATATTTATTTCGAATTATTGAAGTACATTTTTTGAGTATTATGATTGCTGGAGAAATAAATTCAAATAAAGAATTAAAAAAGACAATTAAGTAGAGGGTACGATGACTGCTGACAGAAAATGAAATCAATTAGACATAACCGAAAAGTCTGAAAAATAAAGAATGCGTAAGCAGATAGTGAAGTGACATGGGAGAAAATAAACTGAAGAATTTGAAACGGACTTAAAATGGGAACGTGAGAAAGAAAAATGCATAAGTAGAGGTTGAGATATTTGGTAACAAAAGAATGAAATTAGAAATGTTTAGAAATTTAAGTACCGGTACCTAGTTCTTAATAACTCGTTTTTACTATTGCCAGATACCTTACCTTTTAAATTGTCTTTATTGAGTATCATTATTTCACAGTCATTTAACAACTTCATTAAAACTGACAATCTGCACAAAAATGAACAAAAATTCATTCCATATGAAAAGATGCACTGTTAATAGCAAATTTGCGTGTTTGTGTAACTTCTGAATTGCACTTGTGTGTCAGTAATATAACACAGGATGTGGAAAACTACATTGTAAATTTATATCAATAATTCTAAGTTGTGAGTAGAGAAAGAATTTATTATTGATTTTATTCCGTGTTTTTCCATTGACCCCGGACAGATGAGTTTGTACACAACTCCTCGTCACACACTTAAGGTAGGTAGTCAAACTATTGTTATAATTCTAGTGCATTTGAAACAGATTTGGCGTTACTTATAGACTTCTTACTTCTATTCTCGCTTTCAGGATAAATCAGTCACTAGCGAACTCCATACCCGTTCTATAAGGTAAACTTTGTATTCTTGTGAGAAAGACGTCTCTTGGTCATTCTAGTCTAGGTCCTATTTGCTTGCTATGACATGGTACATAAGCTTTCTCTCCTTTTCCAGAGGTCTCGACAGGCGAATGTGGGTAGTCTTTAAAAAACACGTTATATTATACGAATTATGACTGCAATGGACAGAGTATTTCACGAAGCGAAAGATGGAATGATCTCGGCTGCTCCTCGTTGAATGGATGATCTTTCGCCTTCTGAAATATTCTGTCGATTGCACAAATCAAAAGCATTTATCATTTGTTTTATATAATGCCTAAAATAGGTCCTTGTCATCTGATGTTTTATCAATTTGGAAACAGGAGAGAATATGAGATCGCAAGAGTGCTCACTGAACGCTTAACGCTTCGTGTCGCATACAAACACTGCAAACGCAATAGTTTTACGCGCGGGTTTTCAGCGAGCGTGCAATGAAGCAAATTGCCTAAATTCAAAATTGCACGGTAAATGAATCCACCATTGCACGAATGACGACGTCATAGTGAAACCCGCCGAATAATTAATGTCAAACAACCAATCAAAATAATGACAAATGTATCTTTAGGCGTTACATAAATGTCAATGATATATTACCCATTGTTACCAAAGTTAAGAATCATCAGAAACTAAAAGTTGAATAATTTCTCTGTCAACATTCCGGATACACAAGCGTATCACGGGCTTCCTTTCAGTTAGTCTGGAAACGAATCTATATTGGACAGTTTCAAAGTAGCACTACTTGCTTTCACAAGAAGTAGGACCTATTTCTTACCTACTTTCTTTGCTGCAACAAAGGCTAAAACACCAGCAACAACAACAATTTGAGCCAATTAAAAAAAACTATTGAAATCAACAAAATAATTAGGATTCTGCATAGTTATGATACAACCAGTACGTAAAATTGTATTATAAGTTACAAGGTAAAAATAAACAATATGCACCTGCACATTCATATCTAATTAATAAGTTGGCACCATGTATGACTTCATATCTGTCATTATATCAGCACTTGCCCTATTTGACGAACACGTTGAGGGAATTCCAGCGAGTCTTGTACGAGCTGGAGACGTGGCTCCTGCCCAAGATCGCACGATTCGAAAGCAGAGAGTTCATGGCCCATGACCTAGACCTGATCGGCGAGGAGATCGAGGTTATTCAGATTTACTTTTGTTATTATCATCATGTTTAATATTACAATTTCTGTATATTCTGTTTACATATATATGTGACCCATTTCACTTATTTTCAGTCTTCACGCAAAATCAGTGTGTGCGACTTTATGTCCGTTTTGAGGTGCACGGTCACATAATATAAATAAATATATATATACATATGTGACAGTGCACCTCAAAACGAACATAAAATCGCACACACTGATTTTGCGTGAGGACTGAAAATAAGTGAAATGGGTCAATCTAGCCGAACTTGACTTTTTCATATTTTCTGAAAGAGCGGGTCTTCTCTTACATTATGCTAAAATTTGGTATCATAAAACGGCGGGAAAGTGTGTTTTTTAGCAGTTTATCTCGAACATTTTTGGTAGAATAGTGTGATTAGGTGTGTCTTTAGAATCCCTTTTTTATTTTTGAAAAACCTTGTCCACACTCTCCATTTTCAACTCTAATAACTTTTGAAAAGATAGTGCTACTGCTTTGAAAGTTGGCATTAATTATGGACAGAATGTGTTAATGAGGCATGACTAATTTCAGTTTAATTTGATAATCCCTTCATTGTTGTTACTCTGGTGGTTTACTTCCTGTTTTTGTTTCATTCATCGCACAGCCAGCATGGTTTGGTGAAGATTAAGCGCTTGAATAGATACTGTACTTCAGAGCCTCTTTTCTCAGTTCACACTTTTCCTGAGTTTGTGCTTTCTTTCCAATATCTAGATAGGTTTCTAGGAGAGTCCATTTGATTTGATTTATACATCATTTTAAAGCTTAAAGTCTGCTCTTTCAGAATATGGTCTTAACTAAGAATTCATATCTGGCGACTTTTTGTTTGTTTTGAGGTGCAGGGTCACATATATATAATGATATATGACCGACAAAACGAACAACAAGTCGCACACACTGATTTTGCGTGAGGACTGAAAATAAGGGAAATGGATCAACTTAGCCGAACTTGACTTTTTCATATTTTCTGAAAGAGCAAGTCTTCTTTTACATTATGTTAAAATTTGGGGTCATAAAACGGCGGGAAAGTGTGTTTTTGAGCAGTTTATCTCAAACATTTTTGGTAGAATAGTGTGATTAGGTGTGTCTTTAGAATCCCTTTTTCATTTCTGAAAAACCTTGTCCACACTCTTCACTTTCAACTCTAATAACTTTTGAAAGGATTGTGCTACTGCTTGAAAGTTGGCATTAATTATGGCCAGAATGTGTTAATGAGGCATGACTAATTTCAGTTTAATCAGACAATCCCTTCATTGTTATTACTCTGGTGGTTTACTTCCTGTTTTTAGTCCCATTCACCGCACAGCCAGCACGGTTTGGTAAAGATTAAGTGCTTGAATAGACACTGTACTTCAGAGCCTCTTTTCTCAGTTCACACTTTTCCTGTGTTTGTGCTTTCTTTCCAATATTTAGATAGGTTAGGTGAGTCCATTTGATTTGAGATATACATCATTTTCAAGCTTAGAATCTGTTCTTTCAGAATAAAAACAAAATTAAAATTCATGTCTAGCGACTTTTTGTTTGTTTTGTGGTGTAGGGTCACACACACACACACACACACACATATATATATATATATATATATATATATATATATATATATATCACGGTAATGATAATGGGAAAGGTTTACATCGGTGACTAATTTTTGGTAAGATATACGGCATTTTTAGCTACCATTATGGTTAGCAACCCACGTGCGTAGTGACTGACATCAGATAAGAGTTTCATATTAAAGGATATTAGGAAAAGATGACCATTGGACTGCCCTACACTTGTAGGCCAATTTGTCAATCAGTTGCAATTAAAAAAAAAAAATCTCGACGGAAGAATTTCATGAATTTGAAGATACACTGCATTTCCCTTTCGAAACATATATTTTGATTATCTTCTTATGAGATAAAAATATCGACTGACATGGTTACAAAACGTAAGTGGGATACTAGAGCAGGTTGAATTTGTTGAAGTGGATGGCTGGTAACTGATCAGTGGGAATCAGTAGGAATGCTGGGGGATGATTGTTCCAATCCCTGTTTAATCATTTAAGAGTTCATCATATATCTATTGTTGTGTGAAAATTGTTTGCTTTAGAATAGTCTCATATTCAAGTAATGTGCAGTTTAATGTTTCCAGATTAGCATGCCTGTGCAGTGACGGGGCGATAGTTAACGGCCCGTTAATGTTAGACTGCACATTACTTGAATATGAGACCATTCTGAAGCAAATAATTTTTCACGTAACAATAGATACATGATGTACTCTTAAATGAATCCCACAAGGATTGGAACAATCATCCCCATCATTCCCACTGATTTCCACTGATTAGTTACTAGCCATCCCCTTTAAAGTTTCATTTTTAAATTTAGACACTGAGGACACGGTAGTCTAAAAAACAGAAACGCTTTTGAAAATATTTTATGTTGTATTATCGGAACCTTTCAACATACAATTTCTGGCAATAAAAGGATAGATTATAATCATAGCACTCTTGTAGTTTGTCCAACAATTCAACTGATTGACAAATTGGCCCAAAATGGCGTAAATATAAACCAATTAACCAATTCTGGACTCGAACCAACTATCTGTTGATCATCGGTGATCAGGTGATGTTATAATATTTTAAAGCTTCTATCTACACGTTATAATCGTTGCTTTATACGTCACGACCATCCAATCAGTTTTGAGCAGCTGCTAAGCTGCCGCACAAAGCCCTTGCTAGAGCTGTGCAGCAAAAATTGACAGGGAAAAAATGCTTTAAAATTATCGAATATTTCTGGTAAGCGCAACACTTTAACATTTGATGAAATCCTTTGAATCCAACAAGCCAAAAATGGATTTCTCTTTCACTTTTCATCAGTTCTTCAATTATTTTTTTCCTCGGTTGTAGCTCCAGAGACATGCGGCTGCTTTTGACATGACGGGTCACAATTAGTTGTGAACCAGTTGTAATAGAAACAGCTGAATGCAGGAAGTCATTATTTTGAATGGTGGAAACATTGTAAATGACGACTGACTGCAATTGACGTTTTCCCCTTCAGAGATGTCAACAAGAGATTAGGCAGCACCAGCCGCAATTTAAAATCCTCCAAGACATTACTAACGAGCTCATGGAACTCGTGGATGCCACGGCCTTCGTAGGGGTGAAGGGTATTCAGGAAAAGTGCAAGCGTAACTGGCAGAAGCTGAATAAAGTCGTCATAAAGAGGTATGTAGAAGTGGGCAGTGTACCAACTTTGGTGAAGAAGAGTTGAGAGGGATTGGACCTCCGATTGAATTTGTCAATCTCGTTAGTCAGTAAAGGTCTTGTCATGTCAATATCGATAACAATGACATAGGCTGGCAAAAGATGTGATGATGATCTAACGGTTCATATCGAAATTTGCTGATGAAAAGGTTCTGGGTTGTAGAAAGGTGGTTCTGAGCTTTAAAACATATTATAAACAACAACCTTCTTAAAGTGATTTTCAGTTAGGTTTAGGCAGATTTGTTTTAATAGAGTCCCGTGAGTATGCGTCATTTATCAGCCTGGCTGTTGTGTTCTGAATTCTCTATTAAAACAAGATTTACATCTTACAGATTAGGGTATATAATTATCTTAACGTTATTGACGATTATGCTTTAGGCTCTGTAAGCAAATATTTTCTATTTCTTACTAACATTTTGTGGGAAAAGCGAAACTCTGCAGTGAGACAAGAAGGCGAGCAGTACAGATCAAACCCATACAGACTGCTTTACTAGTCATACCTATTAATTGATATTTCGTATGTATGTGATGTATACCTGTCAGAAATTGAGCACCGTACGAAGGTTCAATTATGTCCGAGCTGAGATTATTTTCAAACCAGTATAGTTGAACGCTGTTAGATTTTTTACGTGTTAATTACAAGTAGTTATAGGTGTGAATATGTATGCCGTGTGTCATCGCATTTGTACCTATGGGTATTTTTGTTTTTCATGAACAAATACATGTACATGTACGCGCAAATGTTTGTTAAAAAGTCCGTATTCCTTATGCATACACTTAGAGGAGTATTTAAAATGCAGCAAAAATCAGAGCCAAGAGTTCAGAGTGTACATGGCAGGTACATAGAAATTTTGGTCTTGTGTCGCAAGGTCAAGATGTCTTTGTAGTATCCGCCTGTCAACAAAAAGAAATAAACAAATTTTACTCATTATTACATCCACAAGTATTTGCTACCTAGCCAATAAACTCTTTTTGTTTTGTCGTTGTTCATGGGTCATTACTAAACCACGCAGAAATAAAGTATTATACTGTTTCAGACATTATGAGGTTTTATTTGATGGTCATGCTGTAATGACTAGTGCTGAATTCAAACACTACAAAATGATTGTTCAGGCACGTCATCTTTACGATCGAAAGTCTTATATAGCTTAATAATGACGGAACACATTATGTGCATTTGTAAAAGAAATATTGTTTGTATTGGGAAAGCACTATATAGAAAATAGAATAGGAAAATAATGGGTAGGTGAAATATGATTTTTTTTTTTTGGTACATTCAACAAAAGGTTTTGTACATCCAGCTTGTAGCAACTAATATTAAATTTGATGTGGTGGATACATGAATTAGAGATAATTATAATATATATATATATGTATATATATATATATATATATATATATATATATATATGTATATTATATATATATATATATGATATCATATACATTTAACATGTACACATATTTAATATGAATTTATGCTATAATATTGTTAGTCATTATTTAGTAAACTCAGACTGTATATTTTCATTACGTTCTGTTGAATGAAGATAATAGCAAAATTGATAAGAACTGAAATTGAAAATTTGGCATGAGGACGTAATCCTTCCACTTTATCGTTTTCCTCCTCTTTACCTTCCTTTATCTTCCATTCACGCTCCAGAAGAAGACAGCTGGACGACCTACACAAGGCCACCAGGAAGTACCAGACGCACGGTGAAGGCGTGCGTTCGTGGTTCCACAACACAACGCGCCGTCTGGATGATGTGCAGATGCAGGCTGTAGACGCGGACACTATCCACATCCGACTAAAGGAGCTTCGAGTAAGGCCGGGGCTCTGGATGATCCCTTCTCGTCAAAGACCTTGTTTTATCATAGAATCCCCCCCCCCCCCAGGTGTTCTCGGGGTCATCAAACGAGACCGACACCCACGAGTCATACAACCCACAAGTTCGACATTGAAACTAGGTCCATGAATCATACAGCCCAAGAGTTTGACATCGAAACTAGGTCCGAACCATAGAGCTCACGAGCCATACGGCCCATGAGTTCGACACCAGATACAAACAGTCAACTTATTCAACAGATACAACACGGGGCTTAGTGTGTCGTATGTTGGTGTGTCGGTCTCGTTGGTCTTGTTTGCTATACAGTAGTGTCGAACTCATGGGTTGTATGACTCGTGAGCTGTATAACTCGTGCATGTCGTGGGCTGTATGACTTGTGCGTATCAGTCTCGTCACGTGTACCCGTTTAATAAATCTTTATCTCGCAGTTTCCATGTAACCAAGATGTAGTTTTCTAAATCGGTTATATTTTTTATGTTTTCTTGATACGTGAAACTTAAAACTGGAATGACCGGGATGTTGCATGAAATCAAGCAAATCAAAGCAAAGTGTGAACATCATTAGCTTCCGTTTTGAAACCCTACCCATTTATTTTGCGAATAAACATAGACATGTAAATCCATACTTGCTTTCGTATTCGCAAAGAGCTCATGCAAAATTCTAGCCAAGCCTGTCAAATGATTTATGTTTGTTATTCATATCTTTCATTTTCTACTTCTTTCTGGGTGTAACTGTTTTTAAGGGCTTTATTACTGAGATCAGGAGCATTAAATGCTCCTGATCTCAGTATAATGTTGAGCATTGTATTTCTCATTTGAAAATGATGATAATGCAGAAAAAAAAAAATCATCTTCCAAATGTCCATTCGTAACCCCTAACAATACAGATATTGACAAAATGAAATGGGTGCGTTTTTTGTCCTCCAGGTAGCATCATATCGCATTTTTTCTGCAATAAGTATCAATCACAAAGAGAAATACACCATAAAGGCTTCTCGCGTAGTAAAATGAAATAGTAGATGTAGGCCTATATACCCCATGTGATAAATGAGCATGTAATGCATCATTGCAGCCCATACAGGAGATTGCCGATCGAGAGCCTCAAATCGACGACATTGCCGAGGCTAGTCTGATGCTGGACACTGTGACGAGAAACACTGTCCATCAGCTTCAGGGATTGCCCAACGACCACTCACCAGAGCTAAGCAGCCTTGCTGCTCCAGACGATGAACAGGCACAGAACGGCGTTTTTGAAGAACCCGTTGAGACGTTCAGTGAGTCAGTTGTGCGTTCACAATACCATTATTCAGCTCCCACCGTTAATGCACATGCCTTAAGGGTTAACCTCATAGGCTCAATTTCTGCTCCATAACCATTCATACTCAGGTAATAAGAATGTTCTGTTTTTTTTAAATCAGTGATTCATCTAATCTTGATATAATTTGCATGTTTGGTTTTGAACAATGCTGAAGTGGAACTTGAAATTGAATTTGAAGTTGACTAAAGTTTAGATTGACATATCCGAAATTCCTCTCAAAATCTCCCTGCAAAGTATGTTGCCTTAGTCAATTCGATGAAACATTTTGACAGATACACATAACAGCATAATCGCATAACTCAATAGGGAATAATTGCGTCAATTGAAGGTTGATCTAAATACATTTAATAGACTTGTTTAATTGATCTGGTCTACTTGGAATATGTGTACCACAGTTTTCTTTTAATTCTCTTCAACGGTGTAAGCGATCCATATGACTGACATAAATCCTAGGTGCTGTAATAATTATTGTTTGCAAAGACCCCAACGAAATGGCATTGTTTTCTTATGCTACAGAAATTGTTTTGGCTTAATAATGGAAACGTAGAATAACTCATCTTCATCCACCACACCTTTTGCGCGCGCTTCCTCCCTCCCTGCTTTCCTCTCTCTCTCTCTCTCTCTCTCTCTCTCTCTCTCTCTCTCTTTGGCTGCCTCTTGTCTGTGTTTCTGACTGCTTGTTTTTTGCTCTGTCTCTCTTTCACTATCCAAAGAAGCACCTGTTCAGCGAGAGGTCTGCAGTGACGTCAGTGACTACCAAGACCTCGAAAGGTGGATAGCTGCCAACATAGACGACATCGCCCTGTCAAAAGAATTGGTTAAGAACCTAAACCAGGTCAACACTGCCCAGAAATGGGTCAGTGCTCTGGACGCCAAGATGGAGAGGGCACGCCCTATGAGCAACGACATCCCGACCCTCACTAAGGATATTCAACATTTTAGAGTATGTCCTCCTTGTATAGGCGCGAGAATATTCAAAAAGGGGGTGATGGTTCAGATGTGAATTTTCTTCAAATGAAATTTGAAAGATCGCAACTGTTTATCAATGTCTTAACAAACATGTTGGGGGGAAAATGGAACCACGGGACTCGACCATGGCATCAACCGCTTTTCGTCCGTGACATTACACGATGAACATGGAACAAATGCCCAACCCCTGAAATGCCGATATCGTTACGATATTAAAGAAGTACGAGGCGGACAAGGAATTTGAAAGCAAGGGAATTTTAAGCAGCCGGGTGAAGGTTGTTCTCTTTGTCACGGATTCGTTCTTTGATAAACTCTCCCAAGAGTTCCCTATACATCTTTGATATGCATATTTAAGCCTTGACGATGATGGTGATGACAACGATGATTGTGAAAATGATGCGTAATTGTTGCGACAGGGATGGTGTTTATGACGGTGATGATGCTGGTTATAGTGGGGGTGATGATGATGGCAAATGAGGTTGACAAAGCCAAAGGACTCAAGTAAGATTTCAATAGTGATTGTCTGTTATGATTTACTTTGTCATCCTTATTTGAAGAAATATCATTACAAGATCATAACGAGAAGGATTTATGAGCACAACTACGTAAAATCGTGGGTGCTGAACTCTTCGCCTGACCCTTTACCAACATTCTCCCCAGGTTATCCGCAGCGATATTCAAAATCAGCAACCGACCATCTTGAACACGACGAACAAGTCAGAGTTCTTTCTGCTCATGAACCGTGAGCAGCTTGCCCCTGAACAGAACGAGGATCTGTTGGCTAAGACCTTCAACCTCCGCACCCACTACCACGACGTCTACAAGCGCTCGGATGAGTGGCTACAGGAGGCCATCGATAGACGCAAAGCACTACATATGCCTGGAGAGCAGAAGGTCAGGAAGAAGATATTCACTCTGTGCAAAATATAATTGTAAAACTCAACTACTTGCATTTAGACAAAACAAAACTCACTTAGTGCAGCAGATTTATGCACATCATGTTTTCAAGTTTTGTCCCTTTACTTAAAGGCATAATTTACCATTTGCAGATGAAAGCATTAGTGCTATAGAATAGTTCTAAAATGTGAGTTAGGGATAGAAACAACCACTGTCAAAATTTGAATCAGTATAATCGATGTTAAGTGTTGTTAAATACACAAAATGTAAACAATAGTTATAATAAAAAAAAATCCAGACTAAACCGTATACAGTTACGGTTTATTGAGAAAAACCCTGATATCTCCTTATATTTTAGGTTTTATTGCAAATATTTCATATGGTAGGATGTTTTATGATACAACAGACCTACACATATGCATCAAATATGATATTTTGAAATTTTTTGAAATCACTGCTCCCAAAGGTAAACTGGACCTTTAAAGAGTGAATACTCGTTAGCAATTCTTTCGTCAGTCATTTTGCTGAAAGTCGAGAAGACGAGAAAAAAAATTGTTAGTGCCTTGCCTGTAGTCTTTGAACTCTTTTTCTTGACGGTTTTGAAGTCATATTTGATATGGAGGTGTGCCATGCAAAAATCAGGTCGCCTATATCTTTGAGTTTCGATGGTTTGCATGTCAGTTCTCTATTAGACCCCGTTTACAGTGCAGGGGCGGGCCGAGCCGCGGCCGAGCCTGGCCTCAGTTGTGGTACTCGGACTCGCAATTTTGTCCGTTTACAGTGCTGGGCGCCACCCGGGCTTTTGATTCAAACCTTTCGATATATTTTCGTAGTGGTACTGTGCTTGTAAACTAACACTGTTATTGGGAGGGCGCCGGTCGCAATGTGGTATGATCTGGTTTCCAGACCCTTTGCCAACTGGACTCCGCAGCGACGAAGTCAAGGGCAAGGGCCTCTGCAAGACAAAAACCACCTTAAACTATAACGTCTTCGACGTTGAGGGCGTTAATATCTTGAATAGCGAATTATTAGAGCAGAGGGTGTGGAAGCCAGACTAACTTTGATACTGAATTTGGCCCAGTTTGCGTTTACAGTGAGAAAAAGGCCGGGCTTCACTTAAAACGGGGTCCTAGCCTCAATTCTTGACGGATGTACAGATGTGTATCATAGTAAAAAAAAGTTGAAACTCGTGAAATTTGGGTGAGGCTGCTCTCCATGCTTTATCCTTTATACGCGGACAAATGTCGCCACCATTTTTTTCTTCTTATTGTGTGACCACCCGCCAATCTTGAATTCTTCAAAAAGGGAATGAATTAACACATTTTTGACACAAAAGTCCTCCATTATTTTTGATGATGTTGAACCAAGCATTCGGCCTTTCGTGGGGTAAATGGTCATGTTCTAGTTGGCGTCGCGTGTTCAGTCCATGTGCTCATGAATGTCTCGACGGATGTTATTCAAGTTATACAAACGTATCATGTAAAAGTATAAGTACATAATGTAATTTTCGTGATAACCAATCTCTTGTTCTGTCATTACACACACACATACACACACAAACACACACACACACACACTCACACACACACACACACACACACACAAACACACACACACACACTTCAATTCTTTTTGTTGATTTCGGTCCGTTTGTGTGCTTGGTGATACTTCCGTCGATGTTCAAATGTTCATAGTTGCTAGTTGCTGACCTTCATGTACACTCATCTTGCCGCGCGTTTTTATTTTCATTTTCGTTTTTTTTTTCCCCCTTTGTTATACAGCTCATCATGGTAACGTCTTAGCACTTATAGATTCCCCACACGGGGATTGTTTTGTATTGCTGGACAGCGGATCTTTTGGATCCAATCATCTGCCACTTTTGCTTTGCTTTGATTGTCATTTCGCGTTGGTCTAAATGCAGGTCAGCTGCATATTACACTTGTTTAAATGCGAGACTTGTCATAGTTGCTATTCCCATTATTCCAAAGCATTCTTTTTTTCCTAATTTGTTTGATTTTTTTTAAAATTTCAATTACATTCAATTTTAATCTCTTCGAGACCTACCGGTATTGCTCTGTTTGCATTATTAAAATACATAAATATTCACCACAAATCAAAATGAAATATTGTACATTAAGGAATACACACAAAGGTCATCACATTCTGTAAAATCACTTTATCAAATCGTCTTTGTTATTACTATGTTTATCATCATAACAATCGTTTTCACCATTCAAAGATAACCGGAGTCATTACTATCCCCTATAGGTCACAGGAACCCAACCCACACGTACTGTGCCCTTCCGCCATGCTAGTATTTCATCCAGGCTACAACGTTACAACACTCATGTCGTAAGTCTTACAACAAAAATATTTTAGGCCTGCCGGGTAACCAGTAGTATATCGTATTTCTTCTCCTCTTGCTTCAGAATACGCCTCGGAATAAGATTACCAGAAAGATGCGGTGCATCAAAAACCTTTAAGTAATGTATTTATTAATGAGCCTTCAAATATTCATTCAGTCAGACTCTAGATAACCATTTCGTTTCAGCTGAACAGAAAGAGGGAATAAGCTAGTGTAAATTCTAAACAAATAGACTAAAATCCCGTGCAAAATAAAAACACGATGAAAACTTACAGAATACTGAGTTCGTACTTTAAACTGGAAACGTAGCTTTGTTAGAGAGTTTAGCAGGATAATAACACGAGAACGAAAAAAAAATGTCTTATTGCTGATCTTGAACGCTGATGCCAAGTTTTTGTTTTACATATTCCTATTGCATACTCCATGCAGATAAAACAGAAGCAGATGGTTATCCGGATGTCCGTGGCTACCGCTGTTTTGGTAAGTGCGCTCTTTTTGTCCTCAGAGAGGACCCAGCACCATTTTGAAGTAGGAGCTCCGGGGACAGTCACATTCGACGTTCCGTGGACTGTACATGATGGCCTGATTGTATTCTTCAAAATGAGATTCGGATCTGAAAGCCGTCCTTTCTGCACCCTAACTAACCGACATCGAGAAGGATTTAAATCTCCAAGCCAGTATGATCGTTTCAAAATTACCTACACACAAACAGACAGCATTGTGAGTGTTACAGTCGAGATATCAGACGTCTCTGAAGAAGATGCTGGGATGTATATCCTGACACTGACATCGATTGATGCCGATGATGGAAAGACAATTATATTAGAAAAAGAGGTTGGAGTAAATCAACCACGCAGCAACACCGATTGCAACATACATGTCGAGTCCACCGATATCTATTCCCCTGGATACGCAGTAATTTCGTGCCGAGCCGACGTCGGCAGAGAAAGTCCAATGTTGGCTTGTTTTCAACATGGGGAGAAAATCTCCTACAGTGGACAAGTACACAGTGACAGCCGTTACGTTTATGAAACCTTTTGGATGAATTTTAATAGTAGCCCTATCTACTGCTGCTTTCATGATGAAAACTGACCAGAGCACATGTATCGACTTTGTCTGGCCTCCCCAAGCACTAAAAACTGGGAAGACTCCGGATACATTGTCAACAGGTTTGTCCGTGTCAAAGAACAAACCCGTTTAATATGTGTGCACGTCACGAGTATGGCATACACGAGTCATGCATCTCATGAGTCATACAACGGAATGAGCTCAACACTAGGCAATGATAGGTCCATAGGTCCGACAGTATAAGGCAACCAAAGCCCGCAAGTCTGACACCAGGCAAAAAAAAAAGTAATGAGTTCAAACATGGCCTCAAAGTTCGGCAAAGGCCTACGAGACGAACACAAAAGCTCCCTGATGCAATGCCTGTCTCGTGGGCCATTTTTTGCCTAGTGTCGAACTAATAAGCCCTTTTTTTATTTGGTCTCGTATCGGACTTGTGGGCTTTGCGTGCTTACTGTCGGACTTATGAGCCTTACTTGTGACGAGCTCATGGGCTGTATGACTCGGGGCTGTATGACATAGTGAATCTCTTTTTCAATTGTAAACTCGTGGGCCGTATGACTCGGGGGTGTCGGTCACATGGGATGACCCATCAAAGATTACCCAATCGAAACATTGATTACATGAAGTAAATCATCATTGCGTTTAGTGCATTTGTATGGATTAGTTGAGTATATTGAGTGGCTTGGTCAGTTGTCTCTTCTTGTTTTGCTAAGAAACGATAGGAGAAGTGTTTCTTTATAGTAATCCAAAACTTGAGAAAACCTGAGGCATCACAATCACTTTGAGATGTAATTGAAAAAAAAAATGCTTTAAACGAAGAAGGGAGAGACATTGTCACAAATAATGGGATCAGAGGTTCCAAACGTCCTGTTCATAATGTCCAATTGATCTTTGTAATATTATGTGTTCAGGATTGATATTCAAACTAAGAATGAACATCCAAATAAATAGGTACGGAACTTGATTGGACTCATATTTGAAGATGAATAAACCTGTTTGAGTCAACTAAGCTACGATAATTTCATGACGAATTGTTTTTTTTTTTTCAGAACAATACACATAATTGTGTCCCGCATGTATTCTTTTCTGAACTGTATAGTAATTTCTTATCATTAGTTAGTTGAGAAAAAAAAATGCATCATATCAAGATGTTGGTAGAACCTCCGCAATTCATTACGCGGTTGACTATATCAATTGCTAAATGTGACCTTGCATCACAAAACCAACAAAAAGTCGCCAGACATGGATTTTTAGTTAAGGGCAGATTCTAAAAGTGCAGACTCTAAGCTTTAGAATGATGTATAACTCAATTCAAATGGACTTCCTTAACCTACCTAAATACTGGAAAGAAAGCACACACTCTGGAAAAGTGTGAACTGAGAAATGAGGCGCTGAAGTTCAGGTTGTATTCAAGCGCTTCATCTTTCACCAAGCCGCATTATATAGCTGGGCGATGTAGGCTTCAAAACACAGGATGTCAACCACCGTAGCAACAACAATGAAGGGATTATCAGATTAAGCTGAAATTGAGCATGTTTTATCAACACATTTTGACCATGATTAATGCCAACTTAAAAAGCAGTAGCGTTATCTTTCAAAAGTTATTGGACTTGAAAGTGAGAAGTGTACAAAGGATTTCAAGAAACAAAAAGGGGCCTCTAGATACTTACCTTGTCATTCTATACTTTCTCCCAAAAAGGGGTTGTAGAAAAACTGCTGAAAACGCACTTTCCCGTTCGTGCTATAATCCAAACTAAACAATAATGTACAGGAATGAAAGCTTTTTCAGATAATCATATTATAAAAAACTCAAGATTGACATAGTTGAACCATTTCACCTGTTTTGAGTCCTCACGTAAAATCATGGGGTGTGACTTTTTTTTTTTTTTTTTTTTTTTTTTGGTGCACGGTCACAAATATAAACCAAGATTTGTAAACAAATCGTTGAAGCATCAACTACTTTGCTTTTATCGTTGATATTTATTTCGCGTATGCAGTGTGTCGGTGTTGTCTGCTCTCTTCTTTTTTTAGATCGCATACAGTTGCCATTAATGAGTTAATGACATTATATTCAATTCTATATTGTTGAAATAATGTAATTTGTGAGTTAATAATAACGAATGTATTTATGTTGATGTATATCCTGCTCTTGACAACTTTTTTAATGACATCTTTAGATTGCTTGTCCATTTTCAATCTTATTCAATTTGTCCCATGTGTGTATATACAGTATAAAAATACAATTACGCCTTCTTTATTTTGTAACTCACTACTATACGGTCTGCCGGGTACTTTATTTTTTCAAAGTTCATGTGCTGGATAATACATCCAACCTTCTTGCACAGGTATCGCTTGGCGCACGAACATTTGCATTTCGGGATGAGGGGTCAAGACAGAAAATCCGTTAAACTTATACCATGTCATGCTGTGATACAATGAGGTGACACAGAAGATTTATTCAATATTGCAGTGGCGTATTCGACAGTGTAGAAAAGAAAACACTACCGTGTGAAGGCTATTATGCTCATTATTCACACATGATTATCATTTCAGTAAAACTGCTGGTTCAGTGAAACACGAAACAATCACCATCGCGTTTAGCGTATATAAATTTACAGGTTAATTGACATACTGAGTTAACGGCACCATGGGCTAACTATACATACTGTATATTACTCCGATACAGACAATGGCGAACAATCTAACCGACTTGGTTATGGCAGACTCTAATGTGTTTTTACTGACACATTCGGCATCAAGCCTGCCCGTAATAAATCACATCGACCCGTAAATGACAGCAAACTCTCATGAGGTAGGCCTACTATTGTTAGCAAGGAATCAAAAGCTAAAGTAACCACAAATTTACGAGATATATACAAGTAACATAGAACGCAATTAACATCGGTAGTTATCAAGCTGCCTCGTAAAAATGAATAATAACCAATATAGAAAATCTTTTTTTCTCTCTCTATGGAAACCAGTTATGAACTTTCAAGTAAAGAAAGTATCATCAATGTCGTTGTTGATATCAAATTACCGATGCTTTATTCAACGATTGTTAACAGCTTTAACGATGTCTGTTACTGCAGCTTGTAAAAGGCCGAGTTTAGCATCCAACTGAAGGTACCACATGTTTTGCAAATTATATACCTAATAACTGAGATTAGATTTTTACCCCTACCACTGTCTGTCATGTTGTCCACAACCTGAAAACAACTTGATTGATTATGGGCAAGATTGTGTAACTATTCATTTATTGATGCATTTTTTAATGACATTGCTGCCCTCGTAATTACATGCATTTTTTTCCAACACTCTGTTGAAATCGACAATGCTATTCCAATTAACAAGAACTGTTGTTGATAAATAACTACTTCAAAAAGAATATCACAATGATAAAAATTATCTAAGGTTCTTAAGAATTGATAGATTGACAAACACGTCTATAATTATCGATTTTTTTTTTTGGGGGGGGGGGTTAAACAGACAATCTATTAAATCACACCAATAAGGATTACAAATCTTAAAATTAAAGCAATCATACATTCTTGCACGCGTGACAAAATAATTGATGCACTTTGCAGAAGAAAATTGAAACTAAAACATTCAAACCCATTGAAAAGTAAATAATTTCCATTATCTTATGGTTTACGACGTCAAGCTTTGCATTCAGGTTCGTGGATTATCTGCAAAACAATATATACAACACTTCACTTTTTATTCCCACGAGTTGCATGCAATTGAAATCAAATATCACGTGGGCTTCATCCTGGTGCCTTCCTATGGCGTTTACTATTTAATATTTGCATAAAGTATATCGTAAGTCTTCTCTACTCACTAACTTATCATTTGCCGACGATACTTCTGTTATTTGTTCACATCATGATGAAGGATTTTTTAATCTATTGAATTCGGCATTACCTAAAATAGGGTGTTATTAGCATTTTTTACTAATTATACATGTAGTATCATTTACCTCATTCGGAGCCCTCACTATATCGCTTTTACACTCTCAAGATAGCTCAATTAACTTAAACAGCGTACGCCCACAGTATTTTTCTTCTCGGGCACTTCTAAACTAAAGAGCCTACATAATTGTTATGTCTGCGGCCATACGCGTACATGATCCATTGTAAACTATGAAAGGGGTGTCTTACTGAGTTGCGGATGTTCTGTCAGTAGCGTAGGGAATTTTAGGGAATTTCAGGGTTCGTTTACAGGTGCAATCTAATTCGTAAACAATTGCAATCAAATTCGCAAACGATTTTCATTGTGAACAGTTTTACTTGCCGCAAAGAACATTTAATTTTGAACATTACATTAGGTTCCGGCATTTGAAATTTTATTGTTTCATTCTAAAGCAGGTGTAAATTTATCGTATTATGTAAACTATGCTTCATTATGCGTTTTGTCGCGGAAGTGAATATTAATGTATATTTCATTGTAATCATTATTTTCATTTAGCATATTAAAAGTTTATTATGCTGTAGGGTTAGTCAACAACGCTGTTGTGCACAAAAACCCATTACAGACGACTGCTCCAAATTCAATCCCATACAATTCTTTAAATAGTTTACTGTTGCAATGCGACGTGGCATGGAAGAGTGCGTTTATTTTTTTTTTCACAAGTTTGTCTTTGCATTTGTCAGTTAAAAAAAAAGACACTGTACATAATATACTCGTCATATTTCACCTCCATGATAGTATTCCAGTAATCATTCTGGTGCATTTCTACTGCAAAACAACGACATAAGTATTTTCTATCTCTTTACAAATACGTGTGTTCCAGTTCGCTGCACGAGGAGGCCAACGATGACTCCGTATTTTCTTCATGCCCGTTTTCCCCAACTATGACTTGCTTCTCCTCCGCCATCCTGGTGAGGAAATACGCACCGCTCTTATTTTTTAGGGCTAAGTCTAGAACTTGTTGATTCTCGTACTGCCTCGAAATATCAAGACAGTTTGTCTCACCCATTGGATTCTGAAAGCCGGAGGAGTAGTTTGACCGATCATGATCGTCTCTTACGAACGAGTCAGGCCCAATCTTTACGATTCTGACATCATAAGGAAACGTTACTCCTGAGAGATTTAGCGGACCATGTCCAACTCCACCAGTACTTGGTGGAGGAAGCTCGTAGATTGGATCGCCATTTGTGTCAACTGATAAATCAATGTCATCGGCACGAGACATACTACCTGCAGAAACTTGAGTTGGTTTTGCTGAGCGTTGTCGGCCATTAAAACAGTGGACGAGCCTTCGCGAGACGAGAATAGCAATCACAGCGCAGACAAGTAACCCAAATCCAATAATAGCGGAAATAGCAATCACCCAAAACAAGTCCCAAAAGCCAAGTTTAAGCCCATAACTTGTAGTCATCGTTGTACCTATAGGAGTCCTTACGCTAGTGGTAATCGAAGACGGTACAGTCGTTGGTAACGAATTGGTAGAACTTTGTGTGGGTAATCCAGGGCTTGGGACGATTGGTGTGTTTGATTCATCTAGGAAATTGCATGCAACCCTGTTATAGGGTGGTTCGACAACTTCACAGGTCACGATACTATTCCCTGTCACTTCGGTAATGTCTTGAACGACTAATTGCTTGAAACCATCTCTCGTGTTGATCAAGTCGTATTCCCCTCGATTTTCTCTGATTATGCGGCCATTGCGGTACCATCGAAAAACAACGCGTTCGGTTGATGTGATTACCATGTAACATGTCATTTTGTTGGTGTCCTGGTATCTTTTAAGCCTTAGATCGTTCTTCATATCTGATATGAATAGTGCATTTGGTTTGCATTCAGAGACTACAGCCCTGCGGGCACGGTTGGTATGGATTACTGAGTTGTTCGTAGATGCTCCTGCAATGCTTCCTGCTTCGCATGATACATTTACTTTGACTTCAATGTCTGTGTTTATCAAGGTCAAAGTAAGGTTGGACGAGTATGAGCTGCAGCTGGACAGGTAGTTATTTGGTTCACATGACCAAGAGTACCTCTCTACTTCAGGGAATCCTTCAGCCCGACAAAATAGGGTGACCTCAACAGCAATTAGTGGAATAAGTTCAAATTGATTTGGTAAGATTTCCACAACAGGCGAATGCAAGACTTGGAATGGCCCTATCGAACAATTGGCACTTTGGCCAGGAAATGCATTGCTCGTTGCAACACACATAAACATCTTATTATGGAGGGAACGCTGGGCAATTTCTTGCGCTTGGAGATGTTTCTCTGTGGCATTTGATCTTGTGGGAAGAACAATTGAATGCACTGGGTCCTCGATCCACTGGTAGTCAACCTCAGGGTTGCAAATCGGTCCATGGCATTTAACGGTAACTGTCTCACTTTCTCGAAAAACGAGAGTTGCTGGAGCAGAGCATATGAGTGCTGTCTCCATCATGAAAAACTGCACTTCTAACCTGCCGAACTTGGATATAACCAACGGTTCGATGGGATCTGCCACTTGAACGACACATCTATACATATTGTCCATTGTCCGGTTGACAACACGAAACAAAAGTGTAGAGGTTGCTATTCTTTGGGAGATATTTTGTGTAATAGTTATCGCCTCCGTGGGAGAAACTCTTTGAGTCTGCCCATTTTCCCAGATGATTTTGCCGGAAACAGAAACACTGCGCAGAAATAAGTTACAGGAGAAGTTTGCAGAGTCGCCCTCTTTCACGGTCAAGCTGGTAGGCTGTATTACAAAATCAAAATCGTTTTTACATTTAGTACAAGTTAAGATGCTAACGATACACGTCAAAGTCAATATTCCGACATGAACTGCCATTGTTAGCCCCCGACAGACGCAAATATCAATCTCGGTTAGAAGCAAGCAAGATCAGCCAAAAGCAGTCAGGCAATATGCAACTATCACATTGAGGTGCTTAAGTTAAAGTCATGGATGAAACAGCTGTAGAAACGTTCTCATCGCTTTCAAGGCGTGGACCACTGAGACTTGAGCTTTACAAAATCACGTGCCTCTCGGGCCATCAGAGAAGCAACACGTTTGATTTCACGTTGACGAAACTAACCTTCATGTGATTGATGGACATCTTAAAAAGCAATCCTATCATGAAAGAATACCAGAGTCTGAAATTACCTGTGAAAAGTGTGTGAAGTTTTTCTGTTCAGTCCCCGACGTGTCGAGAGTTCCTCGACTGTCATATAATTGGGAATGCTAAGTGAATCTCGACACAAGTACCAACTTTCAAAACGATAATTAATCACTTGTACTAAGCCCTCTGATCGACATTTGCAATGTTATGTTAATACCAAGCTTGAGCAATGTATTCAGACATTGTTAACGGTTGCCAATTTGCTTTTTTAATTCAGTGGTGTCTTTGTCATTCTTTTTGTGTGTGTAAAAAATTAATGTCATCCGGTTCTCTCCACCTTTACCTACAGTAATGTGGATTTGGATAGATGTCCCTAAAAACTTTTATGGGATACTTGTTCAGTAATTGTTGTAAGAGGCGTTCAACTTTAAAGAAACAAAATGTGAAAAAAAAAGTAAACGTAATAATGTAGGTAGTAGTTTGATTGCTGCATCAAGCACACATCAAAGGCATGTCAGGCAAATATCTAGGCAATTACCATGCCGTTATTGTTGAATAAGGAATATTGTTCTTTTTTTTAATGTTTACCCGCTTAGATATTGTTACTCCCATAATACTCCTCAACTTCACACTTCAAAAATATAAATAATACTGCAAATGCATAAACAATGTATGCTTGTAATTGCACGTATGTATACATACAGTATCCTGTATAGTAATACGTTTGTGTGTGCGTGAGTGTATGTAAAATGCGGAGATGTTATATATATATATATGAAGAGTTTGTTTGCAAAAACCGATAAGTCCATATTTGTCAAATGGAGATATTTGCGATTAAAGGTCATGAAAAATACAGAGAATAATGAGAAAATTTTCGCTTCTTTTGACCATAACTTCAAAAATGTACCTTTTTATGTAGTGACCAATATATCATTTAAAAGGTATTATTTTGTACTTTATGACAGAGACCGTACTTCAAAATCTTCAAAAATGGACTTATCGGTTTTTGCAAACAAACTCTTCATATATATATATATATATTATATATATATATATATATATATATATATATATAATATGTGTGTGTGTGTGCGTGCGTGTGGATAAGTGTATACGAAACGGCAGCATAGAAAGCATGCATGCAACTGCATCTTTTCCAAAACTGACCTTATTTCATTTCTTTTCGTATAGGACTTCATATATTTATAAAGATTTAAGACCGATTGTCTCAAAACTTTATTGATCTCATGTGCAGCCTTGTATACAATGCTGTTAGTTTGTAGAAATAGAGAAAGATATGATATACATCAACATCTACTATCTCGTCTGGAAAGCCAAAAAAATGAAAAGCTATACAAATCGCAACATTGTTATCAGCGACTTTATTAGGCTTTCATACAGGAAGGTCGCAAAAGCTAGCACACACGCACACGCGCTCATAATCACTATGTTTGCATCATATTTACATTTATCACAAGAATTGGCAACACATGCATGTTTGTAATGTTTGTTTCAAGGATTGTTTTTCTTTATCCGTGGAAAGACAATACAAATGACAAACAGAATGAATAGTCCAAACCTTGTAATTGGCCCAATTTTGCCATTATTGTCGGTCAATCAGAATTTGAAGAAACCATGTGGACGAGGTAAGGCTTAGAAGCAAGAAGGCCCACTTCATGGTGAAAAAGAACCTCTTGTTTTCCTTGCCTCAAGTGACAAAGTTGACAAAGGTTTACAAACGCAGTTTAATAGGTAACACACAACATGCTTACATTACAGTAACTTAGATTATGCATTTTGATACTCCAAAATGAAAACTACTACATTTCGAGGAGTTTGCTCAGCTGTTGTTTAGTGTACCAAACACTTGCGAAACGACTTGATTTGATAAGCAGTCTTCACCCTCCATCGCCAGGTGCAGTTTTAGTGTTTCCTAGCCGTGGCAAAGTTTTTTTTTTTCAGGAATATAACCCGAAATAATCTTCCCCTCATTTCCATACAAATATACAAATTGAATTTTAAAACCTTTATCTTTAGACCGTCCATGTAAACATTTAGTCAAATTTGGTTTCAAACGCGGATATTTACAATACAGAGGAAGCACAAATTGCGTGACGTTCCAAAAGAGGTAAGCAGTATGTTTCAATGATATTACAGGGATCATTATCAACAATAATCTCGTAGTCATTGTTAACGTCTATTCAACAATAACTGATTCAAGCTACCTTTTTTTTTTCCAATGGGAAGAGTTTGTAATATATTGTTTGTGTTCTGTACATGCATTTCTTTTAGATTTTGTACGTCAAATTAATTGTGCAGTTTTGTTTCATGCGATAACTACATGTAATATAATAAAATAAATAAAACAATTAGATGTAGTTTTCTACTTGCTCTTGAATTGTGGGCTACTCAGATATCTGTGTGGGTAGGTTTGCTAGATGCTCCTGTAGCAAGTGGGTAAATACATAACGAATAAAAAGAGCACTTCATAAGGTTTACACTTAAGGCCAGATGTTTTAATATCTACAGATCTAATTAAAGAGAATGTCATTATACACTTTAACTATAACACACTGACAACCGAAATTATACTTATGCACAAACACACACACACACACACAAACACACCTGTTCGTATCACTTCTAAGAATTAAAGGTACTGCTTCCCATTGGGAGCAGTAATTGAAAAGGAATGTCGAGTTATCACATTTGCTGATATTATAATGTATGTGTAGGTCAGTTTTATCACAAAACATTGGAACATATATATTTTGCAATAAAGCCTGAAAAATAATATGGAGAAATCACAATTTTTCTCACTAAGCCATAACTGTAGACGATTTAGTTATAGAACAATTTTATTATAACTATTGCTCACATTTTGTATCCACAATACTTAACATTGAATATACTGATTGACTTCTTTACGCTTGTTGTTTCCATCCCTAACTCACATTTTAGAATTATTTTGAAGCACTAAAACTGGGATTTTGTTTCATCTGCAAATGGTTAACAATTCCTTTAAGTGCTCCAGCAAAAAGGCCAAATCAGCTAAGACAGCACACACACATACACATAGGCCGACACACACAAACAAGCACACACACACAGACGCACACACAAAGTGCAAATATTACATTATATAATTACATCTTTTTATCTTCGTTGTATAATCCTACCCTTATCGGCGTAAAATCTTATTACATTGCATGTGATATGATATCATACTGTCTTACCCTCTCTTAACCATTTCTGCCCTAGAGATATTCCTAATTCTATAACCTCGGGAAATGGGCCATTCTTCCCGTATCGGGCCCTTGAATTTGGTCTGTTAGTTTGTTTGTTTGTTCAATTTCAACACAACGTGTTATATTTTATTTTCCACTCTGGTCAGGGAATTTTGTCTTTGTATCGTCGTCCTTATAATTGCATATTATGTTCAAGTTGCCTTTTTCTTTCAAAAACATTTTATTTGTTTTTTTTCTACTTTGTGTCTGTTGTGTGTTTTATCCTTTTTATTGTTTTTTATGTTTTGAAGGGTGATATTTAGTCATCTCTATACGAAAGGTTGTAACAACACTACTGATTTAGACGGGCAACCCCCAATAAAGATTCACAGATATGGTGATTATAATTACACTGCATTCTATGCAAAGGTTTGAACACATGATGTAACTACACAGAGACACCAGACGTTGTGCTCTGTTCACAATTGGATCCGCAGTATGTGCTACACTCAGAACTGTCCCGTAACGGATGGGCTATTCCCGTGTTTTCGTATATGTAAAAAGTGGAAGCAGACGAATCGGAATCTCCTGTATGTACCTGGACGAAACAGCTGCCACGACTGCTTTGGGAAGAACCGTCCTGGTGTCGAGACCAGCGGAATATTGTGTCTTCGTATACATGTGACGCTGAGAGCAGTGGAGATCCCACTGCTGATGGACCACCAGATTGTGAGGTAAGGTATTCGCCTTGCGGAATGTCGTAGATAGGATCCTCGTCAACACTGGGGGCTTGGGATTCTGGAAAGTTTAATCCCGACACCTGTGACTGCTTTGTATATACCATCCCATCATGTCCTGCTTTTACCCCGGTCGTATTGTTTGTTGTGGTTCGACTCAACTGCTTTTTTAGGCAGAGAATAGCAATAATGGCACATACTAGAAGGAGAAAGCCAACTACAGCAACCACAAGCATGATCCAGTTCAGTTTTGTTGAATTGAAACCGTTCAATGTAGGATCAGGGGCATCAAATGTTCCAGTTAAAGGAGAAACATTGCTGGTAGGGTGCATTGTTATTTCTGATCTCTCTTGAGGCAACGATACTGTATGATTGTCAGTTTGCTCTGATAATCCGTCATCCAAACTACTAGGTGAATCGATAAGTACGCAAGACATCTTGTATGCACGAGTTATTGTTAAAACTTCACACGTAATGATACCCCTGTGGCCTTTTCCAGGAATTATCATTTGCCAGGGACCGGAATTAAAGTCTCTGGTGTCGCTTGAATCCAACTGTTTTACCTTTTCGCCGTTCACATACCAACGGACGCCTAGCGTTTCATTTGACTCTCTGTTGAAGGGACATGTGATCTGTTCGAATCCATCATACGTAGAGACTCTCAGCTGACCCCGTTCAGATTCTGAGTCGTTATTACTCAATGATTTGTGTTGATCTCTAGAACATTGGTGGTACATTGAAGCATTGCGCTCTACGAGCAAATTAATGTCAGTGGTATCTCGAGCTTCTCCTATTTCGTTTCGAGCTTTGCAACTCACTTCTATCGTTCTTTCTGTCTCCCGGTCACTATTTGCAAAAGTGAGCGTCATATTTTCAGAATTTGAGTTACAACCCGACATACCTTGGTAGGAATCGCAGGACCATGAGTAATACAGCACTGGTGGAAACGAATGCGCAATGCAACGGAATGTTCGCTCAGAAACAAATGGCAAGATGATTGTTTCATTGCTTGGTATAATCTCTACCGAAGGAGAGTAAAGAATTTCAAAAGGGCCAATACTGCAATGGACATTTTGATCTGCAAAGGCGGGACTTGTAGCTACGCAACAAATCATTTTCTTGTGAAGACGTCGATCTGTCATGACGTCGCTGATGATTGCCAGGTTCTCTTGAACCGATGTCGATGTCGTTTCAGCTTCCAAGGCGAGAGTTTCGTTTGGACAAAGAAACCAATCAATTCTGACTGGTGGGTTGGCCCTTGAGGCTTCACATCTAATAGAGATTGTCTCATATTCTCGTCGAACTGTCTTGCTTGGTCCAGCACATTCCAGCTCATGTGGTTTCAGAAAGTACAGAACTTTGAGTTCAGCAAGGTGGGATGTGAACGATCCATGGGCATAAGGAACAGAGATAACACACTTGTAATACTTATTAGAATGTCGTGTAGCTTTGAGAAGGTAAAGCTGAGATGTGTATACCAATGTTGTCGCGTTATAAGAGGAAGTAATAGTAATAAAGTTGTCTTGATTACTGTGGTAGAAAGTAAATCCATTTGACCAGAATGACTGAATCGTTTCTGAGGGTTGACTGAGTCTTACGGTGCACTGAAATGATACCTGGTCATCTTCTTTAGCTATGATCGACTTCGGATGCCCGATGAAATCGACAATCGATGTAGGTCGTACTTGATGGCATAACATGCACAAAATGACGACTGTCAGCAGATCCATTTTCAAAACCCCCGATTTTATATAGTAGAATGGTGTTTTACAGTATTGCAATGTGCAAATCACTCATTACGAATGGCTGAACTAATTCGGTAACGGCTTTATCAGTACTTTCTTCCGGGTTGCCGTTATCAGATCAGTACTGGTTCCTGCGAGGACCTATTGTCCTTTCTCTTTTACCTCTTCTCCTTTTGCTTGATGTCATGACACATTTAATCTCATAATTCTACACTGACAAGGAATTGATATATTACTGTTTCTCTCATGCGAATATTTGCAACGGCTTGAAACCAAAAGCAAGCGAAGCTGTTCTCTGTTCTTTAAGTAAACCTAACTTATCCTCTCAAAAGCGTCGAAAGGTATCGAAAGCTACATGATTATACAAACTGTCAACGAAGATATTTATCACAAATTCTATCGAAGTGTAGCACGTCAGGATTTTGTTTTCAGTTACTCAGCTCGACAGAATTAGTTAAGATGTTTCCAGGACTATATCATACCGCTACACGCACCGAGTTAGAAATTAATCTTTGAAAAATCTTCGCAGCGTTGCTCTTTTTCTTAACAATTTTCATCGCACTGTATTGATTGTAAAAAAAAAAAAAACACCCACATATTTGTTTATCAAAGTTATAAAAGTAATTTGGTTCATACTCTTCCTTGCAACTGATTGACATGGCTGCTACTAAAACACTGATCAATTCAGTGCTTATTTACGTCTATGTAGGGCAATTTGTCAATCAGTTGCAATGAAAATATCTCGACGGAAGAATTTCATGAATTCATACTCTTCCTGTTTTTATTTGTGCACTTATTTCATCTTTCTCAGACGTAAATGATGAAATCATGAAAGTTATTCTTCTTATTGTACATTCGCTGTGTATGATGATTCCCTCACAGCCTCTCCTAGTCGTTTCATTCCCTGGAACAAGAATAAAACAAGAAATATAGTGTAACTAAACCTTTAATACTTAGAATACGTAAACATGGATTACAACATAATCTGCGGTTGAGACTTTTGAGTACTGGCTTCATCACAAAAGAAAAAAAAATCATAAAGAACGTTGTGCGTCATAGTAGACTTTGATGTTCATAGCTACCATTATAGATCAGTGATATATATATATATGTATATTTGTGTATATATATATATATATATATATATGAAGAGTTTGTTTGCAAAAACCGATAAGTCAATTTTTGAAGATTTTGAAGTACGGTCTCTGTCATAAAGTATAAAAATAATACCTTTCAAATGATATATTGGTCACTACATATAAAGGTATATTTTTGAAGTTATGGTCAAAAGAAGCAAAAATTTTCTTATTATTCTCTTTATTTTTCTTGACCTTTAATCGCAAATATCTCCATTTGACAAATATGGACTTATCGGTTTTTGCAAACAAACTCTTCATATATATATATATATATATATACATGTATATATATGTTACGTTGCTGACGCCTTTTTTCTTGCAATTTAAACAACAGAACAGTCGGGGGCGGGGGAACTATGTATCAACTAAATTGAAAGGAATACCAGATCATGACTGTCTAATTTGTATCCAAATCGTTGGATCGGAAAGCAAAATGTTGCCAGTTACATAAGGAAAACTTCATACCAGAGTTTTACTTATTAGGCTTTTGCAAGACATTATCAATATGTACATAAACAGAAATTACAGACTGTCAAATCTGTACTAAATGAAAGTAGCGGTAACTACATTATAAGTGTGTAACAACATCAATTTGTCTATCAAGGTCTGCAGGGTCTGCAGTAGCAATATCTGGATAAAGAAATAAGGAATACTTGCCTTTTAGCTTCTAAATGGGAAATACAATCTTAAGTGTCATGAAATGATATGGAAGAATTCGTCACCTCAGCTAGATCGCTCTCCGAAGCTCTTGAATAGGAAACCCGTATGAAGGAAGAGGACTTTGATTGGTCTATGTGGAAGATGTTTCCAGGAGTTAAAAGCACGCCCTTTGATAGGACAGCTTCAGATAGAAACTTCTCCGTATCTTTGATGGTAGGCAGTTCAATCCACATGAACATCCCACATCGAGGTACGGACCACTTTGCAAGGCCTACAAAAACAATTAGACGGGAGCGACACGATACAGGCTGGGCTATTGCTTGGAGAAAGTAGAGGGTGTACGAGCCTTTGGAATAACAAACTCAAACAATGTTTGACCATCACTTTTCATAGACACACTTTCAAAGAAAGCATGAAAGTACAAATCAACTTAATGCTCTCTCTTAAATTAAAAAAAAACAACCAAGAAATTAATTAGATAGGGTCGCGTTTAAGATTAATTTTTTATGGTATAGTAGGTTCTATTCAGTAATCATCGTACGATATACGCATGGTTGACGTTTACATCGTATTCTGTATTGTTCGATGGTTATTACTAAATCTCGATATAACGAGAGAAAAATGCTGATCTTGAGGATTTCGTTATGAAGGAGTGCGCTGTAATTTAAACAGCATGTGTCTTGATCACCATATTTAAAGGAAATGAAGCTTTTGCATGACTTTATGATCACCATTAACTCCGTTCATTATTGAAAAGTTTACACCTCTCAATTCATTTACCTGTAAAAATACTGGATCTCTTTTAAAGGTTACTCCAGTAAGTGCGTATAATTATGTTTATATGTATATGCACAGTGCATATATATATATATATATATATATATATATGTATACGTTCTCTCCATAATTACTGTGCACTTAAAAAAATAGGTACTGACTCTCATTGTCGTTTAAATGTGGTATTTGAAAATGGACTACGCGAGTCAAGTATATGTAGGGCTAAGGCCCTATTGGTAATCAGCATTCAAGAACTGAACACACGCATATATATATATATATATATATATATATTGTTACGACCAAAATCACTCTGAGAATGATCGCACAAAAGAAACAACTAACTAATGTTCAGGCGGTTTATTAACAGTGATATTGTGGGTACAGACTCATAATCGGTTCTCACATCAGTACAATAATGATCAATAGAAACAGTTACATATCAGTAATGGAATCACTTACACTGATTACATGCAATATCCCTGGAAATGTCCAAATACGATGAATGATACCTTCGACGAAAATCCAGAGGTGCAGGTTACGATAGTCCAAGGTATAGATCCGGGGTAAAATCCAAGTTATGTGTCCACAGCAAAACGTGCAGAATCCAAACGTAATGACGACCACGTTCAGTTGATGTGTTGAATGATGATTCACTTTATAATGTCCAGCGAGGAATCCAGCCCGTCACAGCTTTGCCGTAACAATGTCCGTTGACACTAAAATATGGAGTCTATCTCCAATGTAGGCAAATTAATTCTCTGCAGGCAAAATGTCTCCCAGGCCTTATCTCCACAAACACAGTTTGTATAGCAGGTCAGCAGGTAACACAGGACTGACTATAACAAGTCGCTTCAGAGCCAGAAGTGACGTAACTCTCAGAGCAGTGGTGTTGGGTACTCTGCCTACCTCAGAATTTCTCCTGCTTATATACTATCCATTCACCCCTTTCTAGTACATTCTGTAATTTTCTCCAACCTGAGGCTACATACCTGAACATACTAGCAAGTCCAAATTCCAGGAATCCTGGATGACTCACTGCCTAATATGTGCATAACATCATTGCCAAAATTAACTACCAATCACATTGGGTTACAAGGGCAGTGCCTCACTCAGCCAGCACTTCCTAGAATTTTCTGGAATGGGTTACATCATTCTAGATTGAGTTAGCTATAATGTATTTCCTGTCACATGCATACATGTACTGTAGCTACATTGTATACCACATAGAAAATTCTCCACTGATCTGGTCAGCCTGTATGTACTATATCTACATGTATATCATATAGAATGTTCTCCATTAATCTGGTCACCCGTGTACATACACATTAAAACAACCATGCATACAGCCTTGATACATGTACAAAACTACTTGTGTGTACATTTGTGACAATATATATATATATATATCTTTATGTGCCATGGTGGCAACCCCCCGTGTGCCACGTTATTCTGGGACACGAAAGTAGACATGCTTTGAGAAAGAATTATGTTTTTCCAATGGGTATAACTTACTACAAATTTATGTTAAGGTGGACATAATAGTGAGTAAAGTTTAGAGGAAAGCGAAACTTTGCTTCGTAATAAATTGTATGACAAATCCATGTTCAGTTTTTCTTTTGAATGACCAGTTTGCTACATTACTGTGAAGGCATGCACATAAAACCGTGACAGAAACTTAGAATGTACACGCAAATCTAGTTGGGAACACCGCTTGATAGTCAATCACCACATAGAATGCAAGCTGTATGTAAAAGGAACAAAAGCGCGAAAAACGTTTTCATTGTACCGCGGGATTAGCGATTTATCGATCGGTTTTGGTGGCTTTGTTTGTTGAGCAGAATATGCGAAGTAAGACTGTTGGCACGCCGTCGACTGAGTCGGACGTGCGAACGTGGCATATAAAGATATTATATATATATATATATATATATATATATATATATATATATATATTTATATATATATATATTTATATAACACACACACACACACACTCAAATCACGATATGACGTGACAAACCTGTAAGGTGATCGGCAGCTGCTCTTGCCAAAGCATCTCTTTGTCGTAAGTAGAACTCCTTGATTTCATCTGCTCTTTCAAGAAATCCGTGCAAGCCCCACTGACGGAACATGTGATGCATTACCATCTGGAATGAAACAGGAATTTACGCGCCTTCACTTTCTCCTTTATGTTATCATTCACAAGATTTCACGTTATTAGAAAATCATCTTTATCACAACTGGTTGAAAATAACGAAGGACTAAGGTCTTGTTTGCAACCACTCAATAACAGGAGCGAATTTATGTTTCGATTAACCTAACCATACTAGCCCCTACAGCTCTGACTGAGAAAAGATTATGGAACCTTTTTAACCAGCTAGTAATGGAGATTTGATCGTCTTATTACCATTGACAGGCAGATATCACAGAAGAATCCCCACATACACTAGAAGACTTACCTCAAAATAAATGGAATACATTTTTTTTTAACTAGTCGGTACTTTGCTTGTTCTTCTTTCCCACATGCTGCAAATCAGTATAATCAGAAGAGGACCAATACCTGCGACAGAAGATTGGCGTGCTGTAGATTGGCCTGTATGTCGTAATTAAGGCGGGAAACAAGAGCGTGGGGACCAGACAGCCAACCGAGCCGAAAACTAAACAAAAATATGAAGTAAAGAGAATCGCGCTTATTGTATTCATTTATTTTCCCTAGACTCGTCATTTGACCAGAAAATATATGTAACTCTTTCTCAAAAAAGAAACAAAATTCAAGTCAGAAAAATACCTCGCATACTTGACCAATAGAACAAGGACATTTTCACACGTATTTGCACATTTTTCCAGCACAATAAGGAAGAGAGTCTTCAACTAACCCTGCTCCTATGACCTTGGAGAATGAATCTAATCTGATCACTCTTCCATCACTGTCCATGGAGAGAAACGAAGGCAGACGAGGCTGGAAGTCAAGGAAAATATACAAATCATAAGACGTATTTCTAATCTCAATCTGGTATTGAAACTGACAACTGAATAAAGTAATTAATACGATTACAAGTTGTTTTCTTCTAGTACATACATGGCAGTGGTGTGTGGCTGTACAACAAGAGTTAAAGGCAATGAAAACAGATGAAATTCCTAACACTACATTTGTCATGTTTTCACCAGTCATGAAGCTAATGATTACAAGTTTATGTAAAGTACTTAAGATAAAAAATGATATATATATATATATATATATATATATATATATATAATATATATGTATATATATTATTTGATTTGATTGGATTTATTTCTCCTGAATTCCGTTCATCAGATATGATTTTGTACAAGTGATTTATAACAAACAGTATATCAACACATATTTTTAGTACAAAATAAGACAAATACGAACATCTTAGGTAGGGAACTTAAACAGAAGGGTCTCCAAAATAAGCCGGGGCTTGACGGTATGGATACCCGCCTATACTTAGCTACTCTGGATAGAATAAGGGATAGAGAGAGGGGGAAGGGTAGGGGGGGGGGAATTACAGAGTGTATATGTACCACTCCAACTACTTTACATCTACTTTACAGTAATGATAATAAATGCGTCTGCTATTAAAACACGTTCAGTTGCCTTTGCCGTAGTAATTAACCGAATATACACTATGAAAAATCTAATGGTAATAAGTGGATACAAAACATTCCTACATGTGTTTATCTGACATGAAATAACAAATGTATGGCAGTTAAGTGTGCACAGTATTGATAAGACACATGATAATACATACACACATGCTCATATACATACACTAGTACCTATCCTGTACATA
Organism: Diadema setosum; assembly: GCA_033980235.1. Classification (NCBI taxonomy): domain Eukaryota; kingdom Metazoa; phylum Echinodermata; class Echinoidea; order Diadematoida; family Diadematidae; genus Diadema; species Diadema setosum. The sequence continues at coordinate 34,215,391 of CM067076.1, read as the reverse complement.
CACATACATACCAATATTCATAATATATTCATGGATAGATAGATAAATCAATATATTTATGCACACATAAATGTATCATGTATCACATACATATTTAAATATGTTTGATTATAATCATAAGAATAAAAAAAAATCAAAATTTTATCCTGAGTAATACTGCTTAAGGGGGTGAAGTTTTACAGCCTTCTTAAATGAATACAAAGTGGTCATGTTTTTAATTTCGGAGGGGAAGGGAATTCCAGGTGTCAGGGCCGGAGTGTCTAATAGAATGATGCGCGAGTGCAGTTTTGGGATTAAATAAATGTAAATTTATGGATCGTCTGGTAGGATAAGAGTGAATCTCTGAATTTGACAGAAGTATTTTGTAAAATATTGGAGGCAAAAGGTTTGATTTGAGGCGAAACATAAATACAGCTTTTTGGAGAAAATTTATATCATTTATCTTAAGGGATTTAAGCTGGAAAAAACAATGGGTCAGTGTGATCTCGAGAGCGTGCTCAAATGCACACTCGGATTGCTTATATCGATTATATATATATATATATATATATATATATATATATATATATAACAGTACTTTTAATATCACTGTGAAAAATTCATAAGCAATCTTATCCCTAACGAAGGGGAAGGCCCCCGAAAATTTGGATTTTGAATAAAAACCAAGGCAATTGGTATTCAATGGATTTCTCTATTGTGACGTAATGGTTTCTGTTTCTATATAGTAATGCCAATACGAGGAGCATACATTTCTGTCATTCATTTCACTTTCAGTAACATGTGAGATTAAAAAAAAAAAATAATAAGTTTACCTCGTCAAACTGCAGGAAGAAGTATGGGTCATCTTCCAAGATGATGAAATCATATCGATGTGCCAAGGCATATATCTTGAGGCGTTTCTCTAAGGACACTGTTTCCCCAGATGGGTTATGTCCGTTTGGCACGATATAGAAGAGCTTCGGTCTCTTTGACCTGCATGGTGTCAAGGAAATGTACCAATGTGAGTGCAGAGATGCTTTCGATCATTTTAGAAATCAGCATCAAGTTCCGTTCAGGGGTTTTCAATTGTAGAAGTTCTCTTTTTTTAATAATAGTTGTTGCAGTCTAAGCAACAGAGAAAACTCCTTCGGAAAAGCAGGTGTCTAATAGATTTATGAACTCATAGTCGTCCGCTATTTTTTCCCCTGTTTTTTCGTGGTTTTTCCTTGGTTTGTACCCGTCAAAGAATGAATTACAAAAAAAGACTTGCCACCCAAACATTATATCATGAAAGGTTTATATGCAAAAACAGATGTATCCACTTTTATCCTTTTTAGATATTTAAGTTTAAAATTGCTAGAGGAAAAAAAAATCAATACTTCAACGATAATTTTGATAATGCCTTAATAAACATTTTGTGTTATGTTAAGAATGCGATTGGAAAATTGGAAATTGTGTTCACATGTTTTATTTTAAATTTTGTATTCATAAATTAAATGATACAATCTTAATTGCTATATGTGACCCTGCACTTCAAAACAAACAAAAAGTCGCCAGATATGAATTTTTAGTTAAGACCATATTCTGAAAGAGCAGACTTTAAGCTTTTAAATGATGTATAACTCAAATCAAATGGACTCTCCTAACCTATCTAAATATTGGAAAGAAAGCACAAACTCAGGAAGAAGGTGAACTGAGAAAAGAGGCTCTGAAGTACAGTGTCTATTCAAGCGCTTAATCATTACCAAACAGTGCTGGCTGTGCGATGAATGGGACAACAAAAAAACAGGAAGTAAACCACCAGAGTAACAACAATGAAGGAATTATCAAATTAACTTGAAATTAAGCGCACCTCATTATCACGTTCTGTCCATAATTAATGCCAACTTTAAAGCAGTAGCACTATCCTTTCAAAAGTTATGAGAGTTGAAAGTGAAGAGTGTGGACAAGGTTTTTCAGAAATGAAAAAGGGATTCTAAAGACATACCTAATCACACTATTCTACCAAAAATGTTCGAGATAAACTGCTAGAAAAAAAAAAAACACTTTCCTGCCCGTTTTATGATACCAAATTTTAGCATAAAGTAAAAGAAGACTTGTTCTTTCAGAAAATATGAAAAAGTCAAGTTCGGCTAGTTTGACCCATTTCACTTATTTTCTGTCCTCACGCAAAATCTTTGTGTGCAACTTTATGGTCGTTTTGAGGTGCACGGTCACATATGATAGACACGCAGGAAAACAGGCATTTCGATTATCGATTATACAAATTACCAGTTTTCTTTATCGTCCGGGCTCCACTGAGAAAGCACCTCTTCAAGATGTGTGATACTGGGCCCATCCTCTTCCATTTTTATTCCAATGGGGTCACCTTGTATCAACCGTAACTGTAATAACAAAGCGTCTTTACTTTATTGCCTGTTTGATGAATATACGGTCTTAATAATCTTGAACTGTTGTTACTTGTAAATCATGTTCCAGACCGAAATTGTACAAGATGAATATGAAGAGTGAATTCACAATGTTGCTGCTGATGTCATTGATACCAAAATATATAGGCCTACCTAAAGAATCATTTCCTCAGTCCTACTATGTGAATATTACAGTATATGCGCATGTGTTTGTTTTTGTGTGAGTGTGTTTCTTATGAATGAAGATGAAAGCTTTATTTCATTTTCTTCTTTTGAAATTAACTCACACACTTTAGCAGTGTAATTCGCTTTGATTTTTGGGTTATACATTGTAGAATTAATGCAGAGATATTTGTCTCATGTTTATAATATCAATGAAAAAAATCACGGTGATACATCTAAATAGTGTGATGAGCAATCCATTAAATGCTTGTTATTAGTGATTAAGTAGTTACTGCAGGAACTATTATCTTAACGTCATAAAACACGTTATCTCATTCTACTCAACCTTGTTGTGCGCAGAGTGTGAAACCCGTGTTTTTTGATAACTGACATTCCAATGTCTCCCAAAAACCCTGTTTTTGGTCTAAATCTGTAGTTCGCCCATCATATTCTAAATATTTAATCAGTGTATATACCTATCAGTCCCTTATGAAGTAAGAAAGATTGGAAAGGTAGTAGTGGCTGTATACCTTGAAATAACATACAGAAACAAGCGCATCAAGGGCCACATATCGTCTATACAAAATGCGGCAGATCATTGCAAGTGTGAGGTGAAGGTTAATTATGTATGTTTTTATTTTAAAGAAACCATTTAACTACACAGCACGCATTAATGATGTTTGAAGAACACCACTCCCATCTACTGCCAAACAAATCATACAATCTCTTCAATCATCAACATGCACAGGTCGATGTAAGTTATTATTATCCCCAGTAAAAGTGACAGTGGATGGGATATTTATGTTGCAACCCGCAGCATGTGCTTAGTCGGATTGTTGACAGTGTGAGAAATCAGAAAACGAAGGTTTTATTACAGTTACAACAATAGAAGTGTTGGTGAGTTCGTGAACAATAGGCCTAAACATTAATGGAATCATTCGTTTTGTTCACATAAGATGTGTAATGACGTTTTATGAGTGTCTTCCTTTCATATTTGAGTCTTTGTATACTTTAATGACTACCCACCAATTCGAGAAATGTTGGATAAGTTCGCTCTTGAATTAGACATCGTTGACCCTTGTTGAGAAGCAAATTTGCAGTCTGTTAAAGGAAATGCGAAGTGTGCAAACATTCAGGTCATTAGCTTTAAGGGGAAGTGTTCGATTCAATTTGGCTTGTTTCACATAGCACAACAACAACGATTTCAAAAACAATAATGACTTTACTCATTTCAATACCCCAAAAAGCAAATGAATAAACAACAACAGATTATGTTATTCAAAATAATTGACCTAATTACACAGCCCGAGCTTGTATGAATTGAATGAGACATAAGGTACAGTCTCTGAGGTATTTGCAATTCATTTATATAAGACATATGATATTTTCAATGTTATCATAATTACCATGGAGTTACCAAAATCTAGAATGCGTAATTCTTGTTACAGTTTACTGCACAAATATTTCATTGCCAAACATTTCAAACTTGGTTCCACGTAGAGAGAGGACCTAGAAATGAAATTCCTTTATATTTTGTTTTACAATGATTTCATTCTTTAATTTGTAATTAAAGACAAGAGAAGGAAGAAGAGGGAGGAATCTTCAAATCAACCTGTATTGACTTGAGTAAGTGACAAACCTGACATTTTATTAGTAAATTCATCCTTAGTTCATTTTTTTTCGCACGTAATATCTTTCCTTTCGTCGCGTCTTCTGTGTCGAATTATCGTTAAATGCAACGTTGCTAGTTGAGATAGCCCCTTTTGCACAGTGTACTTCTTGAAGTCTTCTGAGTTTCGTTCTTTTTGCACTTTTCTGAAACTGATTGAGACTTCATTTCTACACGTGACATTGCGTATAAGGCCTTAAATCTGAAGTGTTTTTTGTTGTTTTTTTTTTGGTCAAAAAAGAGTAGTTATTTGCTTTCGAAATGGTCCATATGCGAGGCTGTTTTATTTTGCTTTATCTCCAATGATCTTTAGGTTGATTTAACATTTGAAAGGTACCGGTCAACAGACAGCAAGGTCAAGGACGCACCGAATAGAGGCCATGGGAGGCACCAATGTTGACAATCACTTGAAGTGCTCTGTCTTGATCTGAGCTTGCCGTGGTTGGTGGTTTGTGCAATTTAATGGTCAGTTCCTCCAACCACTCTCGGAACGGTTTAACCCTAGAGAAGAACGAACAACAACAATAACAACAACACTTGTCCCACTGATGGAGTGTAGTGTACAGAGGATAATAGCAGTTTGTAGCAGCTTTCTTCTGAATGTTCCCCTACTATGCGTAACTCTAAAAATAACGATAAAAGAAAGAACAAAAAAAAATTGGCTGTAGTTAATGGTATTTACCATTCACGAAGTAGTGGTAATTGCATATATTGTTGCTCTCTGCAGTGCTGTTGGAAGGTTGATTTTTTTTTTTTAATTATGCACTGGCCCATAAACTTACAGGCACTACAGTTCAGGAAATGTCAATTCCATTGGAAAATATTACAAATTGTAGGCAGATTAAAACAAAATGCCTCTTTACATTATGACGCTTAATGTATCAGTATTGTGCTTGCACTTTGGTTTGCATAACATTATTATGTAACCATGTGGTAACACAAACCTGTATGTTGCAAGTCATGAAAACACGAACAGCAACAACAGTAACAGTTGCGAATAATCAAAAAAAAAAAAAAACACTCACACACACACACATTCATAAGCGCTACTGAAGCTGGTTTAACATTCAGTCTCCATCATCTTAAAGAAGCTCTTGACTGCGGTGTCCCAGCTTGTATCGGCTATAGCAGGGAGGTGGCTATCGGGTGTCTACTCCACGTGAAAAAAAAAACTGAATACATGGATACACAACAAAATCTGATGAAAAAAAATGTTGAAGTTACAACTACACAAACAAGATTTCAAAAGAAATGTGAAAACCAAATTCCCTACCCATCACTCTTCCCATAATTTTGGGCGATGTCCATATCTTCACTTGAGAGTTCAACAGTTGAGCCATCTCTGTAAGAAAAAAAAAAGAGGAAAATCTGAGACAAAATATTCGGAAAAATAAAAGCAGTTACCGGATATTGCAAACTTGCCTTCTACTTCTATCCTTGGCTTAAGAAAATAATTAGAGTGCATTTCATGGACTCTGACAATATAGCTGAGACCTATGATGACAACTATATTTGAAATTAAAGCCTCAGTCATTTGGACCAGCTGGCCCAGTTGAAACCCCATTGCCCCTACTGGACTTTAACTGGACTTCAGATGGTCTGCATGAATATACAAATTGAAGCCCCATTAAAATCGAGCTGGACCAATTAAAGCCCCATTGGGAGTCCAGTTGGACAAGGTGACATGGTTGAATGCTCCATGGAAGTCCAGTTCGATTCACCTTGCAACAATAATTACACAACTGGAATCTAAATTTGGACCCTATCATATCCATTGAAATCAGTGAGGACCAATTGAAACCAATTAAAACCAATTAAAACCAATTGAAACCAATTGAAATTTCAATGTGGATTCATTTGGATTTTCGTCACGAGCTACTGGAAATGGTTAGTTATCTTTTCACATAGAAAATCTGAAATATCTAAACAACGACAGATTCTGGAGACTCGGTTTCACATTACGCGAGATAGGTTGTTTGTATTGGACCAGGGAGGCGAATGGACCTTGTACCTTGAACTAGAGATTGATTCAGAGATAACTCATATTACTGAATGTACACACATCCTACACGCACCAGACTATTGTCAGTGGTATTTCATCTATCAATGGAAAAGTCGCAATAAACAAACCTGAGTTGGAACTTTGCACCCACGAGGTGAAAGAGGTTAGAATTTGGCAGGCCCGTCGACAGATTAATAAGTGGGATCGCTGTCTCTCGGCCGATTACACCTTTCACGAGAATGCAAAACCAAACAAAGTAGGAAAATAAAGCCGGATATAGTTGTGCATGATAATCAGAAAATTATGATAAAAGGAATATCACGAAAAGTATGAGCACACCTCTTTGTAAGTGACGGATGTTTTGAACTACAGACATAGGAGAGAGAACTCTTCTATATCCTATTGAAATAAATATATTTCAACAAGCAGATAATTATACAATATTTTAGACCTGCCTTGTGCGGCTTATATAATTTATCCTTACATGTTGTCGTTATAGCTTCGAGTGGACAACTATCAACTAGCAAATCTATTTTGCAAATAAGCATATGCTTGTTTTGAAGAATTAAATGACAAAAAGTGCCTTTTACTCTTTTGTAAGTTTGTTTGTATTTTTCGTGTTTGAGTGTCTGAGGTTGATTTGTAGCGTAGGTTATTTCATCGTTTGTATTTTGTTTTGTTGTTCGTGACATTTTTATCTGCACATAATCTGAGCAGGGCCCTTTGGCAGAACAGTTAACCAACTGAATGGCCTACTCTGCTAAAAGAATATTAAGATAAAATGAATGAATAATATATATATAACAATGGAGTGTCCTCATTAGTGTCCTCCTCAACAGCCACAGAGTGGGTTGACACAAGCAAAATAATTCTGAATAGGCTTAAGTGCTTGTAATCAATGTTTAATTAAACTGATAAACGATCATGGTTTATTGCAACTGATTGACAAATTGCCCTACATCGACATAAATGAGCACTGAATTGATCAGTGTTTTACTAGCAGCCATGATTATCATGGCTACTACTAAAACACTGATCAATTCAGTGCTCATTTACGTCGATGTAGGGCAATTAATTGTCAATAAGTTGCAATGAAAACATCCTTGCCGGAAGAATCTAATGAATTTGAAAGATCATGGTTTAGTTTCAATTCCTGTCTTCTGAAGTTGTTAATTTTCAATTACTCGTAGTAATTCTTAAAAAAAAAAATACAGTGTTATTTACATGTTTTAATGATTATAATAATAATAAGAACTGAATTAATTTTGCATCAGGGTAAGACAGGAATGTTGACATGCAAACGGGCCTACATTTCCACCATTCAGCCAAGAATACGGCTATTGGAGACAGGGTAGATTCCCACTTGAGTGAATAATATGTATATTGTAAATATAAGGCAAGAAAATACTTATGGCTAATGATTTCACTTACTGTACGAAAGAAGAGGAGACAAACGCTGCAGTGCCCCTGATTCGCTCAGAAAATCGCTGTAGTTCATTTTGATGGCAGCGCTGTAACGAGAATTGAAATACAAAATTACAGATTCTCCAAGAGGGTAATTGAGATATCACCAATCAATTGTTGCTGATGCAGCGATCGGAGCATTGCACAGAGAGTCACACGTTCAGAATTGGCCTCCCTTCAGTAACTTCACGACTAAACGATTCAATGTAGGCCTAAAGCCATAATTATCATAGTTGACACTTCTCACCCACTTATTGTTTGCTTTACGTTTTGGTTGTTTGAGAATTGTAGGCCTTCATCCAACGCGTGGCTCCAGTTTCAGACAACTCACTCGATTTTATAAATGCAGCTGCATTTGTTACGGACAATAAGATATATCATGTTTGCCAATATGGGACTTCGGTGATAACTTTTGATATTCTCCTGCTTTGAAACGATTGCACTGTTATTCGGTTTAACAATGAGGGAAAACGATCACGACAACAGTGCGGTAGATCCTTCCCGTGCTTCCCCTCCTGGGCTGCTGTTCAAACAAATAACAAGCAAACATCCGACTTCAACCCATGCGTAATATTCATATTGGGTAGAATATGAGGAGTCATTCCTAGTCTGATTTTCAAACCCTTTGTCAGCTGTTTTTCTTTCTTTTTTTCGCACAAAATACACCCTTTGCGACGATGAAGTCGCCTCTTTTACCGAAGTCAAAGGACCATCCAGATCAACCTCCTACTTCGTCCGTCTCATTAGAGGGTCTTGATATTTTGGGACGCAAAATAGGATAGGCAGATGAACTGGAAGCGAGGTCAAAAAAAAAGGTCCAACGGTCACCACCCGTGAGTCATACAGCCCACAACAGCTCACGAACTACACACCAATTAAGACAGACAAAAGAGCGTGGCACTAAGCATAACTGGCATGATCTAGGCAAAGAAGACATACAGGTTCGACTCTGTGAAAATTAAGCCCCCTTGATCAAAACATGTCGAGCTCATGGCCCCTTATTTTCCCCTAGCGTCGAGCTCGTGAGCTTTATTTGCTTAGTGTCTATTAGCTCGAGTTCCTAGTATTATACTTGACTAAGCTCTCGTGGGCCTTGTTCACTTAATGTCTATCTCACGGGCTGCATCACTCGTGAGCAGTATGACTCGTAGGCTTCATGACTCGTAGGTGTCGAGATCGTGACGTGCACCCAAATATATGCACATTCTGTGAAAATACTGCTGTGTCGTTCGGCAAAAGTGTTTCGTCTACGTGTTTATTTTTATCAGTATTTGGTGTCCGTGTGTGTATAGGCACGTTTGGTTTGGTTTGGTTTGGTTTGGTTTGGCTTATTTCTGCATTTTTCTTTCTCCAAATACAATTGCAAATGAAAGCAGTGATACACAGTATGCAAAAAACAAAAAGAAAGAGAGAGTTTAACATACAAATCAATACAAGAAATATCATTTGCGTAGCAACATCAGTCTGTAATGACATATGAATCAAAATAACATATTAAGGCATACTGTATCTATGAACAAAGGAGAAATCAATACAGGGGACCGTCATCATAAGCAGAGCTTGACGTGGATGAGACTCTATCTATATATGTAATACGAATATAATACAACACCAATTATAAATGTACTCATAAAACTCTTAATCTTGGTACACGAAACACATTTTGCTAAAGAAGAAAAAAACAACGGAAAAGAAAAACAGTGACTTGGCGCTTTAAAGAAGAAGAAAAAAAACCAGCACACAACACTAATTGACTACTGCAGGGGCGGCGCAGCCGTGGGGGCCGTGGGGGCTCGGCCCCCCACACTTTTTGTGCACCATACAAAGGAATACATAAGGTGTCATCACTTTTGGCCCCCACACTTTTTTCAACCCGGAAGTACGTAAGTGGCACGAAAATAGAAATAGATAGAGATCTTGAAGTATGGCGGCGGCATGGTTAAGTGTTTTCTCTGAAGACCTATTTTTTTTTATAACACCCGGAAATGGGAGGGGAGAGAATGAGCTGAGGACCTTTTTTTTGTGTGTGTGATTTTTTTGTTTGTTTTTTGTTTTTTGTTTTTTGTTTTTTTGCTTGTCAGCTGAAGAAACCCGGAAGTGAACGGGAGAGATGAGCTGAGGCCCGTTTTTTTTTTGTTTTGTTTTGTTTTGTTTTGTTTTTTTTTTTTTTTTTTTGCTAGCTCATGAAACCCGGAAGTGGACGGGGACGGGGAGAGATGAGCTCAGGACCTTTTCTTTTTTTTTTTCTTTTTTTTTTTTGTTGCTAGCTCATGAAACCCGGAAGTGGACCCCCACACTTTTGAAAACACTGCGCCGGCCCTGTACTGGTATAATAGATAATAGAAGTGTTGGTGTGTGCGAGTGACAGTCACTGCGTCGTGTGTGCAGGTGACAGTGCAAGAGAGTTTGGGGGTAAGGTATGTGCTTTACTGAAGGTATACAATATACAAATAAGTGCCCCTGTAAAGTCATTATCAAAGAAAAGAACGGGAGGGAATGGCAAAAATTGAAAAACATTTTGCATGGGTCAGGGCTGACTGAGACTTAAAAAAAAAGAGAAAAAAATACATTGATCAAAGACAACCAACTGGAAACATATTTCAGTAATAAATACTTTTTAAAATGAGCCTTAAAGGAAAAAGGTCAATTACACTGCTTTAATTGATAAGGTAGGTTGTTCCAGACATCGGGACCGTAATGTCTAATTGATTTCTGAGCTAAAACAGTTTGGGGTTTCACAAGGTGAAAGTCTGTCGAACGGCGAGTTGGATATGTGTGTACATTCGAATTTAAGTGAAATATATTATGAAATAAAAAGGGAAGTTGATTTGATGCGTACTTGTACATAAATATACCTGTTTGTAAAATGTGGATGTCATGAAGCTTCAAATTATGCAAACGATGAAATAAATGATATGTAAGAGATAATCAGTAATGATGCGAATAGCACGCTTTTGGTGTAAATACAATGAATTCAGTTTAGTAATTCAGTTTAGTTTGTTCAGGTGTACTCAAGTTCGTGGACTGTATGTGTGTGTGTGTGTGTGTGTGTGTGTGTGTGTGTGCGTGGATGTGTATGTGTATGACTTATTTTCTGTAAATGTTAAATATATTGAAGTTTGTTTTGCAAACGATATAATGGTACTGGAAATGTTATATTTATTTCGAAGCAAAAAAAGACAGAGAAAACGATATATTTCGGATGCCGAATTTGCGTAGAAGTGACATCACAGCTAGGAAGCTTATATAGTAAGACCGAGCCGAACACTGTTTGTGCTAGTATTATATGCACTGTCTTTAATTCGATGCTATCTACAATTGAGTATCTGAATATAAGAACGGCCCAAGTCCATGGAAGACCATTCGAGTAAACTTAAAAAAAAAAACTTCATGTCTTTTTTATTTGTCCAATGATATTCTATTTAACTGTGATGGGAAGGCAACATTGTATATACAAATTAGAACATATATTATTATGACAATTAACATTTACATTAATTGTGGAGAGGCCATTTTGTGTGATGGACTTGGGTCGTTCTTTGAATCATATGGACTTGGGTCGTTCTTTGAATCATGATATTCTGCTATAGAGATGACAGAAGGACGAGAGAGGGCGCTATAATATGAATGTAAGAATGACCCAAGTCCTTCATTCTTACATTCAAATAAGATTTAACTCATTTATTTCAGGCACTTCCGGGGGTAATTAGGCTTTATCACTTATACACAAGATGAGTCCATGCATAAGCTACAATTTCCCATGTCAAACTGAATTTGGCCAAAAATTAGACTTGGGTCGTTTTTATATTCAGGTCTTCAATTTATTGTCGATATCCCGTTCATATCTGTTGCAAATGAACGTCAGATTTGACGTGGACACTTTCGAAGAGATATAATGAGTGAGGATAAAATGAAATGAAATGAAATGAAATGAAATGAAATGAAATGAAATGAAATGAAATGAAATGAAATTAATGAAATGAAATGAAATTAAATTAAATGAAATAAATTGAATATAGTCGTCTATAGTGAATGCGAATGGGATTATAGTATAAAACAAACAATTTCGGAAAAGACATTTAAGAGGTAAATAAAGCGATGAAAATGAGAACTCACTCAAAATCACAGCTCATCGACGTTTATCCCTCGGTGAAATTCATAATAACATAATATTTTATCCAAAATGTATCTTCGTTGAATAAAAGGGTTTGCTTACTGTTATGATGAAAGCGTATTGTCACTAATACTTAAATAGTACCAGAAAATGCGTCTTTAAAATAAGACATCAATATCAATATAACGGCAATATCCAGACGAGATCCATTATTATGTAATGTGTGTACCAATACAGCAGCAAGAAACAATGCATAATAATACGTATACACAGTGCCGTTGGTGACACAAACAAGGAAAAACAAAAATGCGCATACAATAATAAGAGTAACTTTTTAGTGGACCTCTCAGTTCTCCTTTTTCCCTCTAAACATAACTTAATATTTTGCCGGTATGTATGTATATCTCTATTATCTCTTTGTTAACTATGATTATGCACCGTGTAAGACATACATCTAAAAAAGAAACGAAAAAAAGAATGAGACTTGTTCCATAACGGCTATCAGAATACTCTCCTGCCGACACTATGGGTTTTGGTATACCTGGGAAGACCTTTTCTTTTTGATCTCATGTATTTAAATGGAATACTCATTTCATGATTCGATATTCAGACATGTAAAAAACCACATCACTTCTCGTATTACGGTTTACAGTATAACGGTTTGAAACCAAAAACAAGCATGACAGTAATCATTCCTATATGCAGTCTCAATGTATTATTGTTATAAAAGCATCGAAAAACATCGAAAATTCTTTGAAAGGTGTCAAATTGCCAAAATGCATTTCATTTTATTTCATTTTATTTCGTTTCATTTCCGACAAAAGTGTACAATATGACAATCGCATGTAAACATTTATCATCCATTTCATTGGTGTGCACTACATAGGAGTTTATTTGAAAAGTTGCTTGTGTCGAAAAAACCGGTAAAAACGAGTAGGACTATGTGTATATACATACATACATACATACATACATACATACAAACCCAGACAGAAACCTTCGAAAATCCGCACTGTTTCTCTTCCTTCTTCTTTTGCATTTTCGTCCTTACACCAATAATTTCACCGGGTCGGTGAAATAGTGAAAATTATCTCTCATGCAAATAAGATGGATTTGTTGCATAGTCAGCCTATTGTTTGTTTATTTGTATTGTTTTTCTCAGACCTAAATAATGAAATTAATAGAGTTATCCTAGAACAACTTATTCGACATTTGCTGTGTATGATGCTTCCCTCACAGCTTCTCCAAGTCGTTTTATTCCCTGGAACGATAAAACAAGAAATACATAAGAATCAACGGACCTTAACTGAAATTAGGGTGATGTAAGCACAATTAGAAACAAAATCAAGGAATATTTTAAACCTTTGTAGCTGGTTTAGAAACATTAAGCTATGGCTAGGTCAAAGATTAGATTCTCGTATTGGGGATGATGTGCACAGTGGCGGATCCAGGAATTGCATAAAAGGGAGGCGCCTTCACAAAATTAAAACGGGCGCACATGCCTCTCCCCATTTTTTTACTTCTATTATTCTTTGTTTAAACAGCAAAAATAAAGAGAGGGCTCGCGCGCCCGGTGCGCCCACACCCCGGAACTGCCATTGGTGCATCTCATAAGAATTGGATGATCATAACGAGCATACATTTGTGATCGAGAATCCAATTGCTATAGCTTGCTAACACAGACACACGCACAAAAAATAGGGGTTATATGCATTTTACAAGCCATAAAAAAATCCATAATGCCGAAAGTTAATTGAGTTGAACCAAAAATATGTTTTTAGCAGGTCTACAATGTAACCGGAAAATGACATACGGGGGTTTTGTGGATCAGGCTTATGCAATCAACTCCAAATTTGCGCATGACACGAAGCAATGCTTTTAAAACTGCGTACAATAAGGAAAATTTCATTTCATTTCATTTCATTTCATTTATTTCATTCTCATTTGTCTTTCAACAAAACATAACACAAAGTAAATCAAAAATTCAATTATTGGCATATTATTCACATTATAAAGTATGACAATCAATAGTAATCAACAAACTAATAAAGATATGCACACATATTGGAATTACAAAGTTAAGTTAACGTAAATCCTTGTAGAGAATAGATTTTTCAGAATGGCAGTAACAGTCTCTGGATGTAAAAATTATGGGGGTAATTGGTCCGATGCTTTAGCTTCTAAAGACGCACTTCTTTTTTTAAGCAATGTTTACCTCTGAAAATAATTAAAGCATTATTCACCTCAACTAGATCACTCTCCGATGCTTTGGAATAGGCAACCCGTACGTACGAGGAGGGCACCGATTTGTCTATGTAGAAGATGTTGCCAGGGGTGAAAACCACGCCCCTAGTTACGACAGCCTCCATCAGAAACTTCTCCGTGTCTTTGATGGTAGGCAGTTCAATCCACATGAACATTCCAGATCTTGGAACAGTCCACTTCGCCAGGCCTTAAACATTAATTACAATGGAGGAATACAGTCTGAATCGTGTTCGTGAAAATTTACAGAGGGGTGGCAAAATATATAGGAGGAAAGTTGAAGAAAAGGTAGAAAAATAGGGAAATGATATATCGTTGATATATTACTATAATTATGTTTGGAAGCAGATCATTTGTATTTGTTTAAAGCAAAAAGAAGTAAAGGCATGGCTTATTAGCAATCTTTTATCATTAATCCCAGTCAAGTGTTACGCAGTTTATACTTGCGAACTGACAACAAAAGGAGTCAATTCATTTAAATGTTAAGTATTGAATGCAGAGGCCTACATACACAATTTATGAAAAATATGTATGTACTCTGTAAAAGTGGAAATTTTTGCGATGTGGAGATTTTCGCGCATTTTGCGCAACCACAAACTAGCGCGAAAATAAAAGCACGCAAATATTTTTTGCATATCATTATGTTCCAGTAGTCAACGTCCTGATTCCGCGGACTTAAAAACACGCGAAATTCATATTACCCGGCAAAGTTCGAAAAATTACTCGCGCGAAAATATCCACTTTTGCAGGTGAAAGGCAGTATGTCCTATCTTATTTTTTTTTTTATTATTATCATTACAAACTTTGCAATGTGTTCGTGCTGTTATTGTCGTGCGCCCGAACATGCCAAGTGTAATATTTGGAAATGGCCAGTTCGTGAGGCAGGCACACTTTATTATCAGGTTATCAGCACCTAACTACTTTGAACAAAATAGGCCTACATACACACACACGTACATGCACGCACACGCTCACAAAGAAAAGGGAACAAAGCTTTTGCGTTCCAAACCTGTCAGGTGATCAGCAACTGCTTTAGCCAAAATATCTCTGCGTCGTAAGTAGAACTCCTTAATCTTGTCTGCTCTTTCTAGAAATCCGTCTACACCCCACTGTCGAAACATGTGATACAGTACCACCTGAAATGTGACAGAATAGCAAAGGTAGTCACTTTTTGTATGTCATGTTAAATAAAACCTCATTTCACGTTTAGACATATCAGTTTAACCTCTAATTCTGTGAAAACAGGCGGGTGACAAAATGGCATAACGTTGCCTCTAATAATGCCATGACTCCGGCAAACTTACGATTAGAAAAAACAAAAAACAAAAAAACAAAAGCAAAAACAAAACAAAACAAAACTTGATAACGCTACGTCTGAGTGAGGAAAGATTATGGAAGTTCGTATGCAACTTTAATAATCTGAATTCTTATCAAATACCTGTGACAGAACATTGGCGTGCTGCAAAGTGATCTGAATGTCGTAGAAAAGTCGGGAAACTAGGGCGCGTGGGCCAGACAGCCAGCCAAGCCGAAAGCTGATTAAAGATAAGAGAAGTGAAGTACAATGGATGGGCGTTGTATCTGTCACGAATAAACAACAACAACAAAGAAGGGAAGATGTAGTGGCATCCCGAGATTCCGAGACGCCTTATGTCCCATATTTTGAACTATGATAACTCAATCAGTATGTTCACACGTCCACACGAATAGGAATAATATGGCAAGAAAAATCAATAATGAATACGCTGGATATGTGCAATTCCATTGTATTTCACTTGTTCGGTTTTCTAGAGCCGTCAATTAAAAAAAAAAAAAATCTTTTGCCATGAAATTACAGAAAACAATATCTTAATATCGTTACACACTCATAACTTATATACATTACCAAGTTTAGAACACCACGGTGTGTTGTTGTTTTTTTGCTATGCATTTTTGCAAAAATAATCATTGATTCTTGCAAAAGCAAGTTTAAAGAAGAGAGGTTTCAACTAACCCTGCGCCTATGACCTTGGAGAATGAATCTAATCTGATCACTCTTCCATCACTGTCCATAGAGAGGAATGAAGGCAGACGAGGCTGGAATTCAAGGGAATTATGCAAACAATAATTATGAATCATACCTCAATGCACTATCAAAGCTGACATCTGAAAAAGAGCTACAGTTCTTATCTTCTAAAACATTCATAGTGTCCATGGTAGTGGTCAGGTGTGTACGGTGGTTGTGGCACAACAAAGTTAGAGCTAGTGAATACTGCATGTGCCATGCTCCAACCTCTCACGAAGCAAGTATAATTATTTTTAATACAATAAAACAATGTGCAAAGGCTTCTTCCAAGTCTTCAGTGGAAAAATAAAATGCATGAAATCAAGGAATGTTAACCAAAATATTCATAAACATTTATATGACTATCAGATCACCCTTTCTATCATAGCCTCATAAAATTTATGAGGCTATGATAGAACGGGTGATCTGTATAATTATGTAACATATTTAATATGTTACATAATTATACATACGTATAACGTGAACGTATTTGGATTGCATTGTCTTCCATGAACCTTGTTATGTTTAATAGACTTCAAGCTACGTTTTGCAAGAATGGGACAAAGAAAGAGGCACTGCAAGGTTAGCCTTGCCTAGAACTTCCTTAGTGGAACCAATGGTATGACCAGTAGAGATAGGCTGGTATACAGTGCTGAGGAAGATACTAGTATGCCTCGGTGGGGGCTTGCTTCTTCATGGACCAGAGACAGGCGCGGTATCTTGTGGATGGGGTGGACGAAGTTCGGGTTGCCACTAGGAGGAAGGGGGTGGGGGAGGTTGATAAACAGTTCCAGTTGTTGATAGTTGTGATGAGTTTGTAATAATAATGTGAGTGTTATGATTTGTGCCCTATGTAAGTGGATGTGGGTCGGATCAACCTGGATATTGGCGGACTTGAAGATGCGCTGCGCTTATGTGATTTGGTGCTAATGCAGGGAATAGTTGCTGCAGCGATATGCTGTTCCTTTGCTGCTTAGTTGGCTTGTAGAAGTAGAAGGTGCCTCATTAACACATTCTGTCTATAATTAATGCCAACTTTCAAAGCAGTAGCACTATCCTTTCAAAAGTTATTAGAGTTGAAAGTGAAGAGTGTGGACAAGGTTTTTCAGAAATGAAAAAGGGATTCTAAAGACACACCTAATCACACTATTCTACCAAAAATGTTCGAGATAAACTGCTAAAAAACACACTTTCCTGCCCGTTTTATGATACCAAATTTCAGCATAATGTAAAAGAAGACCCGCTCTTTCAGAAAACATGGAAAAGTCAAGGTCGGCTAGGTTGACCCATTTCACTTATTTTCAGTCCTCACGCAAAATCAGTGTGTGCGACTTTATGTTCGTTTTGAGGTGCACGGTCACATATGTACGTTGTGTGGCGAGATGATGTGCATATCGTCAGTGATCGTCGACATACCAGGAGCTTTATGTGAGGATTTTTTTTCTTCCTACCGTACTACTTTTGCTATTTTAGAAATGTCGATGGCACCTGAAAGCATCTGCTTTAGTTTATCTATAAACATGATATTTTACATTTCGGGAAAAATTAAACAAATAAAATAAACACATACACACACGAAAAAGTTTACCTCGTCAAACTGCAGGAAGTAGTAGGAGTCGTCTTCTAGGATGATGAAATCATATCGTTGTGCCAAGGCGTATATCTGGAGGCGTTTCTCTACAGACACTGTTTCCCCTGATGGGTTATGTCCGTTCGGCACAATGTAGAAGAACTTCGGTCTCTTTGACCTGATTTAAAGGAAATGCATTTATCAATATCAACGTGAATTGTGATTTTTGTTTTCAAGCGTGAGCTTACACGCGAAAGGCCTTCTTTTTTATCTCTATCTTTGATATTAGCTTTCATTTGCTCTCTCCCGAATCATCTAATAGTTGTTTCAATAATAGCAAGATAGGTACTAGAGTGCAAAGTAAATGCAAACAGATTTATGATTTCCTGTAAGAACTCATCCGTCACCTATCTCTTGAGGTTTTTGGTTTGTTGTTGTTTTTGTTACCGGTTACATGAGACAACTATTTCAGTTTGCATGGAATTTCGAGATAAGTGTTTACCATTGGACGAATTTACATTTCAACGGAAAGTAGATTAGAAAGGAGGTTGTTTTAAGAATTGAGAAGAAAATGGTAATGAGATACTTCGATTGTTTATACATGTATTTATATTCTTTTTCTTTGTATCATTAGTATACAAGACAACGTATACTTTAAGAGTCATCATATTCATCAATTCGTGAATTCAAGAAAGATATTTTTTTTTCATTACGTACAAACATTCTTTTTTTAATTTTCTGCCACGGTGATGAAAGACATCAAGTTACATCTGTTTGAATGTAAGCTTCCTGAAATTTATTCATGGTCGTTAAATGAAGTGCTTACTCCATAGAAAAGTTATCTTGCGAAAAGGCATTCTTCATTAAACCTCATTAATTATGAACACTTGAAATCATACGGAAACTCGGCGATTCATATGGCTCCTCATCACGCAGCAACACATGACCACTTATCTGCTTATTACCAGTTTTCTTTATCGTCCGGGTTCCACTGAGAAAGCACCTCTTCAAGGTGTGTGATACTGGGTCCATCCTCCTCCATTCTTATTCCAACTGCCTCCCCTTGCATCACCCGCAACTGAAATGAATCATGTCACATTAGTTTAAGGAGTACGATGGAAATTACCCTGCTATGTTAAAACGTATATTTTTTTTCTTTCAAACGAAATGTATGGTCTGTGTGATTACAAGCCTATATGTGATTCGTAAAAGACGCGTAAAAGTACTATTAGTAACAGAAGTAGCAAACGCAGGATATTGACAGTAAGAGAGAGAGAGAGAGAGAGAGAGAGAGAGAAAGAGAGAGAGATCTGTGCAAGTGTTATGTGTTATTCCAAAGTGGTCGACCGTAAATGATTGATGGTTTTTCAATTTCTAGGAATTTGTTCAATTTTATCAGAACGCGTTGATGATTTATGATGACCAACACTTCCTCTGCCAAGTAAATCGTAAAGGATCTTCAAATTATTAACGGCATGCGCAGAAGACCTTGAATTCCTTCTAAAGTTCGTTACATCAGCCAGAAATCACAAAATTACCAACAAAACTATCCTTGGTGAGAGTAAGGTGTCTATTTAATTTTTAGTACATGCACAGAGAATGCAATAGTAAGAAAGGCAGGAAAAATCGATTGAAGACGAAGATACTTAAACAGGTATGACAACAGTAGCTATTTGGTGTTAGTGTGAATACAAGAGCAAATGGAATTTATAAAGCTCTGAAATAAACTTTTTGTATAATTATATAAAACATACTGCTTCAAGGAAAGTTGGATAGGTTCGTTCTGGAACCAAAAAGCGTTGACCTTTGTTGAGAAGCAGGTTCGCAGCCTGTCATTAAAGCAGGGAATATGAAATGAATAAGCTTTGAGTGATTTTTATTTTAAGTTCGAAGCAAGAATCTGTTCTCTGATGCTTTACGAAAAAAAAATAGAATGTAACGATATAACACACAACCACATGGAAAACATGATTAACTAAATTACATTAAAGGCACATAAACATTACCAAAAAGGACATTTCAGGTGATTTAAAAACGTTTGACAGATATTTCTGCAAAAAGCACCACGACTGATTTTTATCTCTTTTTTTTTCTGTCACACCTAGATTGTCATGTTTGTATATTAGCAAATAATTTGTGTATAATGTTATTAGTACGTTACGATCATTATAATTACGATCATTTTAACATAACTATTCTTCATTTAGAGTTATCATAAGAGAGAGCATTAAGAAGAAATATCGTCTAATCTTAAATACTTGAATTGCACAACGATATTTCAAGCTTGAGTGCTGTCTGGGCACGAATTACATACACGGACATAATTTAGGTCTATGTGATGATTTTGTCTTCATGGTTGTGTTTTCCTTTTGAAATTTGAATAAAAGGAAAGTGGAACTGACGCAAATAGATAATCTTTCCCAGAAGTACATCCATTGTCCCAAATTCCATGTAAGGTACAATGTTGTGCAGCTATCATGGCTATTTAAGGCAATAATTATACAGTCAAAGTGTTGCCTAGTTTAAAGCCCTCATTATGTACAAATTTGTGAGTTTCTGTACATACCTTCTTGGATTGTAACAGAACAATATTGATTGGCACTAAATTCAGTTAGTCAAAACATCCATAACCTGATAACTTAAGGACTTCTTTTTAGGAAAAAAGAAATTACTTAGTTTCGAAATTAACAATCAATATTAATCACAATCTGTATGATGACATTATGATATTGCATTCTTTTAATTCATCATGTTCAATACGTAGGAATGTTTGGGCTGATTTGAGTGTTAAAGTATATAGAAAGTAATGTAGGGAATGCACCGAATGTAGTCCCTGCAACGCCCCTGCGTTGACAATCACTTGAAGCGCTCTGTCTGGGTCTGGGCTTGCCGTGGTTGGTGGCTTGTGAAGTTTAATGGTCAGTTCTTCCAGCCACTCTCGGAATGGTTTAACCCTTAGAGAGGAACGAAGAACAACAAGGACCTTTGTCAACCTGAATCTAGTGAAAAAGGGGATTACAGCCGGTGAACAGCTTTCATCTACATATCAAACTGCCATCCTCAAATTCTGAATATGGTAGCTCTCTGGACATAATTTCCTCTCACAGGCTTAGAATATTAGACATTAATCTTTTGAAAATGCCAATTTCGTTTGAGTGAAATATAAAAAAAAGAACTGTTATTCCTAAAATTGTGATATTTCGCCATTGTATTATTAGTTATGTTAATTCAGAAGTATGGAGAGACTGTAATAAATTATAGTAATATTCTAATCACTTGATAGTGATTACCACTGATTTAAGCGTAGCTCTTAAAGTCATAAAATTGTATCCTCCGAACTCTGGATACTATGGATTTGGCCTCGTTGCGCCGCCGTCGCGTCCGCCGCAGAGATTTTCTTGTGAGCGCTCTACTGGCTGCAGTTCTTCTTATTACGCCTATTGTTTTTGTTGATGGCGCCCTTGCTCTTTGTACATGTAAAGGGGTCTGCTTGTGTGTGCGACGCTGGCCTTGTTTCTTAACCGATTTTTTTTTTCCAAATCTGGTATGTAAATGTATCATAGTCAAATCTATACACCTATACCTATTGATAATGCTGCCCTCACTGTTTCACATTTTACAGGGTCAAAGGTCACCCTGATTATGTCAAAATTTGCAAAAGTGCTTATCTATGAAATAGCTTGATTGTTACTCAACGGATTTTATTCAGACTTGCTAAGGAGGTGTATGGGTGGTCATTCTACATGACGGACACAACAGTTTGTGGTGACGGCGCCCTCAGTGTTCCGTCTTGTAGGCCATGTCACATTTCTTGTATATGCTCTGTAAGCCACATTTCTTATCGGATTTTATTCAAACTTGCTATGGAGGTTTGTGAGGGTTATTCTAGGTAGAAAAGTTTCCACTGACAACGCCCTCATTGTACCGACTTTTAAGGATGCCATGTCATATTTCTTGTATGTGCTATACTACATGCAACCTCATTTCTCATGGGATTTTATTCAGACTTGCTAAGGATTGGTGAACGGATGGTCATTCTACATGTATAGTAAGGGTACTAGGTCTCGCGCAGGGACGTAATGATCGCGCATAGTGCAACTGCGTATAGCAAGCGATATTACGCGTAGTTGTAAGCGCAAAATTTGCCGATACGCCCATGGAATAAACATACCTGACCTACCGCTCAACATGAGAAGGAAGCAGCTAAGAAATTTTGATTTCCAACAAATTTTCCACTAAATTTCCAATTTTTTACCTTGTACAAACCTACCTTCCCTTAAAATCTGTTCTAAGGATGTTGTAGCCTAGACGTGTCGTCTCGCTTGTCTCGTTCGTAGTCGATAGAATTCGTAATATGTTCGATCGATCGTTTACCACGTGACGTCATCATACACAAGAACAATGTATGCTGCCAGCTACGCTGAAATACTATTAATAAATGTTGTTTTAAGTCAAATTTTAACACAACGATTATAATGTTACAAAGGAATAAATATTTCAGTCTATCGAAGTTGAAGTGTGATTTCAATTTGAATTTGCTTGTGATTTCTTGCGCTAACTTGTGATATATTTGTGACAGGGGAGGGCCATAATGATACTGAAGAAAACAACTTAGATGAGAGTGACAAATGGGTGACGAAAATGAGAGGGTGACGAATGGGTAAGCACACAAACAAACACACACACACACACACACACACAAAATATATGTTCATATTCTACTTTTTTCCATTTTATATGACATGTATATTATTGGTTAAAGTGATTAGAAATATTGTAAGAAAACTTTATAAATGAAAATCATTAACGATTTATGAAAATATCAATGATAAAAATAATGATAATAAGAATGATAAAATGAGATGATGGTGGTGGAAGTGATAATAATAATAAAAATGATAATGATGATGATGATTATGATGATCGATGATGGTGGTGGTGATAATAGTAATAATGATAATAATAATAATAATAATAATAATAATAATAATAATAATAATAATAATAATTATAATAATAATAAGACATATAATAATAATAATGATAATAATAATAATAATAATAACACATACATTTGTATAATAATGATAACAATAATATACACAAGTTAGGTAAAACTGCTGTTGCTTAACAGGGACAAATTTAATATCAAGTGAAAAAATATTCTACGAAAGCCAGAGCACGTTACAGCCGCAGAGGGGCAGACACTTTCACGCATGAAACTACAGAGGGCAGCTGCGCGATCTTTACATACCCCGAGAAATTGAACGCATTAAAAAAAAGTCCGACATGCAAACGGCGACAGCGCACTACTCCGTCATCGTATTATCAGGAGATTCTGGGAGGTGATTTTTCTGCATTTTCGTGATATTCATTGAGAAATTCAGGTACGATTATGGAATAACTTCTATTATAAGAGCATTTCAAATTTTCGTGCGCGATATCTAGACCCCTCAACCATACATGTAGGACACAACAGTTTGTGGTGGTGGTGCCATCAGTGCTTCAACTTGGATGCCAGTCACAATTCTTGTGCATTCTCTATCAGCCACATTTCTTGTCGGATTTTATTCGAACTTGCTAGTGACGTTTATGGGGAGTTATTCTAGGTTACAAAAGTTTTCGTTGCCAGCGCTCTCATAGTTTAAACTTGTATAGGATGACATGTCATATTCCTTGTATGTGTTATATAGGCCTACTAGCCTCATTTCTGGTCGGATTGTATTGTGTCCTGCGACAGTTGCCCTCGTATACAACATTCTGGCCTAAAAAGTAATCCAGATTGGGTATTCGGGAGACGTGTTCGGGGGATACATGTGATACATGTGCTCGAACGGGTCTCCTGTGCTCTAGTTTACCATTTGCAGATTTAGTGCTTTAAAATAGTTCTAAAATGAGAGCTATGAATAGTAACAACCACTATAAAAAAAACTGATTCCGTAGAATCGATGTCAAATGTTGTTAAATACAGCAAATGCGAACAATAGGTATAATAAAAACGTTTCTACACTAAACCGTCTACACTAATGGTTAATTGAGAAAAATACAGATATCTCCTTTATTTTAGGCTTTATTGCGAAAACTATATTATGGTAGGATGTCTTGTGATACAATAGACCTACACATAATATGCATTAAATGTGATATCTTGATTGTTTTTTATCACTGGCTCCAAAGGTGAACAGGACCTTTAAAGTATATGGGCTTAACGGGTGATTTTTATTTTGTCATAAAGATTAGGAATAGCTCTACGGCGTTATACAGTTTATATGCGACAACACTATAAAGTAGGCGGCTTATATACCAATTGAACACCAAGCATATTTCTCTGATGAAAATTCTTAAGCATCACTAAGAGACATGAGTTGTGTACACAGTCACAAACGCAATTCTAATCATTTCAATCTCAGGTATTTCCTTAAAAAATAGACAAATGTGCTCATGACAAAAGTGAACTTTCTTCTGTCATCGAGACCGTTGTGCGAACTCTCCTCAACGACAAAAACTTCATCGCCACCCTTATAACTAGCAGCATCAAAACCAAACTCCTTCATGAAATCGGCGACACATTATGCGAGGAGGTGAAAAAAATCCATTGATTTCGATGTCGACGAGCACCACGACCCCATCCTTGCACTCGAGAAGGAGGTAGAGAACCTGAAAGCCACCGCCGACGACTCCGAGCAGTATACAAGGAGGAACTGCCTGTTATTTTCTGGTATACCCGAGAGCGACGACGACAATGACAACACCGACGATGTGATAAGGAGCCTTTGCCATGACAATCTTGATATGGAAATCAACGCCAGCGACATCGATCGCAATCATCGTCTTGGCATCCACTCCACCCAACGGTCAACGAAAGCGTGATCGGAACATCATTGTGAAGTTCACAAACTACCGAATCCGCGAACGAATCTACGCCGCTCGCAGGAAACTACGGAATACATCGTCATCGACGTCGCAGAATTTACCAACGTCATCAACTAGGCATGTAAAATAGCAATGAAAGCCTTACCAAGTCAAGAGCGAAACTCCTGTGGAAACTCAGAACTGCAAACTCAGCGAAGGACCACAGAATATGGACACAGAACGGAGTCATACTAGTCAAAACTCCCAATGGCGACCGACACAAGGTAATAAGAAAAGAACACCTATCCAAAGTGACTACGTTGAACATTACGTGAACCGAGAGAACACTTATGTACATTCAAATTTCATGAATTACATGCTTGTCGTAATTTGGGTTAATTTTGGGTTTTTTTTTCACTGTTCAATTTGATATTACTACCCCTCTGTTCCGTTGAATACTATAGTGTGTATGCCTATCTTGTATCCCTGCGCTGTATGTGAAAAAAAAAAACTGTAAAGAGAAATCAGAAAGCTTTGCTGTGTACGAACTGTTCAGAATGGTTACATACTAGATGTGAAAATGTTTCAAGTGCTCAGTATTATGATCCTCATGAGAAATTTGTGGATTTGCAGTGTACAAAATGTTTATTTTCCCAATTACCCTTTGTGTATGATATTAATTCAGAACTGCAGCAGGTAAGTACAGTTTTATCTGGTATTACTGCAAATAATTATAATAAACGTGAGTTGAATTTTGAAGAATGTTCATTTTCAATTGAAAAGGGGCTTAAAATTGCCCATTTAAATGTTAGAAGTCTAAGAAAGAAAACAGGTGATGTAAATTGTTTGTTAAAAGGTTATTCTTTTGATAATGTCATTATCTTAGACTTGGTTAGATGAAACTATTGAGAAGGATGCATGTTATATTGATGGCTATAATATGGAGAGGAAGGACAGAGATTATCTTGGAGGAGGCGTTTGTTGTTACATTCGAAACAGTATACCTTATATCAGGAGACATGACTTGGAATGTGAAAGTTTAGAATTGCTTTGGGTCGAAGTAAAAGTCAGAAATGAGGCTAGTTTGTACATTTGTACTGTGTACCGAAAACCGAATAGCTCCGTCTCCTTTTTTGAAGAACTTGAGGAAAATCTAGAGCAAGTATTTTCTGTGTCCGATAGGATAGTTGATAGGTGATTTGAATTATAACATGCTTACAGACAATTCCATGTCCGGCAGGTTAACTGAAATAGGTTAATCACTGGGCTTAAAACAGCTCATTGAGAGGCCAACACGTGTGACCACAAGACTCTTATCGACGTGATTTTGCTTCAACAGCTTTCGGGGAATCGCGTTCAGTTGTACCATCTATTGGGTTCAGTGACCACTCTTTAGTATAATAGTAAAAGTAAGAAAGTAAAAACGTCAAATATGTTGCCTCAAGTTTCTCGTTTTCGATCTTTTCAATCGTTTAGTGAAACTGCATTCCTCAATTGGAATGAATTGTTTTCAAATGTTACTGATGTCAACATCATGTGGCAGAAGTTTAGAGATGTTTTTCTGAAATTGTCTGACAAACATGCACCTTATGTATCAGTGCGTAAGAAACTTCAAGGTTCCCCATGGATAAATTGAGCTTATAAAGAAGTAGCAAGGAATAGAAATTATTATAAACGTCAATATAATAAGATGAAACATGAGAATATTTGTGATGAAAGTGAAATTGTTGTTTTGTGGGAGAAATATATTTCTTTGAGAAAACAAAGCTAATATTTTGAATAAAAAGTTGAAAAGGGCTTATTTCCGCAATAGGATTGAGGAAAGTAATGATATGAAAGCAATTTGGAATATTTAAGGCCTTTTGCCTGATAGTAAATGTAACGCATCTTCACATGTTGTTATCGATGGGAAAATTGTATCTGATTCTTCAAAAATAGCAACGGAGTTCAACAGTATGTTTAGTAAAGTCGCTGAGTCAATTCATGGAAAAGAATATACCATACCATACCATACCATACCATACTCCGGTGAAGTGAGACACAACCACAACAGCATGGATGCTACTAAACGACTTAGTAAAGCACAATCACCTTTTGTATTTGACAAGATCACCTTTGAATTTGTTTAAAAAACAGAAATAGCTAACGTAGATTGTTCGAAATCTGAAGGGCTTGATGACCTCCACCCTCGACTGCTGAAGCTTAGTGCTGAATTGGTTGCCACTCCTATTGTGTGCATTCTTAATCAATCACTACAATCTGGGCGTCTCCCTGACAACCACTCCCCCTATACCCCCCCCCCCACAAACACACACATTTACACACAATATATATATATATATATATATATATATATATATATATATTATAGTTTTGAAGTAATTGAAATTAAATTTGGTAGGTATTATGGTTTTGAGGCATAATATATGTGAAAAAAAATTGATTAGAAGTGAAAGATTTGTTGAAAGTTGAATTTTTGATAATACGTATAATGATTATAGAATTTATTTAAATGAATGAATTGAATGAGATATATGTAATATGTATTATGAATATAATGGTTATTATTTTATTTTTCTGCAACAAGTAATGCAAAACATTTATGTTTCATCTTATTTGTAATCTGTGACGTATATGTTCAATGAACAATTGTTATCTGTTTGTACCTCTTGTGTGTAACGCTGGTGGAAGGCGCATTTCCACTTTCGCATTGTGGACAATAAAGCAATCAATTCAATTCAATTCAATTCAATACACACCACATGTTTACTGTAATGTACCAAGTCATTCCGAAGGAAGAGGAGCGTTGTATGGTGATACATATATTATTTAAGTCCATACAGAAAGGGTTAGGTATTGATACAATCTATCCATTCATGTTGTGTGGCCTATCACCCATAAAGCACAACCTGTATATTAGATGTAGTAGTTATATGCCTATTTTGATCAATTTTGTATATAATTTTGGATATTGCGGTGTGTATGCTGTAACAGTAGGCATGTGCGCGCGCACACACACACACACATGCATAGGCCTACTTGCTTACACATGACCATGGACATACATGTATTCTTATACTGTATGTACATAGTGGTAAATAAAATGTCTCACAACCATGGTCACTTACACTGGTCGGACTTAAGACTATTTCGGATTATAACACTGTAGCTTGTACATCAATCATGAATGCGGAGCATCCAACATATGAAGAAAAAGTGATTAAATGGGGTATTGAATGACTCAGATGCATTGCTATGTCAGTGCATAAATTATCTGACATTAGGCATATATTGAAGCTTCACAGTTGTGGCAGAAGTAAATATGAAAATAAAATAACAACACCAAAACCAAATACAGTGTAGGTCTGTAAGATGTTCATACCTTTTGAATGTTATACTGTACAGGGATACTATCAGTGGACCTCCAAGCAGGAACACTTAACAGATTTTGAAAGCTATGTGTGTGAAGTTGCATCATGTTTTACTCTATATACAGCCTACTGAGTACTTATATAATGTATTCACCTTATAGGAAACAAGTAGCTGTTAAAAAAATGCTTAGAAAGCCTTTGTTGAGAGTACACTACGGTTTCACACCAACCACACAAATACTTAAGGCCAGTTGTACACCAAATTAAACTTTATCTTTTCATCAACATGCCTTTAATAACATGCAAATAACAACTATCAGTCCTTAACTCAGATTCTTTTTAAAACCTCATAATAACATGTCATGTTTTTAGCTGACCAAAAACACCATTTCCTTATTTTGTATTAGGTAGTGCTAGGATCACAACATTCAGGCTCACATTACCTTTATGTGACTCTAGTAAATTCAAGTTGGAATAAGCTGCATTAGATTTACAAGGAGAAATGGTTTCAGATATGATATGCATCCATTGTTACGCTCAGTAGTGCATGTCATCTCATAGTTTTGGACATATCATCTGCATATCTATAAAGTAATGAACAGGTATTTAAAATATTATCTTTAATACATTTGTACTACCAATGGTTTTGATCAGCAATTTAAGCAATTTGAGGCTTCATTTTGTCACAGCTCTTCAATCTTAAGGCTCTCTGTACATGTTTCTGGCATGGTAGACATGCTGCATGTACTGTAGCTTGTTAAAGGTAGGATATCCCATTTGCACGCCTTAAATGAGTTGTATAAATACAGTGGTATGTTGAAGAGAGTATCATTTTAGAAACTCCCATAAAGTATTGAAAGTGGAAGGTAACATTTAGTACATTTTTTTGACCGTTAGATTTTGAATTGAATTGTTTTCGGGGCTCACCGTAAATTCCAGTACATTACTAGGCTACCTTTGCAGACCCATGTACTGCATGTGTGTCCATCATGTATATTTTGTGAAGAAAGTTCATCAACACTTACAAACATTTCTATATACATTCTTGCCACACACTCTATATGTTATTACATCAGCTCTTGTACTTTTAGATTTGTGTTTATAGATCACAAATACAGAAGAATGCAACAAAAAGGCTCAAGTGTGGCTGACACACAGAACTACTGAGTACTTGAGTTTTGTGCATTATTCAAATTTTAGATAACTGTTGACTTCCAAATTTCTAAGCAGTAGCCTAAGCAAGTCCCCTGAGGTTCATATTTAATGTTTTGCTGCATTTTGGGAGGTCTGTAAAAGGTATCCCCTACCTTTTAAGACATCAGTATCACAATTTTTGCAACTTTAATCAGGCTGTTTGTTATTTCTTTTGCTATATTTAAAGAGAGTTTCAGATTGTTTGCCTAATCTTCATACCCAATTCTCCAAGTATTCATTCATTGGAACATCTGCATCTTCAACACTTATGATACATATTTATAAGGCTATTTCTAATCCTAGAGTCAAAGATGTCCTAGATAGAGAAATTGAAATGTAGTATAATTATGCCTTTTTGACTCTATGAATGCTAGGAAGTGCAGTGACTTTAACAAATTCAGGGTTTAAGTGTTCTATGCAAATTTAAAGCAATGCACACGTTTGACACTTAAACCTATATAGGCTGAGAACATTGATGTTCTATTTATTGGTTTTTCAGTTATGACTCATAATACACTACGTCTCACTGACAATCCATCCCCTGTTCCAGTTCATTTGGTTTCGCCAAATAGTACCAGGTACTCTGCAAGCTATAGCGTGTATAGGAAATAGGTTTAGATATCCAGCCATATCATAGCATATTTGAGACCTATAGATCTAGTCCAAGATCTACACTCTTGACCTTTCTTTGCATGCTCTGTTACTGACACTAATTGTCATCCAGTGATGAAATACATGTACTACTGTCATAGGGGCCTACCAGTACTTTAGTACCTACAATAGGAAAGCCCAGTTCACTAACCAAGGTCAGGAAAGCACCGCTTTTTCATTGTTTGCAGACTAATGATACACGTGTTGCAGATCTTCGAAATGTAGAGATTAATTGCATGCAACGAATAAAATGTATATACAGCATACAAATATATGCATGCAATTAACCACACTATGGCCTATGCATGCACTGCATATGTACAATTTTGTATCAATACAGTTTCTTATACATGAGCTTGCTCCACATGCATGGTAACACAGTTGAACTGTAGGATGTTGGATACAGTTGATAATTATTTCTGCCTCTTGAGGAGTTTATGTTACTTATATGGTAGTATTGTCTGCATTTTTGTTTGTATGCAAAACAACTTGAAAGGTTGAGAACACATTTGGATGAAACTTGTATGAAAAGATGATAATACATGTAACACAATTACATTTTAAGAACAGATGATTAATATAAATTTTGGTAGTGATCCAGGAATTTTTATGAAATATTGATGATTTTTATCTTATGGCAGATGAGATCGATGAAATTGGGAGTTCAAGCTGCATGAATTTGAGGTTTGCATATATGCACTGAAGGTAAAAGCATGTGCTCAAGGTATAAGGCGCTACCACACAGCTGGAAGTTGATGGCATTTAAAAGCAAAAGCCTTTTATATGGGAAATTTGGCAATTTTTAGCATGTCTGGATGGGTGGAAATGAGCTGCTTGGCAAAGGTCTGCACTCTTTGAGTATGTTTCTAGTGTAGATATCGATAACTCCATTCTTTTGGGGGAGGGAGTGGGGTGGGGCATGTGGATATAATGCACACACACACACAATGCTTTTGTTCTTATAACTCCATCTTGCTTCAAGAAGTTCCATTCATTACTTTTTATGACATGCTCATTACCTCTCCAAACCATATAAGCCCTTCACACTCAGAAAGGGGGGGGGGGGAGTAGCAAAGGTAGGGGATATGTTTGATAACTCTTTCTGAGTGAGATATTTTGTCAGCTTTTATTTTTCTTTTTTGCACACCCATAGTGGGGCCTACTTTCCTCGGCCAAATTCGATCCATGGGTGCTGTTGGTTAAATTAAACCCACGAAGGGGTGTTATGGGCGGTGGGGGGGGGGGGTGAGGGGATCTGGCAACCCCATTCCCGACCAGATATTGTGTCAGTTTTTATGTTTTTATCATGTACACCCATAGTACTTTCATTGGACCAAGTTTGGTGCATGGGCTGCATGGGGTAAATTACACCCGCCGGGGGGGGGGGGGGGGGGGCAGGGGGGACGGTCTGGCAACCCCTTTCCCGACCAGATATTTTGTCAGTTTTTATATTTTTATTATGTACACCCCTAGGCCATTCTTTTAGACCAGGTTTGGTCCATGGGCTCCATGGGGTAAATTACACCCGCCGGAGGGCGTTTTGGGGGGGTCCCTGGGGGACGACCCCGCCCTCAGGTATCAGGCTGACGCCCAGTTTTGTAATGAGGGGGGTGGCCCCAGTAACTTTGAGGGGCCAAACCTTTTGGGCTTGATGGGGTAAATTGACCAGCAGCCAGCTCCTGGTCTACAAGTCATGAACTAAATAACTTTCGTCCTATCTCCCTTTCGTCAATTGTTTCCAAAGTGTTAGAAAGAGCAGTTCATTTTCAATTGATGGGATACTTACACAAAGAAGAATTGTTGAGTGATTGGCAGTCTGGTTTCAGGAGTAAACACTCCACCTCAACGTGTTAGATGGAAGTTTGTGAAATGTTATTCGATAACCTTGATAAAGGTCGATTTACTGACGCTGTCTTCTTAGACCTGAGGAAAGCGTTTGATATCATTCCCCATGATCTTCTTATTAAGAAACTGAGGTGTGTTTTTTGGGGGGTATAGACGGTATTGAATTATCATGGTTTGAATCATAATTATTCATTAGGAAGAATAAAGCAATTAGTGTCATACAAAGGTATAAGAACTGATTTTCTTCTAGTATCTTCCGGTGTACCGAAGGGCTCAATACTGGGCCCACTTTTATTTTGTATGTACATTAATGACATAAGCAATCTACCTTTTCATATAAGTACGAATATTTCATTTTATGCAGATGACACAACCGTTTTTTTTTTCTTCAGGATATGGAGTACAGGCTGTTCAAACACAGTTGCAGAATGATAAAATGTTTTATGTAAATGGTTGAATGAAAAATGGATTAGTTGTTAATACCGATAAAACTAAAGTTATGTTAATTTCTGGTAGATGGAAGAAAAATCCAGTTAAATTACAGATTATAATGGAATACAAATTGTAAGAAAATGTAACCAAATTTAAGCATTTAGGCGTTATTGTAAATCAGAATGTAGATTGGTCTATTCAGATCAATGATATTATCAAGAAAATAATGAACTCTATTATGTATGCGAAGGATTAAGCACTGCCTGACGAAACCAGTACTCTTTCATTTATATTTCACTTTGATACTTCCTTATATTGATTTTTGTTCAACTGTGTGGGGCTTACTGTCGAAGAAAAACTTAACGAGGCTACAGAGGTGTCAAAACAAATATTGTCGATTATAGATGCACCTTATTATACCCCTGTTCAAATTGTGTTAGATTCTTTGAAATTACAATCCGTTAAACATAGACTGGAATGTAATTATAATGTATTTATGTACAAAATTTTGAATGACCTTGCACCCGTATATCTAAGACGAGTTTTACCGCAGCGAGCTAATCCATACTCTACAAGATCAGTCTCCATGCACCAACACATCTATCTAGCTAAACCCAAGACCGAGTATAAAAAGCAGTCTTTTCCATAAACAGCAACGAAGCTATTTAACTCACTACCCGTGTTTATCAAATCCTCCGCCTCACTGCCCCTTTTTAAACGCAATGTCCGCAACATCCAGGTGGTTACGAGCAGTAGTTAATTTCTCGTTTCTTTGAAAGTTGTACACATGTATTCTTCCTGTCACCTTTATTTCTCTCCCTCTCCTTCTCTCTCTCTCTTTCTCTCTCTCTCTCTCGCTTTGTCTATCTACAGAGGCTCTCCACTTTTATGAAATGTATCATTGTGTATGTTTTATATGATTGTTATGTATATATTTTATTGTATCATAAATGTGATTTGTTACAGCAGGGCTCCCTTGGAAAGCAGTCCTTGCGGCTTGAATGGGACTACCCTGCTTTTATAAAGAAGACAATGAATGAAAAAAAAAGGAAAATAAAACAAAGTTTCGCTTGATCCCTGCCTGTATCAATGTGTGCAATGTAGCCGTCATTACGCACTCTTGTCTAGCCATTTATCCTATTATAATGTATTGCTATCATTGTTTATAAGACATCCATAGCACTCATGAAATATTTCTCTGTACTTCTAGCTCGCTCATCAATATTCATACTGAAAGTCGAAGTCGAAATATTCAGAAACATACAAATTATTATATAAAATGTGTATTTTACATAAAAAAAGAAATAGGATAGGTAAATCACTTCTGACAACTAGTCAAAAAATGATGAAAATAGGCAATATAGAACATGTATATATATAGATATAAATATATATATATATATGTATATATATATATATATATATATATATACAATATGTGTGTGTATGTGTGTGTATTCCTACCCATCAAATTTCCCGTAACTCTGGGCAGTCTCCATATCCTCACTTGAGAGTTCAATTGTTGAGCCATCTCTGTCAAAGAGAGAGGGAAGAGAATCATTCTAGACAGAAGAATCAAATTGAGCGCATTAAACTTAGTTACATATTGTTTTTCATTATATTGCGGATACGTTTTGCCGAAGATTGTGAAGGCAATGAAGAAAAATATATATTTTTATATTTGGTTAATAACTTATACGTTTGGCACAAACTATATCTGTAGGGCCTATACATGAACTTGTATGTGCATGTACAATGATAATACAGGAACCAATAAATCAAATCAAATCAAATCAAATTCAAACATTAATCCTATAATGTCGCGAAGCATTTGTTTCATTTTGTTTTGCCTCATTTCTGGTTGAAAAAAAAAACTATGTAGAGCATGAAGTGTAAAAATCAACTTAACCTTTGGACAACGTAATGACTATATAATTTACACGTGACATATCATAACAGGTGACAACCGGTGGAACTGGTAAAAAAAAATATGACTTGAATGCCGCCATTAATTCTAAACCACATGAAAGTCTGGAAGATCACTTTCAGGTTCATGTTGCATGTTGTCCCTGGTATGATTGGGTAATACACATTAAAGAGCTGATTTTTAAAGTTAAATCATTTCACAGAATCTTTGCACATCGTTATTAACGCAATAAATATTGGTTCATGATTCATATAGTATTCATGTGTGTTCTGTATGTCGTGAAACAAACCTCAATTGAAACTTTGCGCCTACGAGGTGAAAAAGGTCAGAATTTGGCAAGCCTGGAGAAAGGTCGATAAGTGGGATCGTTGTCTCTCTGCCGAACATACCTATAAGAATGAACAGAAATTGGGTTACAAAACTTGTCTCAGTTTGAAATAAATAAATGTTATATGAAACACATGGAATAATGACAACTGCGATACCATGACCAGTAGTAGAATTATGTCTTTGTCGGAATGGCAGTCTTTAAAAACTATAGATCAATGAGAACAAATCGTGGCAGGAATCTCCTCTATTCTCTATGAGACCGAATTCGAGGCTTAACTTCTTTACCATGCTCACCTTTTGTTTTATAACACTTGCTGTCATAAGAACATTTGTGTTTTGAAGAGATAAACTAAAGAAAGTAAAGCTTAGTCCTATTTCATGAGTATGTAATTGATAATGTTAGTGGATTTTCCTCGAGAAGTAACAATGAGTGCGTCTACGTCAGAATAAAAACACTTAAAAATCCCGGTGAAAATTTTTAAAATCAAGATGCAAGAGTATGAGAGAGTAAAATGAAAAGTTACAAGAACAACAGTCGACGGTCTGAGTTTAATCAAAATCAAATAATGATTAGGTAAGTTATGAAATTGTGACGTTTTGCTAATCATTGTAAAAGAGTAAAAAACCCGCATATTATGAGGAAACTTGCTGTTTTTGTTGGGTGTAAAAATACACAACATAGAGTTATTTCTGAATGAACAAATTCAAAATAATAGTCGCTCATATATACTGGGATTTGACCCTGTTCCAAAACTATGTGTGGACATAGACACAAAGAAATACAAATATTAATTTGTATGCAAACTATACATGGATAGTTATAAGGTGATAAAATCATCAGCGTGCTCATTTGCATGTAAAGATTGATTTATTCATATTGAGTGATCAAAAACTGTTTTGTGACTGCTTTGTGAAAACCAATGAAACTTCATTCTATAACTTTCCAATTTTTCATGAATTCATTGTTGCACATTAGGAAGACATCGAATGTTAACACAAATGCGTAAACCCACAGCTGCAACACACACAAACGTGATAACATCTTTATTTAGTCTTTGGAGCCATGAACCATAGAACAGTACCCAACTGAATTTAAAAAAAAAAAGAATGCGGCAATGGATTTAACTTACTGTATTTTGCGAAAGGAGAGTTGCGCCTCAATTTCCCCGACTCGCTTAAGAAATCGTCGTAGTTCATCTTGTTGGAATCAGAAATCACCGACAGACTGGTTATGGCGATGAAAGTGCACAACGCACTATGCACCATCATGCACAACGCACAGTGCACAATGGGTTGCAGGCTCAGAACTGAACTTCGTTCAGGCTCTAAATTGGACTTTCAGATAAACGGATGTCAACTAAATTTAGATCCAAGAGTAAGGTCCTGCTATTCATCATTTTGAAATACGATAGTGCCCTCTTGCGCTTTGTCTCGCTCTTTTCAGACAATCTTTTGTGTGTTCAGCTTGTCAAACTCAAACAATGCATTTTTAGTAAACATGGTAAAAACATCTTTTTTTACGATGCAAGCATGTAGGCCTACATATAATGTATGCAATGTAATATTGCTTGGGGAAATGATCATATCCCCAATGTTTGTTTGTTTTAAACAGCCAATAAGTATCACAAATTATAGATACGTGTACGTGATGATATCACGTACCATAATCTTCCAAAACACCCCCCCCCCCCGTCCTTTTAAAGGGGCCGTGAAGCCCAAATCAACCTATTTTTCAGGTTTAGGCCAACTTTATGTAATGTTTTGTGCTGATTTCGCATTTACAACTACTTTTTGATGATTCTGATGAATAAAAGAGTTATTTTGAGAGAATATACAGCTCTGGGAACGCCCCCTGAAAAAATGTCAAAAACACGCCCACGGCGCGCGTAAGTCCTCATACGTCATCTCAAGAACGATGCGAGTTCGAGCGCTAGCCGAGCAGACGCTACTCAGCTGTACTATAGCACGTAGTTCTGTTAGCGGATAGCAACACAACTAGTGAGACCTCTAACTTGTTTAGCTATTCTTCTTATGAATAACCCTTGAGGCTTTAAATCGACAGTAGTATGGAAGAGAGCGCAAGTCACTCTTCCAGTTCAGATTCCGAACATCGACAGTCTTGCTGAATTTTATGACCAAATTCCAGTTATTCTGCCTACTCA
Organism: Diadema setosum; assembly: GCA_033980235.1. Lineage (NCBI taxonomy): Eukaryota > Metazoa > Echinodermata > Echinoidea > Diadematoida > Diadematidae > Diadema > Diadema setosum. The sequence goes on along the minus strand of CM067076.1, from coordinate 34,178,953 downwards.
ACGTGCAGAAATAAGGCCCTAACGTTACGGCTACAGTTTGAGCCAGAGCTCGAAAATGAAGTGGAAGATGAAGGTGCAGTCGGAGGTGAAGACGAGAATGAGCCAGAAGACATTGAGAGGAGGCTGGGCAACAGAGATTGGTAAGTCAAACTGTTGATTTTCATTTAATTGAAATTCTACTGTTTTTTCTGTAGTTCCCTAGTTACCAATTTGCCCCTTACCCGTACTTTTGCGGCTTCGACGTGCATTACCCAATCGGCCTGGGGAGCTGTGCGCGCTTGCCATAGCCGTGCACAATCACTGTCAGCCGAGCCTGGCCGCTCGGCAAGCTGGCCGCGCCATGCATGGCCGTTCTATCGATGTATTCGGGGTATTTAGCGTTGGCGTAGATTTATCGTTGTTTTTTTTTTTTCATGAGCTGGCCTAGGAACTCGTAACTGAATGAGCAGAATTTAGATTTGTTTCGCTCAGCAATCACATTTGCATAAGCTATGATGTTGATTTATGGAAATGGGCTGGACTCTGTATAAAAAGTAAACAACAACAACAACACATTTTTTATTGTGGACTATAGCCAATAGGGAATTATGTATTTATCGGGCTCCCTCCAGTTCAGCCCCGGCGGTTTCCCGATGCTGATGCATGTACAAACAACAGCTGCGCCTAATCTTGCAACGTGCAAGACGTGACTGCAGTGACTGCACAGTGACTGCACTGGGATCGACATGCTGATGAATGATGATGTTTCATTTCATTAATTATCCCTGCTCTTTATCTGATCATAAAACCTAAATCTGAAATTTATGTGCATTCTTACAATGAACAGAATTTTAATCAGGCATTTTTAGGGCTGCCAACTCTCATGCATTGAGCGTTGAGCCGTTTGATAGACTCACTCATTTTGGTCCTTTCTCACTCTTATTTCATTTGCATGCATTTCTATTGATCTCACTCATTTATAGCATTGGCCTATGGGAGTCTCACTCTCAACTAGATAAGTTTCCAGTGTTGGCAACCCTGCATTTTATTGCTTGTCCTGAAAATCTTACAGCAGAATAGGCCCTACATGTAGCTGCATGTAGGCTACCTAGGTTCTAACATTGTTAGATCTATCTATAACGTTATTAGAGTTTAGACCTCACATAGGGCTAGGCCCCCCTATGTGGAAATTCTTTTCTTTTTCTTCAACAATTGTAATATTTTTAATCAATGTTTACGTCAACTAAAGAGACATAAACTCTGATCATTCCAATTTCAGAGCAAAGTGTTAATTTTTTGTTTCATCTAGTACCATATCATCTAGTATTATGATTTTGTTTTTACTTCATTTAAATTCATTGATTTACATACATCTTTTTCTTCTACGAGTATTTGATACTAGTGTATTTATACATGGGGGAGGGGGGAAGGATTGCAAATATTGGCCCGTGGTGCATGATAATGAATTTTGGCAAACTTGTAATATATTGCAAACCATGCCTCAATGACATAATATCTCGTGTACATTTCACACAAGAGGGATACTTAGTAGCTATACACACTTTTTTCAACCTTGCATAATAGCAGATGGGAACTTGGGAAAGAGGTCATATGTAATATGATACTGGAAGTGTTCCTAAAAATACTTATTTTGAATCAAAAAAGTTATTTTTGTCACACATTTTTTATTTCAGAAAGCAAGCAATAATCCTCATTTCCTTGATCCCCCATTTCTGTCTTTTGTTCAGGTGCTCATGCAGTGGAGGATGTGTTGCCATGCCGATGGTCAAGGAGTCTGTGTGCTGCAAAGAAATCGCACGAGTGGTGGCAAAGATGGACTCTTTTGCTGGCGACGACTTGGATTGCATCACCATGCACCTAGGGTTCAAGACCATTTTTGCCTGGATGAATATGTATTACACTTAGAGACTGCATACTATCAGAATACAAACAACAATATGATGAAGATGCCAGAGGTGATGCCACAGACAACAAGTAAGTGTTTTTATGTTTTTGTTATTATTTTTTGTGTGTTTTATAAGAATTTTAGTTATACTGTAGTTTAGATTTGAAATATGCTTGAATATACCCAAGTTTGTTTGTGTGTGTGTGTTTTTTTTTTTTGTGCCAAACTTTTAGGCCAAAAAAGTGAAAACCCATTCACAAGAAATAGTGTATAGGCCCTATGTTACATATGCAGCCTTTGACTGATATTTTCATGGATACACTGTACACAGATCTAGGATTGGTGTCTTGCTTAACATGTGAACAATTAAAAAATTATTGAATTAAGGGGAAGTTGTTAGGCCATTATCTAGCGTACATTCACTACTGAGTATACATGTGTGGATTAAATGTATGCATGAGTACACATATGAGTAATTTGCACTGGCATAGGTGGGGTCACAGGACCGTGCCCCCCTCCCCCCTTGATCGGGGAGAAAAAAAAAAAAAAAAAAAACTCTAATATGGACTTTCAGTGCGTGCCATTTCATGAACTGATATTCAAAACTCTCCCTACCGTAGGGGGTGTATCCCCTCTCACACCCTCTCCCACTCGGTCGCCTTGGCCACCAACCCCCCCCCCCCCCCACCCTCCACCCCAGTTGAAAATTCACCACAGTGGCAATATGAAAGCCTGATGTACATGTAATATGTTCATGCACTATATATCTCTACAGTCATCTAGAATCACATAAAGGCATATTTCACACTATTGCTAATCAATATCTGATGCACATTAAGGAAACATTGGGAAAGAAAAGGAAGCCATTTATCAAAGAAAATTTAACTTCTTTGATTTTTTAATTCTCTCCATTCTAAATTTCAAATTAAGTACATGTACTCTTTCTTTCCTTTCTGTACAGGAGAAACCGCCATGTTGCCTACCGACAGCTAGCGAGATGGCGTTGGAGAATTCCTTGGAAGATCTGTGCGGTTACCACTGCCTTCATCTGCGGTTAACATGATCAGCAGAACATTTCCATCTAAGGAGTACAAGGGATTCCAGCTGTAAAACCCATAAAGAGACTGACATTTACAGATTTTGACCTTGACCTTTGACTGCTGACTTTTGACCACTGACCCCTAAAGTTGCTATAATCACTGCCAGTCAGTATACATTCACATATACTAACTTCAATGAAGATACCTTAATTGAAGCATTTGCAAGAAATAGAGAAAAACTAGAAATTTCTACATTTCAACTTGACCTTTGACTTTTAATCTCATGACCCATGTTGTCTGTTGAGAATCTTTATTTGGTAGTACATGCATACACTAAGTTTCAAGAAAATACCTCCAGGCATTGCATAGATATGGGGGGGGGGGGGGATAGAGAAATTTTGAACATTTGACCTTGACCGTTTGACCTTGAGCATGTGCACCTGAATGTTGACAGGCAAAACTTTGCCCATGCACTCAGTTATACATTCCAAGTTTCATTAGGATTTGTACCTTAAACTGTTAGTTACGCTGTCCACAAAATTCATTACAGACGGACGGACACGTGAACTGACGAACGGACAACTTGAAAACACACAATGCTTCCGCACTACTTCGTGGCAGAGGCATAAACATCAATCAATCAATCAAGATAAATAAAATGTGTGATTACCCCAAGCACACAATCCTATCCCCAACTGAAACCCTCTGTTTGATTTTTATATATGTTTCTGTGTTGAAAAAAAAAATAATCCATAGCACCATAATAGAACATAGTTTCTAAAAATAACAAGTGAAAATGTTCACTTTTGAAGGAATGAATATGAGAAAAGAGTGAATTCTCAGTGAAATTAGAGTCAAATCGGAGTTATCTCTGAGGTCACTCCACAAAAGTGGAAATACAAATTGTCACTCAAATTTCACTGTAAATTCATTTTTTTTTATTCAATCCTCCAAGAGTGCATATTTCTTGCTTGTTATTTTTTTAGAGAGTACATGTTCCATGAAACAAAATCATGCACAACCAATAGACACACACACACACACACACACATATTACACAACAACAAAAAAGTTTCATTTTGTGCATTCAACAGTGGGAAAAAAAAATCACAACACAACTTCATAGTTTGGCAAGAGCTTCTCCATTATTCAAAAAGCTGCATGATCAAAGAACAGTTGGTACTCATCATATAACACGTCAAAAGGAAAATTGTATGAAAAATAATCCAAAAAGAAAAAAGCTACATTATGTAATTAAAAAATCATATCAAACAAATATAGTATCTGAAAAGGACAAAAAACAAACTCATGGTCAAGAAAACTTCCATAACACAAACTGTGCTTGGTATTCTTTCATGTACACTGTACATGTTTTATCTAAAGCGCTCAACTAAATGCTATTACCTTAAATGCAACATTCTCTGACATGATCTCTTTTGCAATGAAGCTTTCATAAAATGTTGAGAAATTACTGCCCAATACTAACAAGAACTTTGTGCACAATTTACATGAAAGTAAAACTAGAAATAGATGTGAATGTACAGGAGCGGATCCATGAATTCCATAAAGGGGAGGCGCCATTCTAAATTAACCCCCTCCCTTTTTGTTATATTTCTTTTGTTTAACAAAAAAAGAATAAAGAGGGGTGTTGCGCCTCCTCTGGATTCGCCACTGATGAAGTTTGACAGTATGCTTCTCTGTGACTTTGATTTACAGTATCGCAGTTGACCTTGCCTAAATATAACTCCCATTTACATGTTATTGGCATTAACTGCATTATTGTCTTTGTTAAATCTCTTTATACAGCTTGTATGCGGGGTACTCCTTGTTTTATTGTACCGCTATTCTTTTTGGTGACCACAAAAAGTGCAAGGTTGTAAAAGTTGAAGGTGATTAGATATCTGCACAGTACTTCAATATACATCATCTCTTGACTGTGTGGTAATTGGCTCAACTGAAATAAAATATAAAAAAGAAAACTATATGGCTAATGCTTGGTCAGGTACAAACACAAAGGGTGTCTTGCACAAATAGCTACAGACCATCACAAACACCAACTGTGACTTTAACTACTAAAATGCTGTGGAAGTTATTGCTGTACAACGTTTTGATAAAACTTTGGTTAACATGGCATCACTTTGTCTGAAAAACACACAAAAAATAAGTCTTGCACACCTGCACCTTCATTTCATCACAAACACCAATTTTCATGTCAATTGTCAATCACCTGCCCGACTAACGTCACACTGATACCTATCACATACCCCTTCACACTATGTTTGGCGGGTGTATGATAATCTGCCAGAGGAAGGAACTGAGTACACCTAGGAGTAATTTTATGATAATAATGTAAGACTATGCAATCCAAGCCACAAGTTAACCTCTTTCATGTTTGAATGACTGTATAGTGGACTCCCATTATATCAAAGTCCTTGGGACCCACAGTTTTCTTTCGTTATATTGACATTTTGTTATAACCGAACAAATAAACAATAAAAACACATAAAGTGGATAATGTTACGGCCAAATTTTTACTTGGTTATAACTGGAATTTCGTTATAACCGTGTTTGTTCTAACGGGAGTGCATTTTACATCATATGACATACACTGTATATAATCTTGACATCCATATGATATATATATATATATATATATATATATATATGATAATATGTGTGTCATAAGCTAAGTTATTGCTAGAACAGCCTCCCAAAGCATACAACATGATTATGAACATGATACAGTAAATGTACATGTATCACAGAAAACAGGGTCCAGAGTGAAACCATGAAAAATTGTTCATGTTTTCATGATACCTTCGTCTATAACTATGTGTCTAGCATACTTCTTGCATATGGATGAAAGGCCTAGGAAGAAGGCCTATAGGATGGATAATCAGGTATCCAGACAGAAGTGGCTAGTATGCTGGCGAATGAGCTCATCCTTGGCCTGGTATGTGTACTGGCTGCTAAGGAATGGTGGGGCATCTTTCTTTTCCAGTTCACTTGCGCTGTAGTTGACACTCCAGCGGGATACCTCTTCCATGAGGTCATGAACATAGGCTGCCATAAGAAAAGAAAATATCATAAAAAATGTGTATATATTTGTTTTAGAAATACATATCAACAAGCATGGTTCTATTAAAAAAGGAAAACCAATACATATACACACACACATATGATATATATATATATATATACACTAGGTGTTACAAAAAAGCATTTCCTACTTTGGATCCTTAATAGTTCAAAAGTATGTATCAGATAACACTGACATTGATATGTGCAATAGCTGATTAATGTACAATTTTTTTAGAGGTGCTTTAGAAATGATAGCATAAATCAGATTCAGTAAATTCAAGATTCATTTTAAAGTTACGATTTCAGATTCTGCTCTGTTTTCAACCCTCTGTACAAAATGTAAATTTTGCACAGGGGTCAGATGTGTATGGGAGTGTGTGGTTAACACCCTGACAATGGTCCTGAACAATGGTCAGGATTGGAATGGTCTATTACATATTCATGAGAAATTCCACTTTCACAGCTAGTCTTTATTCATCCTGAAATGTAGTGTATGCAAGCACATGAAAACATGTGCTGATTTTGTTCATCCGTGCATGCATGTTACTCTTTACCATGAATTCAGACTAACAGTAACAGTGCCTAGGGCAATCCATCATGAATTATTAATAAAGCATTCATGTGCCTTGGAGCAATAGTCGGGAAGCCTAGTGAGCAGAGCTCTGAAAAGGTGGTATTCGTGGTATTCATGTCTATTGTTCAGGGTCATTGAAAGCACACACTCACATACACATGGCTCTTGTGTGTAAAGTTCAATTTTGTACAAAGGGTTAAAATTGACCAAAGCCTGGATATTTACTTTAAAACCAATCTCTGATTTAACGAAACTGATTAATACTCTCATATTCAAATCACCTCCAACTAAAATGTAGACTATTCAGCTATTACTTATATCAATAAGAGTGTGATTTTTTTTTTCTTTTTTAACTAGTATATGGTTGGGGATAGGGCTGGTGGAGGGACATGGTGTGATTCTTTCAGCATAGCAGAAGAAACAATAACATTAAAATGAGAGATAAGGGAAGGTGATAACCAACAAGTGATCCCACTGAAGTTGACAAGCTAGATATGAAATATTACGTATTTCTTTTTTTTGTTTTTTTTTTTGGGGGGGGGGGAGGGAAGGGTGACTCAGAACCCCAAAGAACCATGCCTACATATTAAAACACATAAATAGACAAAAAGCAGGCCATTGAAGGACAAAGAACTTTCAGATTTTGAAGAAATGTGTTGAATTTGTATCGCAACAAATGAACAAAAGATACATCACAACATGGCAGAGTTATAATTTCAAGTAATCTAAATTTAATTTCCATACTTTCTTTATCTGTGTACATTATTATTTCTGGTCTGTGATCATTCTTTTCCTGTAGAGAGGGTAATGACAAAATTATATTCACTTACAGAATGAGACCTTTCCTTTGCATACCTTAACTGATGCTTTCTCAGGCTTATACTTGGGCGTGATGACTTTGTACCGCTTTTTCCCACTCTTGGTAGTTGCCTGCAGACAGTTGCTATTGGCATTGTAGTGGAGTGCAGCTAGTTGGAGTCTGAAGTAGAATTTGAAACCAATAAATCAATTTTAAAAGTCTCTGGTTTGAACAAATCCTTATATAGTATTGAATTCCTGAGGCTGGAGAGATTCCTGAGGGGATCATGCTCATGGCTAGCAAGAAGCTCATCCAGCATCTGTAATGTGAAACAAGAAAAGTTCATGATTGTGCCTTTGATTTGGTCAATGGCATATGCCATGAATGCTCAAAATTGACAAATACTAGTAAATAAGAAACACAAATGTAATAAGAAAGCATATTTATAGAATATATGGTCAACTTCATTTAAAAAAAAAAAAAAAAATCATAGGATACATGCCAAATCAGTTCCTTACAAAATGTTTGTAATTCTCACAACCTGCAGTTTTACAGCGTGGTTGAGCAATGATCTATAATCATAATAAGAAATTCTCATTTGTCAAGCTGACTGACAAGCACCTGATAATATATTCAGATGAATAAACTTAAACAGCCAAGAAACTATGGAATAAAATGTATAGGTTTTAACTCTCTCAAGCACTAAATCTGCACCTATGTAAAAGCATTTAATCACAGGTTCACATTTTCCACACTATCGTACAGTGGTACTGTATATATCCTGACAAAATATTATGCAGCTAAAATATTTTTAGCTCGATAAAATGTCAGATTATGCATTTAACAAAATAGCTATGCTTCATCTAACACTCTCACGCAATCTTGATCGTGGGTAGAAGCATTCACAACTGTACCGTACCTATGGAGGGGGGGGGGGGCATTGTGCACTTCTGCCCCCTACGATTTTACAAAGAATTTTTTTTTTCTGCTTCTCAGCTGATATTCGATATTGGAGGGAGAACATGTAACAGTTACTATGCAAAGCTACCCACCCAATTTCATCCTCCAAAATTTTGTGACATGCACTATGTAGCTCCCCCCTCCCCCCTCCCCATAAGCTCCCTGGACTTGTACGACTTGAAACCCGGCAGTGGATCACTGACAAAATTGTCAGTAACATCAGTTACCGGTACTGATGCATTTTTTTTTTTTCATGCAGTTCTTTAGAAATGCAGATTTGGTGCAAAATTTATAATTCTATATATTAGCCACAGTAAGGCTACAATGTACCTTGTATACCGGTACCTACCTTTAAACTATAGCTATATCAATTACAATTCAAAAGTATTTGCATTTTACCGGTACTACAGACTACAGAATGTTGTAAAAGCACTGTATAGTAACATCAGTTACGGTACAGTACCATGGTACCGGGACTGTGGAATTGCCCATATGGATAAATTGCAAATGAAGTCTGCATCTATTACACGTAGACACAAACATCGACCCATGGATGTGTCTGCATTTATGGTCCTGGCCCTTCTGCCTTGATGCGACTGAGTTGCGACTACAGTTTATGTCACTGCCTTTCTTCACAATTAGGACGAGCAAGTTCTTTGTCCATACAACTTTGACTTTGAATTTGAACTTTGTCTTGACTTTAGAACATAGGTGACCTATAAGGCTTTCTTTGACTGAGTTACAGCCATACAGGTAGGTACCCCAAACCAGTATGCTCTTATTTTTTTTGGGGAAAAAAAACTGAGCCTGTCATCATGTACTAACCACCCTGTTATTTGTATATCTATATCATTCGGATTCATTGTCATTGCTATCGAGTATACCCATGGTATTTCATTTGTCACTGCAACTAGTGTAGTGTATTGATTTATGACTGCAGTCACATCACACTCACACTCACACAGTCACAGAGCATAGCCAGCTACCGTGACATATTCGATTCACGAATGAAAACACAAAGAAAGACCCCACATTTTTACCGAATTTCTAATTTTGTAAGTAAATGCCGAACCTACAAAAACGCAATATCGGTCCCCTCTTGTTCTGCGTGTGCGTCTTCACTAGATCTAGACGTGGTCTATGTGCAAAGTCTATGGAGGTTGAAAGCAGTCACCGGCTATGACGAAATGGAGTGCACAGTGCAGTGGTGGACTACAGTATTTCACGGTAATGCCGAACGAACGTAGTCGTAACCCGTAACCGATAGTCCTTGTGGTACTCACTCTTATTTTCCTCCTCTTCTCAGCGGCTGGTTGTTGTTGCCACTCCTCTTCAACTCGGACGATTCGCCTTGCTGCAGTGGCAGTTTAATTACAGGCAAAGCATCGGGCTTCAGCCTTGCCCTTAGCAATCTGAAATTGGTTATGCAGCCCCTCTTCGAATGCATCCTCGGGACCGGGGAAGTGGGCGCTGCACACGTACACCAAACTTGAGCTGCATGCTGGGCCCGTCCCAATCGGCCCTTGTCAGTTTTACTCGTGTGGTCCAGATTCTTCGTAGATTTTGATCGTTGGGAAAGGTGTGAATGCTTCGTTTACAGGGTGTAGCTAAGATCTCTTCAAACTATATTTTTGCAATCAAACGTTTAACAACCCGACGTCTTGCGAATAATCAACACACAACAGCGGGGTACACATACGCGATACGTGGGTAGGTATGGGCCGTGTGCGTATTAACGTGTAGCAGTGTCGTCTGCTACGAAAGCTTCGGTTCTTGAGATGACGTATTCGGTCACGTGACTCACATTTGTCGAAATTTCACTTTTTTAAGGGGCGGAGCTTAGGAACTTGGACATATACAAAATCAGGGCAGCAAAATTGGATTTTCTCTCTTACAGGTGCTTTTTACAAACAACTGGTGAAAGTTTATCAAAGAATTAACACATCTTAGCCCTCTCAGAGCTCAAATTTTTGGATTTCACGGCCCCTTTAAGCAATCGCTGGTCTTCCCTTTATAATAATGTAAGCATGCGCGAAATACTTCCGTTGTAGAGTAAATGTGTGGTTTCCCCCAAAACACACACACACACACACACACACACACACACACACACACACACACACAAACAAACAAACAAACAAACAAACGAAGGCTTTTTTGAACATCCTTCTTCGCTTTTGTGCACCTGTGTAAATGTGCTTGTCTGTTTATGATTATGATATGAGGTATGTACAAAGAACACGTGATTAAAAGCTTCTTGGGCAAGGAGACAGGTTATCTTTTCTATTGATATGATATGATTTGGATCGTCTGTTTTCATTATGCCTACCTATGACTACATTATTCGTCAAAATATTTTCCTCATGTTCCTTGCAGGCCACAGCTGGGAGTCAAGGGGTGCTTAGATGATTCATCAGCCCTAACTTATGTGCGCCCATGTATTTTACCGTGATATGTATGCATTTATTTACTTTATGTCTCCATCTATTCATTTATTTACTTATATATTCATGAATGTATTGGATTGATGTGACATAGCCCCCCTCCCCCCCCCCCCCCAGAAAAAAAGTAAAAAAAAAAAAACCCGATAAGTCCATATTTGCCAAATGGGGATATTTGCGATTAAAGGTCAAGAAAAATAAAGAGAATAATAAGAAAATTTTTGCTTCTTTTGACCATAACTTCAAAAAAGCACTTTTATATGTAGTGACCAATATATCGTTTAAAAGGTATTATTTTGTACTTTATGACAGAGACCGTACTTCAAAATCTTCAAAAATGGACTTATCGGTTTTTGCGAACAAGCTCTTCAATTATTTACTCGTATGTTAGCATTGTATCGCCTTCATATGTTTCTCGCTTTTTCCTTCCTTATTCTTTTCCCTTTCTCTCTGACTGAACCTTTATGTGTGTTTTTCTATGTAATCATTATTGACATATTAAATTTCTTCTTTACTTCTTTTTTTTATTTTTTTTTTCCCGGTGACATTACCACCGCGGTACGTGTGCCAACAGCATGAACACAGTGGACTATGTGCGCGACCGCATTCGTATCGCTCTGACACATTTTCAGTAGCCTAGACATCGAGTTACAATTTATCACCGTAACACACGTGACCAAAGATACGCAGTTCTGCCAGATTATGACCGCTGAAGCTTGACGGCTCGAAATCTGGCAGAACTGCGTAAGTTGTTGATTATTTCTACTTAGAATGCTGAAACTTTTTCCTGGTATTTAATTCGTTAGACCAATTATCACCAAGGAAAGAAGACATGTGCAACTCATTGTATTAACTCAGTGTAGAGATTTTGGTGTAACATTGGATCTGTAAAGCCGATCTCTGGCATAATGGGAAAGAATGGAGATACGCAGTTATGCCAGATTACGGCCGAGGTTCGTTTCTTGCGACATGCCACTGCGGGTGGTGCAAACATTATGTGGCATACTGGGAACACTTCAAAGATGAGTGTAATTGTAAAAATGACAGTAAGAGAGTGTGGCAAGAATTGAATGGAGTGACGGGTAGAAAACGTAAAGAAGATAACGTTCCGATGAATTAACTGCTCATAAACTAAATGAATATTTTTTTTGATGTCGGCAAAGAAATAGTAGAAGATGGTAAAAGTATTTTCAGTGAAATAATTCTGAATGTGTTTAATGAGTTTATTTTTCATTGTGTTTCTGATTATAAAATTTGTAATTCTCTCTTGAATTTTGGTAAAGATAACAACCTTGATATTTCAAATTTTGATTCTAAGAAGAGTTGGAATGACGGAATTGTTCCCACTGATTGGAAAAGGGCTAAAACGGCGCCTATATGTGACCGTGCATCACAAAAACCAACAAAAAGTCTCACCGCTTGATTTAACGTAAGAACTCAAAAAAGGTGAAACAGGTTAACCGAGTCAATCTTAAATTTTTCATATTTTTTGAAAGACCTATCCTTCTTCTACAATATTCTTTAGTTTGGGATCATAACATGAACGGTAAAGTGTGTTTTCAGCAGGTTTTTTTTTTTTAATCTGCAACTCTTTTTTAGGGCGAGCGTAGAACGATCAGGTATGTCTCAGAGGCCCCTTTTCAGTTTTTGAAATACTATTCACTTTCAAGTCTAATAACTTTTGAAAGGATAACGCTACTGCCTTAAAAGTGTGCAAAATATTTCAAAAGAAAATATTGATATCCTGAGGCAATACCATGCATTCAATCCACTTACAAAGGATTTTTTGGTAGTGAATAAGAACCAAAAAGTTAACACCACAGAGGTCATAGTCTACTGAATTCCACTACCTTCACAAAGGCACCGCTGTTTATCAAATGCTTGTTTTGGACAAAAGAGATCCTGCACCCAAGTTAATCATTGTCTGAAAAAAAAAATGTATACAAAAAAAAAAAAATTAACTTACCATGAGATCTAAACAAAAGCACATTGGCAAGCCTGAATAATAATAAAAAAAAAAACATTTCAAAAGAAAATAATGATATTTGTAATCCTGATTCAATATCATACATTCACTTCACTTAAAGAGGATTTTTTTTTTTTTCGACAGAGAACAAGAACCAAAAAAAAAAGTTAATACCACAACAGTCATAGTCCACTGAATTTCACTAATTTCACAAAGGCACCGCTGTTTATCACATGCTTGTTTTGGACTGCTAATTCAATATCCTACATTCAATTCACTTACAAAGGATCTTCTCTTTTTCTTTTTGTCTGTAAATGTATATAAACAAGAAAATAACAATTAAGATGATGGGATGAGCATAGTGAAAACAAATCTTATAATCATACAGGACCCTCAATGCTAATGAATAACTACTAATTTTTTTCATATTTTCATGCTTTTTGCTGAAAAAAAAATCATTATTTTCCTTTAAAAAAACCTGTTACCATGGCAACCATCATCACTATGAGGTAGCTGTTACATTCGGAAATTGTGATTTTTCATCTAATTAATAAATGTGTTTATATGGGCATCTGTTGGAAATTACAGTATGTTCTTATAATGTTTAATGAAGATTCCATGTTCTTTCAAAGAAAATAATTTGTTGCCATGGCAACGGCTAAAGATGTCATTTAGAAACATTGCAACAGGTGGATTCGTGTACGGCACTCCTAAAGGGAAAGAACACAAAAATCTATAAAAAAAAAAGCGGAAAATCATGATAGTGGTAAATGAGTAGTAATCAATATTCCAACCGATCTTGTCATATTTTCTTACTTCTTCATGAAAGTATCAATATTTTCTTTAAAAATAGTTGTTACCCTGGCAACCATCTTTGCCATGACTCGGTAACCATGGCATTACAAGAATTGTGATGTTTAATTTGATTAAAAAGATGTTTATATTGACCTATTTTGGTGTTTACGGCATGTTTTTATGATGTTTAACAAAGAATACACGTTCTTTTAAAGAACGTGCATTTCGTCCAGGCCGGTACAATTTTATTGATTCGATTGCATTGGTCACAGGTTACTGGACGATGTTTGCTATAAGTAATTGTATGTATGGGGTGGAAATCACTGATGCCTCTAGGTGGAAATGAGCTGCATGCTTGGCGGAGGTCTGCACTCTCAGAGAGCTTCTCTAGTTTAATGATGTTTTCTATCTATCTATCTAGCTATGTAATATCTATCTATCTATTGATTTATATATCTATTATTTATTTGCATACAACCGGATGAACTGGAAATGACACCAACCGATATGGGGTTTTTTTAACCACGCTCTCATTTACTGATGATAGATGTGGTGATGTGAATGAATGAAAATAGGGGCACCAGAATTTTGAGCACGTTTGAAAAATCAGACCAAACAGACAGTGTAGTAGCTCCGTCGAGTCTCAGTGTAGCAACAAACGTTGAGGGCGACAAACACAGCAAGGTTGACTGCATGAAGTTCATCTGATTCATTTCTCATCCATCTGGGTCAAGTCTTTATCGAAATCACTTCATAATACCGATATTTTTTATAAGAACTTTTTTGTTAATTTAAAAAATGATGTTTTTTTTTCAGATGACGAAGAGTTTCAATATTACTTGAGTTGGATATATATGCAAAGAAATGAAATTGGCATCAACATTATTTGTTAACGTCATTGAAGAAAAAAAAAATTATTACTGGAACTGTACCTTCAATAAAATCTTGTTTTATCTCCCATAAGAGAAGTTCGTGCCAAAACAAAATGCTTCCCCATATAGCAAAGTAAGGCTCATATCTAATTTTCCCCTTTTCTTCTCAGACTTTCATGATTATCTTTATGTTCCTATGGTATTAATAATATCATTGTGCGGGTCGAGTCTGGTTTCATGTGCCGTAATGATAAACTAGGAGATCCTGCATGGCAGTACTTTCGAATATATTCATAAACTAACTTGTCTCCCCATACAAACCGTACAAGCGAATGAGGTGCTGATTAAACTATTTATTTTCGTTTGGGGGGCGAGGGTTACTGGAGTTTCACACCCACTAATACCGTCCATCATACACAGCTATACCATCATCCGCATCCATTTTCTTCTGCGAAAGAATTCGCACTGCCACTAGTCGGGCACTGATATTGGACGTACACTCCACAATATTCTGACGAGTCAGATGCCGATAGCACAACAAACGACTACTCTCCTTTGCCTTATTACATTTGGGACATATATATATGTATAATATATACATATATACATATATACACAGTGTTAAAGTTTAAAACAGCTCTCAAGACATTTCTGTTCAAAAAGTATTATGAATGAGTTTGGTTCTGCATTTATGGTACATATATCGTACACTGCATTTCTTCTTTCTACTTTCATCCCTCTCCTTTAAAGCGCATAGAGACACCACGGTAGTGATATGCGCTATATAAACACTGTGTTATATATATATATATATATATATATATGTGTGTGTGTGTGTGTGTGTGTGGGTGTGTGTGTGAGTGTGTGTGCGTGTGTGTGTGTGCGCGTGTGTGTGTGTGTAGATAAATAAATTATATGCAACTGCTTGCATTGTTGTTTCCTCGATTTCCGCCCTAAATTCAGAAATTGATTATTTGATTGCAGCGAGCAATGCACAGTTTCCTAGAAATGACTCATAATTTAAATACTTTTTGATGATGTCATGACCATATTAACAAAAATAACCATCTGTATAGAGTACTGTGGAAATGTACTTTGTAAAATAACGAAATACACGACTAGAACGTCCTTTTTCCCTTTCATCTCTCCCGCCCCCCTCCCCCTTCTCTCTCTCTCCTTGTTCATATCTATATGTTCACTTTGTACATCCACAGATAAAACTAAGTATAAACTTTACTAAATCGTCGGGCATCGGATGGTGCAATACCAACTGAAGAAGAAAGTAAAGTATATTTCAAAGTATAAGTCAAATGACATAAGTATAACTTTTAAACTATTTTGAACATGTATTTCACACAAACAGACGAACAAGACAACTCTCTCGTCAGTCAAGTGGTGGCTAACAGTGTATATTAAGCCACCGTCTGCAATCCTGTGTGTATTGAATATGTGTCAACTGCTGGCATCATTCTGTTTTACGGGATTTCGTTACAGAGATTCACCTGATTGATTATATTTTTATACGTGGTGACGAGGGCAAGCTGCATGCAAGAAACACAAGTTTAGAATCAAGAGTATCAAGTAAGAAGAGCTGTTATTTATTCCCGATATGTGCTCGGTACAAATAACAAAGTGAAGCTACAATATCTACGCAGATAAGCAATGGCTTTAGGAAAAATGAAATACAAGCACGTGTTTATTGTTACAGTCCTTGATTAGCTAATATGTAAATGACATATCATAAAACAGCCAGCCAAAATATTACTTTATTTCTCTTTCGCTCAGTTATACTGGTATGTAATTAAGAGTAAGCATCACCCACTAGTAACTGAGCTCTTGACACCATTTTTTTACATAGTTATAACGGATGTTCATTTAGAACAATAGATAATTTAAAAACTTTGCACACTAAAATCTTACTTTTCTTGTTTCCCGTCTTTCAAACTGAAGTTACACTTTTAAAAAAAAACAAGATCACATAAGATTTTTACGACAGCATTGAACGTAACGAAATTGATTAAATCTACAGTTATGTGTGATTACAAAATGTGACCCCCAAAAAAAAAAGAAAAAGAAAGAAGAAGGACGTGTTACAGGACGGAAGAGCGAAAACTGAAGTCAAATAAGCTCTGGAAATTTCTGACAACGACAACTACATTGAACATTGATTTTTAAGGAAACGTATTGCTGCACACGACAAACTGCCAAATTATCAAACATAGCAATGGCATTATCATCTAAAAAGCTTTTAACCAAAAAAACATAGTTGGTAAAAACGTAGATAAGATATGCAAAAGGATAGAAGAGCAACTTAGATTCATGAAATCACTATTCTGCGAATATAAACTACGATGTTTGCAGGTATTTACAGCCATTTTACAGCCTAGAATTTTGGGCTATATGGCGCACATGCAAACATTCATCATACGTGTTAGTACTCTCATTCCTCATCACACATACTGCCATGTAAAATCTCCATACCGAAATGCTTACTAATACAAAGATATCTGGAATTTACGAATATTTTTTTTTCATGTTCAGCAAAAACTTGTTATAGCCTCATATGCTATATTCCTAGCCATGATATTAGTATTAACCAACTTACCATAAAGGTATTCAGTTTGAAGTATAGCAAGAAACCCAGTGGGGACAGCGCTCACCTGGGCACTGCAAGTTCATATCCTCCTTACATTTTTGTGGATTATCCTCCCGCCCCCACCCCCGAAAAAAAAAAAAATCAAATTTTGATGGGGTCATTTGGTCTCAATACTAATTTCTTATGTACACCATAGAAAATTATAACAATATGATACATGAACTCTTATAGGTTTAGGGAAAAGAGCCCGAGTAGACAGGGGGAGGGGGGCAATTGGTTACAGTTTGAATAAATACAAGTTATCACAAACGGTTAATTTCTACAAATTCAACACAGTAAACACCCTCAGATCATTGACTCCAACTCTTTCACTTTGGTGCCTCAAAGGAAATACACTCGAAGATTAATTTACAAAGTTTGATATTTGGAAGGCTTCTGAAGGCCCCTATGAGAATTATAGTTGGAACATGGTCATGGTACTCATCTCCATAAGACAAAATATTCCATCACTCTAATAATATTAGGAAAAATGTCTAAGTTGAAGAATTTTTACCGTGCATTTTCAGGAAAGTATGGTATCATTAAAAAAATTCCCTGCTGGAAGGAACACAGTGTCTAACAGCTGTGTTCACACCGTAATCACATAGTCGACTATGTGAAATCACTCAAATTGAACAGTGTGAAGGTAATTTCACACTCTGGTGTGGTTTTTCACAAAGAATTCACTTAGTCAAGCCACGTAAGAGTAAAACGTAATATTATAGGCGGTTGGATTATCACTGAAATGTGGGGCTATCACGACTGCGATGAATGCGTTTCAACACAAAACTGGAAATTTCAAAATTTCAAACTATAGGGTAAATTTTAGATGATATCATAATGTCATATTGATATTGACTGTTCTAAAACTCTTATGTTAAAATAAGCGAAATTTTACTACATTATAGATGTATTCATCTTTAATCTCGTTCGACCAAATTTATATTTGTGTGCCTATAAAACTGTAATTTTTTTCATCACACTAAATTTTAACCGGTCTGGAATTCTCCGTCAAAAAAGTAATCCTGCTACTACAACGTCAGTATTTAACAATGTTTCGAGTTTTTGACTATTATTATGACCTTGAATAATAAAAACATCAAAAAGTCACAAAACGTGGATATATAATTTGGGACAGATTCTGAAAGAAAAGAAACAACAATTAGGCCCGACTTTCATTCTTCAATGACATATAAATCAATAATAATGGTCCATCCTAACCCATAATGGAAGAAAAGTGGAAGAGTGGGATGAACTGGGACGCGGGAGAAGTAGGACACCTCTCACATTTCAAAAAGTATTGGCATCAGAGTACAAGCATGATGGTTACTGCTCTGAATCAACTCTGTTAGAAAGTATAATAATAAATTCGTATTTTTTTTTTGCATTCAGTGTAAAATGCCTTGTGAATTCATCGTAAAGCTTTAACAGACACTTAACATGATGTATTCCTTTTCTTTTTTGCAAAAATTAAGCTAAATTGTGATGTTAGCCGCTATTTTGAATTCGTGGGGGTGCTGGAGTTAACTGCGACATCATCGCTGTTCCACTTCTCCGTGTATTCCAAGTTATGATAACAATATCAAAGATTGTCTCATTATTTTCTTTAAATTTCAAATGCTTTCAATGCATTTTTCTCAGATGGACCATAAAGGATATAGCACATTTTTGCGATGAAACTCTTCATGTAGGTAAAAAAACATTATTTCAAGGGCCCTTGAAATCCAAATGCATGTTGATATTTGTTGATTTGTGTTACCCTCAACATCACTTTTGCGGTGAAATGAATATCTAGAAACATTCTAGATATTTTTAACTTTTTTATCTTTGATCTCTTCTGTCAGTCCTTGCTAACGTACTGAAATGTTTAACAAAAGACATTGGAATGCACCAAATAAAACCGAGAGAGCCCAAGTAAGACCCCCCCCCCCCCTCCAAAAAAAAAAGTTCAATTTAGTCTTCTAGAATGATACATCAACAAACAACATCAAAACCCTGAGCCCAGACGAAGAATTGATCTGTGAGAAAAGAGAGTCTAAAAGTTGACTATGTTAAGCATTTGTTTTATCCATTTTGAGTCCTTGTGCAAAATTGTGTGGTGTACAGTTGGTTTTGTAATGTACAGTCACATAATTACTCTCCCCCATGCGAGCAATGTTTTCACATGAACTCACTCACCAAGCCCAACGACTAGAATGTACACACTCAACCCAATCAGGATGCTAGCTAACATTGGTTTGCCATAGACAAAACCGGACTCCGACTTCCCGCCTTGGTGATTTTGATCGGGCTCGTATGTAACTATATCATTTTGCATATTGCAGGTGTTTTGGGATAGTCCCTGCAAGTGCTCAGGTCAATCTCGGTGCTGTCATCAAGAGAACAGCAGTAAACCGTACTTTTGCTTCTTTTCTTCAGAAACAAACCATGAACGAAATAACCGTCATTATATATGTTTGCCTGAGGGGGAGTTCGAATCCGTCTTGGTGACAGACCAGAGTGACATTTTCAGTGCCGATAGCGGCTAGGCAGTGAACTACTGTGTCGTTCATTATTGTGGTACATTCAGCTTTACCGTGCGGGCGATACACCTCAACTTCTTTTGTGAGCACCGTGCTAGAGTCATTTCTAGTACCCTGCGATCTACGTGTCAGAATGTACTTCCCAGCATCTACGGGAGAGACATACAATATAGTGATATAGTAATTTGCAGTTTGGTGCCTACTTTGTCGTTGTAGACACTGAAGCGGTTAAATTGGGATGGGAATTTAAACCCTTCTTTGTGGAGCTGTGCGAAGGACACCGTGGACGTGCAGAAAGGCTGGTCTTCCACCTCAAGCCCGATTGTGTAGAAGGAGTACGCGTCGTCGTCAGGAGTCCAGGGGATGCTGAATGGAATGCTGCCTTGTGAGCCTTGCTCCAATTTAATGTGGTGTGTCACTGTGCTAGAAGCTAAAGATCCCAGAGGCAGACATAGCAGGAGCATCATCGTCATGGGTGTTTTCTTCTTCCGATCCACCAGATAGTGTTTTCGCTGAAATTAAGAGATTTATCAAGATAAATACCGATTTACCTTCACCAGTTAGAGATACTAATACTTTAAGGCCTTGTCTTTTTTTTTCACACTTTCACATCACTTACACGTTTAAATGAGCAGTCCAACATCACATTTTTTGAAACTGTAAAATGCTTGAAAGTATTGCAAGCTCGCAGCAACATACCTATATATCACAGTGTCCCGCCTCTCCATTAGCTCTATGTTTTTCTTATGTTGATTTGATTTTATTTTATTTTATTTTATTGGTTCCTGCATTATATCATTGCTCATGCAGATACATAAACATATATCATATACATTAATGGTACCATACATATAAATGGATATACATGAACATTAGTTGCTAACAAAATGAGTTTTTTCATTACCTTTAGAATATACAGCAATACATTTCTTCATTGCCTGTACATAAATGTCCAACAGAACAGTGATGCAATGAATGACGCAGAAGGGCTACAGCTTAAGCATTGCTTGATTTGCATGCAGCCCTCGTACATAATACATAACATATAGGAAAATAGGGAAGGGATGACTTGCATTGAGATAGGGATAGGAGAAAGGAGAGAGGAGAGGTCTGTCTGCTTTCACTATTACACAAAGTTAGAACACCTGGATCTCTGAATAGCAAAGCATGGCAAAGCATGTTGTTTATACTCTTGCATTCTCTGTGAAACTGATTTTGGTGTGTATAGATTGGTACCTCACGCAATATCACATGCTTCTTATACACGAAGATCAAAGGTAGTTGTACTATAAAACTAATGCGCCTACTAAGGAAAATTTGCTTGCCTTGTTAAAAGATATAGACGATGATTTATCTTTAATATGCTCAAGTTTTTGTAGAAATGTATTTTCTCTGAATCAGCCTTTGCTTAGAAATTAATTCTAAGAGAATATGCTTAATCTTTGAAAAGGTTAATCTGATTGGTAATTCTCTAATTGAGGCGAAATTTCGTTTGTACACAACCATAGAAAACTATTTACGTGAGCTTTTGCCTACTGTCTGTATTATGTAGGCTTCACCAGACTGGCGTTGACTCACCGTAGATGGGGTGTCGGCAGTCTTACAGTCCGAGAGAATGGGAATGTACGCTGAAGATAATTTGTATCGCCGGAGGATTCCTTCAAGAAGACACATGTTTTTGTGGAGAAGTCACAGGAGAAGGAATTTACCCGGTCCAAAGCGAGACAACAGCCCAAGTTACAGCGCTTGATTGATAGTCATCGATATCGACTTCTCTGACTCTCAACTTAAAAGGTGGGTATCAACATTTCTAAACACAAGCTTTCCTCGGGTGAAACATTACTGTTGGGAAAGGGTTTGAATTCTGCCGTTGCTCCCAACAAACTCCTGTTGAAGAGTTTGTTGTTGCTTCGGAGCTAGCAACAAAATGTTTGAATCCCAACCAAGCCTGCCTCCTTCGTAACGATTGATTGGAATACTAGAAAAAAAAAAAGTCAATCCTCCAAAGTCCAAAATTACCAGTCAAGAAAGACAAACTTTGAAGGACCTGTCTAGTAACAAAGATATCGTCATTTTGCCGGCGGATAACGGGAAGGTAACAGTATCACTTAACGTAGATTATTACAAGGAGAAGGTCAGTCATATGTTAGAAGAGCAGAAAACATACGAGAAACTTCCGTCAGACCCAACACTTAAAGTACAAAAAAGAAACTCGTCTTCATCCTGAAATCCTTAAAGGAAGAAGAGAAGATCTCACCAAGACAGTATGAAAATCTGTATCCTACGGAAGAAAACATCCCACATCTGTATTGCACTCCCAAGACCCACAAGGAAGGCTACCCTCTCCGCCCTATTGTTTACTACATAGGTTCAATCAGATACAACACAACAAGAGCGTTGGCCGACATCTTGGCTCCCTTGGTTGGGAAGGCAGACCATCATGTCCAGAATTCCAAAGAATTTGCTGAGGAAATCAGTGAGCTGACCTTTGAACAAGGAGAGTCACTGGTATCTTTTGATGTAGTGAGTCTTTTCACCAATACTCCCGTCGATCAATCCATTGACATTATTAATCTTAAAGATAGAAGTTTGAAGGGAAAACCAACTTGACTCCAGACAACATTATCGAGCTGTTGAGTTTTATCCTTACTACCACCTATTTCCAATTCAATGGCCAGGTCTACCGCCAGAATTGTGGTGCAGCGATGGACAGCCCTATCTCCCCTATTGTGGCCAACCTGTTTATGGAAGATTTAGAACGGACAGTCCTTTCCACAACACCCACTGCTATCAAACCCAGACTCTGGAAACTATATGTCGATGACATACTTGCTGTAGTGAAGGAGAAGTGTGTAGACCAACCCAAAGACCATTTTAACCAAGCAGATGTTACAGGGAGCATCAGGTTTACACATGAGATGGAAGAATCAAATTCAATCCTCTTTTTAGACACAAGAATCATCAGACATCCAGACGGCAGGTCAAGTTAGTGGTTTCCAGGAAGACAGCTTACACAGGCCAATATATCAATTTTTCTTCAAACCACCCTCTCCATCACAAGCTTGGCGTTTACGGAACACTTATGGATAGGCCCCATGGTATCACCACAGACTCAGAGGATGTACATACTGAAGAAGAACATATCAAGTCCTCCCTCAGATTATGTGGATACCTTGACTGGTCGTTTACACAGGTGAACTAACAGATGACCAAAATGTCCAAGGACAAATCCAAGTCTACCTAGAACACCAAGAAGAAATGCATGGTCAATATCCCGTCTAAAGCACTCCAAAGAATCTTCAACGAATAGAATTTTGCTACCACCATGCGAGGACTGTTGGTTTACTCCAAGGACAAAAGATCACTTGAGGACTCGACAGGAGTAGTGTATCAAATACCTTGTAAGGATTGTGACAAAGTCTACACTGGGGAGACGGCAGAAAATTTGGAGTCAGGAAGTCAGAACATCAAGGCAGAATCACTGGGGAAGACATATGTCACAAGGGCCAAGAAGAAGGAGGCTGATCTCAATCCTAAAAAATCAGCCATAAGTGATCAGGTGACTCAGGAAAACCACACTCTTGACTGGAAAAGAATTAGATTGTGTCGAAAGACAGCAATAAATTCACACGATGGATAAGATTGGCTATCAACATCCAACGGGGGCGTAAACACATAATGAATCGTGACGTGTGGCAATACAAATTGATGAAGCTGATGAAGCCTACAGACAGTAGGCAAAAGCTCACCCAGTGTAAATAGTTATCTCCGTTTGTGTACAAACGAAATTTCGCCTTAATGTGATTAATGTTTGACATGTATAACATAATTATGAACTTTACATACTGATATTGTTTGTACTAGACGTTACGAAAAACATTTCCCAAATTTGATCGTTCATAGTTCAAAAAACTACATTGATATGAGCAATAGCTGAATAATGTATAATTTTGTTGCAGGTAATTCAAATATGAAAGCATAAATCAGTTTGACTAAATTCAAGATTTACTTTCAAGCTGAATTTCAGATTTTTCTCTACTTTCAACCCGCTGTACATGTACAAAACTTTAATTTTGCACAGGGGTCTATTGGTGTGTATGGGAGTGTGTGGTTAACACTAAGACAATGGTCCTGAACATTGGCACGGGTTTGAATGCTCTATAACATATTCATGAGAAATTCCTCTATCACAGCTAGTCTTTATTCATCCTGAGATGTAGTGTATACAAGCACATTGAAACATATGATTATTCTTTTCATGTCCATGCATTTTACCCTTTACCATGAATTCAGACTAGCAATGCCCAGGGCAATCCATCATGAATTATTGATAAAGCATTCATGTGCCTTGGAGCAAGAGTCCAGAAGACAAGTCAGCAGAGTTCTGAAAAGGTGGTATTCATGGTTTTCATGTCTATTCTTCAGACATGTCAGAGTTGTTGTAAGCACACACTCAAATGCACACGATTGCTCCTTGTGTAAAATTCTCTTTTTTTTTCTTTTTTAAGCAATGAAATGAGAGTTGTTTTCCGCATTGCAAAGGTGTTGAAAATCAACAATCGCAATGATTGGATATTGTAGCATCGAACACAGTTTGTTCAATATTCATTCACTTTTATGGGCCTGCTTAGTTATTATCAATAATGTGTCAAAATTTCCGGCCAACTGCTTGTCAAATGCTACTTACTCTTTGTACCATTCTGCGAATGGTGCGGCCTCTCTGCGATATAATAGTTAGACCAATGGTAGGATGTCCGGAGCTGATATGCATACGCCTGTGAAATACCATGATGACAAAGTGACACAAATTATGACATTGCTGTACTCAGTGCAATACATTTATCTATCAGTCATTGTTAGTTTAAGGACGTGATAACAGCTAGATATCCATCATTAACAAATAACACACACATTTCAAGCTATTGAATGGAGATCGTTGACCCAAAGGGAAAGAGTGCATCTATTTTGATAAGTAAAAATTATCAAAATTTTTAATTGCATCATTCACACTTATTATGAAGCGAATGATACTAATCAGGCAAAACACAACAATTTTGAATGGTATCACGCTATCAGTCTGGAAGATTGTCTAATTCATTCTGAGATTATTATGTAAAATTTAATTTCAGTCTTCTGAAGCCCTTTGATAGTATAATGCAATCTTCCTTAAATCATTCTGGGTCAGACAATGCAAACCGTTTTTAGAGACTTTGCTATTTTGTATATGATTAGGAAGTCAAAGCAAAATGTTAAATGAGAGAACACACCTGTTAATGGTCTTCGTGTTTTTCTGTTTGTATCCTTGGGTCTGTTCACCTCCTGAGTTGATATATTGAGACTGCAGTAAAAACGACAAAAATCTGTTCATTTACTTCGTGAAAATGGATACTTTTGATACGGCTTCGATAAAACTATCTCACATGAAAGGCATGAGGTCGAAAATGAAAACCTATCATCTTGAGATTACAGTCACAACCTATTCAACACTAGTTCACCTCAACTTAAACATATATTAAAGTGGAAAGCAATGTAATTTGGTCCATCTCAAACATTCACTTCCAGTTGAAACAAAATCAATTCACTGATAGATAATGAGAGTAGCAAAATGTACTTACACAAAATGCAATTACTTGAGAAAAAAGACAGAAAAATTTGTAAACACGTTTCCCTATTAAAAGCTGAAGAAATAGTTGTGTGTTTTAGGGGAAACGCGTTTCCTATATTATGTAACACGTTTGTTAGTCGTTATAAAGCAGAAATAAGAAGAAAAGTTGAAAGCTTTTTATAGGTAATTTGCTAATAAGTTGATTAAATCTTTATAAATTTGCGTTTAAATGATCGTACCGTCTCAGTAAAAACTGAAATTTATTTTAACATTGATACAGGTTGTGCTTGGACAGGAATTACTTTTCAGTACTAGTCAATGAATAATTAATTAATGTGTCCAGCCCAATGAAGTGCTAGAGTTTTCATGTCAACTCATAATCAGGTATCGGATCGTTCCCTTTGTTTTCATATGATTTTTTTGTTAAACTAACTTAACAAACTACTCTACCATTTTATAGGCGAGTCCTTTGTTTATTTCTTATCTATGAAAGTAAGAACTCATCGTGCTTTCGGTTATGTTGATGACAAAAATGATATTTGATATTTTACAAAATTTATTTTGGATATTTACCATATTCAACTTGTTGATGGTAGTGCAGGGTGACATATTCAGCAGAGCCATTTTTTTTTTCGATAAATCTTACATTCAAAAAATTTTATATAAGATAGAAGAATCAGCCATTAATGCACGTCCACAGTCATTGATCATCAAACCTACCAATGTAGTTACTGTACATACCTCTCCTTCTGAGGGACCAATTTTCGCCTCATTTTGATCCTCCTGGAGTTGAATGTTTTGTAAAAAAAGAACACGAATAAGATTGTATTAGCTAAACCGAGAATAACACAATTTGTGCGGTTGTAATTCATGAGATATTCACGATTGTACTGCAGTTGTTTCTTAATGTCATTCGGTTTGTTTGTGTGTGACGTTTTTTTTTTTTCCTTTTTACGGTTACAATATCTATTTACATACAGAAGGCACGCACGTAATTCGAATCTTTAGTGAAAGTCCGCCAATGATAACTCTTTTCCACTGACATGGTGATCTTGATCATGCAAAATGAAACACGTAGCAAAATATAAAATTGCACACTCTATGATACGTCAAAATACTGCCAGGAAACGTAAAGGAAAGCAATCACAAGCAGAGCGTGAATGACGGAAAAATCTAAACTTTAATTAACTAAAGTTATTAAAAAAAATGTAGGAATAGATGGAAAATGTGGGCCCAGGATAGGTCAAGTCGTTCATTGGGGAGTTGGGTAGGGGTTTGTTTTGTTTGTTTGTTTGTTTTTTTATAAAAACAGTTGATCTGTGCTTGAATGTTGCTCGCATATTTCAGAAAGAAAAATTTTGATTGTCACATTATCTGGAAACCATCAAAACTTACTTCCATAGATACTTCAGCATCATTTAGGTCCAGATCCCATCCGCCCATTGCTCCAGTTGTTTTTGTCACTGGAAAGCAGAAGAAAACACAATTAGCAAGTGAGATAAGAAAAAAGAATCAACTACAAGCTATAATCAACAGTGATAGACTGAGTAGGCAGAATACCCATATCTGGTGTAAATGACAATACAAAAGTCATAAAGCGACCTTATATGTTTTCTTAAGTATTCGGTAGAAAAAAAAAAAGAAAACATGTTTATATGATATATTCCAGAAGGATACATACTACCTAACAGCAAACGTGAATGCTGGGGAAGCATTTACAGTACCTACACCTACATTTAAACAAAAAAGTCAAAGAATAATTATAGAGTCAGACTGCAGAGGTCCCTAGAGTGTGACAAAACAACTTTAAAAATGTTTTCTATACATAATGGTTCGTGAACCAGCCTACACGGATATCAAAACGCAAACTGGAATCCTGGATTTTTTGGAATTGGAGTGGTACGATTTGAACACATCACTTTGACAAACTGCAATATAATCATATATATATTTATATACATATATACATTAAATCACACAAAAGATCGGTATACACATCAACGTTACCAACGTATTAATGTCCTGTGTCAAATTCTTGCATAGGAATTCGCAGTACGCTGTACGTGGTAATTAATGGGCTTACTATCCCTTTTCAGCAATTGACCAGATACAAATACCATTTTATGCTAAAATAGATTGTAAGACAAGGTCTCTTGATGATAGTTACTCTTATCATTTAACTTGGGTTTCCTTGACGAAAAGTACACATTTCCCGGCAGAAGCGGGCAGTTATACATGGTTTATATGAGTGAGCGTTTTGGCTGTTTACATGATCTTTATGCATTCCCAAACGGAAACAAACAGTTTTGATGTTTGTTACAAAGAAACTACAGCTGCATTGTAAAATACGCGAATGAGGTGCAATCAGTATTTTAATGACACACACACACACACACACGCACACACACACATATAATCTATCAATGTCAACACCAAAGCCACCTGTGAAAATTACAGTTGGTCATATCTTTCATGTTTGTTTTATCACCTTATTTTGTCGCAAAAATTATAAAACTATGTGACTGCCACCAAAATAACAATACATAGTTCAACATTATTTTGTGATTATCATGGATTCCACTCTCAGTTAAAGTTCAGGTCCCTCATGTAAGAAATTTTGGGTCATAAAATCTTCCACAAGGAACTTAATTTCTTACTTTATTTTCGTTGGCAGTATTCAAAATTTGCTTGTCTTTCATAATCATATAGCCATAGCAATAGATTTTTACCCACCAATAAACTTTAGATAAATGTTTCGAACTAAAAGGTCACACAATTTTGCCCAAGAATGTCATGATTTCACACATTCTTTTGTGAAAATGTGTCCGGTATTTGCTAGTCGAAAATTTTGTTTGCTTTTAAAACAGAAGATACTTAC
Source organism: Diadema setosum (assembly GCA_033980235.1). Taxonomy (NCBI): domain Eukaryota; kingdom Metazoa; phylum Echinodermata; class Echinoidea; order Diadematoida; family Diadematidae; genus Diadema; species Diadema setosum. Next base: position 34,150,900 of record CM067076.1, on the reverse strand, counting down.
CTGATTTTGAGTACTCAAGAGTACAATTACTGTAAGGCTTGTAAACAAGGACATGATGAAACTAAAAGAAGGGGGTATCTAACCAGTGGGATCCTTTTTTTTTTTCTTTTTCTTTAGAGAGAGAGAGAGAATTACCCATGTATATGAAGGGTTTTATCACAAAATGAGCTAAATCCATTCTTGATAAGTTGAGATGTTTGTCATTTGAGCTGCTAAAAAACAAAGAAAACAATAAAAAATGCAGGGTACATGTATTAATTTTAATCATTACTATAGAATTTCACTTATGTTATATACAAGTAAGGTATTGCTGGAATGGTTTAATCTTTCTCTATGCGATGATGGACTTATTTTGAAATGTTTAAGAATGGCGCTAAACTATTTTGCAATAATACTCTTCATATTCATAATAATGCCAATTAAAAATAGTACGCGTAATAATATTGTTTTTCTTTGTTTATAGAAATGGGATTAACCAAAGACTAGCAACTAACCATGGGCATGATGGAGTCGCGGGGAATAGCACAACACAATACACATGATTCTAGCATCAAATTCCACATTTAATCGCTGTACATTCGCCTTTGTTCCTTCCGTAGTTTATGAAACACACTGTACACTCAGCGCTTGCCACTCTAGATTGCTTTTAAATGTCATTTTTTTTTTCTCTCTTTCACAAGAAACTCACCAAGCAGCACAGGGTATAGTGTTGTGGCAGTTTATCAACAGTGTGCCTTTATCGTCACTATACACGCCTAAACAATGATATAATGAAAGTCCCCTTCCAAAAATAGATAGCGATATCATTCTTTTCTTTTTTCTTACTGATCACTGGGCAAAGTTCAAGTATCCACAGTTTAATGGGCTGGGAGTCCCCTACACACAAACATATCTTTCACATGGCAAGGATTTGCGTGTATGTCTGCGGCGATAAACACGTACAGTCTTTCTGCACTACAATGCACATTCATAATATCAAATTTCTGCTTATCATATCCCGCTATGCATAATGAGAATATACTTCATTGTAATGTGAGCAATTGGGTGCTCAATAGAACACGAATCAAGGCATCCATCGTGTTATCATGGATGATAGTCAAACTACAGCGCAGTCACTGTGGTCTTTGGTGTCAGGACATGCAGGAAGTTAGTACACACTCAGGAAAAATAGAAAGTTAACACTTTTTCAAGCTCAAAATATTCATAGAAGATTTTGATGGAAATCAATTTGTTATGTACCATATTAAAGGTAATTTAATTGGCTATCACACTAGTAGGTCAATTTAAAGGGAAACTTTACGTATGAGTGAACACATTTGTTTTTGTCCTCCAAGGCACAAAAGTGATAATTGCAAAACATTTACATAGTGTATTTCATTTGCAAATGCCCTTTAAGATAATAAAAGACCAGTTTAAAACAAAAAGAGACATGAATGAAATAGCAAAATGAATTTACGTTCTCTTTATCTCTTTATTACCTCAAACAAAATCAAAGAGGGAAACTAAAGGGCGGAAATTCAGAATTTTCTCTCAACTCAAACTTCAAATGACATAAGGAGTAATAAGGGCACAAGGATGATTTAATGAACAGAATATTTTTATTTCATTCATTTAGTTTCGTAATTTAAGAATTCTTTAGGACAAATTGAAGAACAAAATAATTATAATTTACAATTTCCCTTGTTTGGGAAATCAATTCAAAATTCTACCATATCTCTTATTGATGCTTTTTCTCTCATTTCATTTGAATTTGGATTTGACAAAATACTCTTCATTTTTCTCCATTAATTTTAGCCTTGATTGATCGTTTGAGCTTCCAAAAGATTATAGAAATCTTAGGTATATTTTTGCAATTGAATATTATGTTCTTTATTGTGTTAACTTTGTCTTGTTTCTCATTGTTACATGAAAGAGCTTTTACGCATGAATGACAACTTGATCATTTTTGCAATTTTCACTTGTGTGCCTTGGAAGAGAAAAACAAAACTGCTTCTCTTTTTATTGACTTACCAAGTTGATAGCCAATTAAATTACTTTTCATATGGTATATAGTACGATAAAGGGACTGCGCAATACTGGTTGAGGTGAGGATTCATGTTTGAACATTCCTAAGTAAGATAATGAGAAACCTCGTATGAAATATGAAAGAGCAAGTTATTTCAAAAAGGATTCTACGTTTGTTTGATGAAAATTGATTTTCAAATGGCTGAGATAATACTAAAAACAGGTTATGATAGTAAAAGGCGACAGGCCACCCCTTTTATTAGGCTCTCTTTATTTCACCTTGTTTTTGGATACCTCAGCCATTTCAAAACCGATTTTCATCAAATAAACTTTTAATACCCCTTAAAATGGCATGCTCTTTGACATCTCATAGAATGATTTCTGAATATCTCGCAAACCGTTAAAAGCTGAATCCTCACCTCAACCAGAACAAATACGCCCTCTAACATGTCGCTAAAAATTATATGTGAAAGATAAACTTGCAAAAGTGTTTACTTTCTTTCTTTTTTTTTTCTTGCTGAGTGTATATCGTTTAACAATGTCTAGGGCAAAGCTGAATTCCTATATTCCTCAAATCAATAAATATATATCAAAGGTTAATACATTTCACCTTTCTTCTCTCAGTCGATGAATGAATTACATCTAGCCACAACACAAATATAAAATTTTACAACATTTAGAGTACAGCAGTTCAGCTGCCAAACGTCTCCATATAAGGAAAAATAAGGCAGAGTAACAGAGAGCCTGGGAGAGATATAGGACAAAATGTAATTGCAAATTCACCAATTTAGTTGAAATTTAGAGTTCTTTACTTATACGGGAAGGTCAGTTTCCTCCTTTACCCAATACCCGTCATGGTACGTTATGCAGGCCTATGTATATTGTGCACAATTATGTCGCAACCAGAATACTATCAAGTTCTCCTTATTCAAGGACAGGGAAAAACTGCTACAGCCTTATTACATATATTGTGATGGAGCCGGGATATATTACTGTCATGAATATGGCATTCTTTGTCAATACATTTTTGGTGTTACGTCTCACACCTTTTATCAAATAGGACTAGATAATAAATTAAATAAAAAATAGATAAATGCTATAGAATGTTGTCGTGATTCACGAGAAGTATACCTGTTTGACACTATGTCTGAATGCCCAGTATGTTTCTTTTGGCTGCTTTTATTTTTATTTTTGCTGATAAAAGGGGGAAGAAATCCTTTAACTAATCGCCGAATTACATTAAAAATCGTAGTCGCAAATGGATTGTCTACAACAGACCTCAGGATGAAAGGTAGGTAATATTTCTTTCTTTTTACGTTAGCAATATGTTATATCTTTGTCGATAAGGCATAACTGTGAAGAGAAAAAAAAACATAAATAAAGAAAAAATTATCAAAGAAAATGGACCTGCACACGTAACGTTGCGTTGAGTCACTGGAATCATGCACGAACCGGGCAGGTGTATACCCAAGATAACTGGCACAGACACAGAACCAGTGTGTGCGATATAGTACGTGGTTATATTTAACTTTATACCTTATCCCTTCGCCACAAAATCTTGACAAAATGACCACAAAACATGTCCGGACATCCATACAAAAACAGCAACGTTAATTTCCGCAATATTCGAGTGAGGAAATATTATATTACTAGTGTTTTACTCACCAAATCAGCTCTTAACTTCAGACAGCATAAACTGTGTGGTGATGACAGAGAGGTTTTAAGCAAAGATGCTACACTACGTAAGATAATATGTAAACTCTTCCAATTTTACACGGCCGCTGGTGAAACGGAAGTGGCTGCCGCCCGCAAGCGTTGAGCGGGTAAGATCGAACAAGAGTCAGATAGGTATTAGTTCGGAATTTCTGAAATTCAGCACTTTCAAAATTTGGTGTGTTTTTTTTTTTCAAATAAATGTCACACTTTTGTCAATCAAATTCATCATTGTGCATTCATCCCACAGCGCACGCACGCGAAAATATTCTGTCATTCAAATTCAGAATCCGAGGGATCAATTTCATTTTTCGTTAAATCAAATTCACGCTAGGGCGTTCAATTCCCAATTTTCCAACTTTTCTAAATTGCATTTCCTATTCGTGCATTCAAATTCGTGCGATAGTCATATGATAGTCAAGATGCGCTTGTTTGGCGAGTTCAATTTCATTTTTAGGCGATCAAGTCCCTACTTGAATGAATTTAACGAGGAATAACTTTTTTTTTTAAAGTAGACTTTTTTAAGAAAGGAGAAATGGCATACACAAACAATGAAGACTTGCATAAAGTGTGATTATAATTATTTAAAGATTCGACATTGTTCTCTGTTCATGTATTCTTTGTTTTTCATCTCAATAAAATATTCTAAATTTAAAGTGCCAATCAGCAGTGCATCCAACACAACGACAATCTAATCATCTTTCCTGATGATACTGCATGCTGACAACTCCCCAACCCTAACCAAGTATGACAATGCATCATATATATTTTTTAAAGACAAACTGACACACAATGATCCCAAAGGGTCAAGCAAAAGTAAATCAATAAGATAGCAATTAAAAAACAAACCTGAAGACGTATGCAATGTTCATATTATCAGTTTCAGTCCATTTTTTCCCCCGAGGTTTTTTTATTTATTTATTTATTTATTTATTTATTTATTCTCCACTCATGGGACGGATAGCCCTGGTCAGCTAAGAGCTGTTTTTCACAGGAGTCCGACCATATACAGTATTACAAAAAAACAAACAAACAAACAAACAAAAATACAATCATTAAAATGTACAAACATTGAAATACACGTAAGGGGAATAAGAGAGAGATAGAAAAAATATTTGTACAATGTATGCAATATGCTTAGAAATACACACAATACATTATAAAACTGTAATATGCATTACATTATTAACAAAAAAAAAACATTATTCACACAGGTCTCTGTCAGGATGTGACATATTTTGTATTTGTCACGTAATAATTTGTCTCATTGTACTACTGTTTATTAGTTAGCTCATATAAGAAATTGATGTTATCGCAATGGTTACAAAGGAAGTGCAGCTTTAAACACAAAAGCTTGCATCAAAATAACCATATAAGGAGATGTTGCGATGCACAATCAAAGTAAAAGAGAGTGATTTGGAATTAAATGTTTTGGGGATGAGTAAACCCTACATGACGTCAAAATACGAGGAAAGGGTATCCCTGGTAGTATGCCTCATACTATCTGGTATGTGGACGTCATTCACGACGTCAAACACAAGTTTCTAGCTAGGTCAAAACAGGACCACTTCAAAGAATTTTGGTTTCCGTGGACAGGAAGTGATGACGTCAAGCAGAGACTTGACCAATGCAAAATGAGATATTCAGGAAAGTTTTGACAGACAGAAAACGCCAACCAATAAGAAAAGGGGGCAGGACTTCTATGAAAACTTTCTAGGAAGTCACTTCATTTAATTAATCTTACATGGAGACCTATGGTCCAACAAATGTATAAATATGCAGTGTTTGGGCATAAAATTCAGATGCCACATAATTTGCGGAACACTCAGGACCAGGCTACGGTACAATGTACTTCGAGATTGCGAAGTTAGAGAGTAGCAGAGTGTTATTTGGAATCCGTGTGATTCAGGGATTGTTGCATTTCGGCTTGGACAGCCTGACCGTCCAGCAGAGAATCTAGGAGGATTCGAGTGTAAACACCAACTACTGTTGTAAGTACACGATCATTTAATTGAAGTTGTTTATGCCATGTAAGTTCCTATGTAATTCCCGATATTGCATTGTATGTGTGATGTTTGTATGTCAAACCGACTTTTAATTGCATTGTGAAAGAAATAGAGAATTAGAACGCTTAGATTTTAATGGGCTGATTAATCACCCCTACTCAACATTGAAAGATAATGATGCATGCTGAAACATTATTATGGAAATTATGTGTGGCTAATCAATGTTAATATGATGGAATATATGTTTTGTTGAAGTTATATGAATAGAATCAGGAATAACCAAAGACCACAAATTATAAGGGAGGTATCATGTTATTAAATTAACAGGGTGTTTAGGGTTCCAGGGAGAGAGCCACGGTTTAGGGGTCCAGAGAGGACCACAGTTCAGGGTTCCGACAAGGACCAGAAGTTGGGAAGCCAACGACCAGTAAGGGGAGACGACCCGCTACATCAGGCAGGGCATCGTCGACAACCTAGAGCAACCAAGCACGGGAGCTTCTAGAATAAACCAACGAGCAGAGCAACCAAGCTCAAGACAAGTGGAATTGGATTTCTATATTCAAGTTTGTACTATGTTAATATTGTAAACGACCATAATTTGAGACGAGTATAATAAATCTTATTGCTTGTTACATTGTAAGAACACTGTGTGATTGGCTACTTCTTTCGAGGCACTGTAGTTGCACAAGTCGAAAGAGTTGAAGGAGTGAATGGTCTGCTAACAATCTGCTGCATTTAGAGAAAGTCAACCTTTGACTATAGAAAAGATCCCAGTCGCAGGGAGGACTTTCGTTCCCCACATTCAGAGGAAAGTCCCCTGTGACAGTCTCAACCAACCTTCCTTTTTATGCTCGTCTGTAGGCCTAAACAGTGCCTGATGTTTGTTTATTCGTTTGTTTGTTTGTTTGTTTCATTTTCCATCTAAGAAAATGGCTGGAGAGCCGACATTCAACTGCAGTAGCTGGTCTTTTATGGGTTCAGTTGAACGTGAGGTGGGCCACTTCAAGGATTAAACACACCCTGCTCTTTGCGATGAATAAATGAAGTGGGATCTTTTACATGCATTAGTTGTGACTGTTCACACGTGCCACCTCCATTTTATGTCCTAACCAAGGGCTATGTGACTGTATATTCCTTTTCGTGGAGCCAGAGTTCATTTTTTTCAATGAACAGGTGGACGTTTAATGCAAATATCCATCATAAATCCCAATATATTCAAAGCTATTAAAATGAAAAAAAAAATCTGAATTCAGGACCTCTTTTGATTGAATGCAGTTATTTGGAACATGGTGGTCTATTCACGACTTTGAATGGCCGAAGAGATTCCGTCGCCAGCTTGACATGAATTTGAAAATGCTCATTGCTGAGATGCGTGCTCCTGTCTTAAGGCCCCGTAACACTACAGCGAATGCCCAACGAATGCCAAGCGAATGCACAATGAAGTCGAAAATGTGAAGACAGTTTGCATCCGTTGCTAATAGTAGAATACTTCGTAAAATGTTTGACGTTCTTTGTATTCATTAGCTATTCCTAGGGATTCGCAGAGATACGCTAGAGATTTTGGACATGTTAAAAAAAAAAATCGGCTCCAGCGTATCTCTGCGAATCCCTACGAATAGCTATAATGATTACAAAGAACGCCAAGCATGTTACGAACTATTGTAGTATTACCAACGGATGTGAACATATCTTCAAATTTTCAAATTTGTTGGACATTCGTTGGGCATTCGTTGGGCATTCGCTGCAGTATGACGGGGCCTTTAAATTTGAATGATCTGATAGTGAATATGAATGCTCCGATAGTGAATTTGAATGCTCCGATAGTGATTTTGAATGTCCCGGTAGTGAATTCGAATAACAGGATTTTGAAATTGATTGCTGATTTATGCCTCAGTCACAAATTATAAACACGGATGCTCAAGGATCTACACGTTGATCTGGGGAAATCCGGGTAGATCCGGGTGGATCCGGGGAAATCCGGGGAGATCAGATGAGATCCGTGATATTTTCGACCTCGATGGAGTGTCGACGAGCGTTGGTATGACTGTACACACGGTGTCAACACTGCAGCTACACGGATAAGGCCGGAAAAGCGCGGCGTCTACACGGACAAACACGGTCTCTACACGGATCAACACGGCAGCTACACGGAAGCCACACAGACCATCCCTGGTTGCTCTGCCATAACAGCAATCCCTGGATGACGCCGATTGTTTTTTGACCTCCAAATGTTGCCGTGTTGGCCTCCTGGATGTCCCCTGATCTACAAGGACATTATACGCGTGGCCAAGAATGTCCAAGGCGTCAACACGGATCTCTCCCCGGATCACCCCGGATCAGATCTGGGGTTGGGTATAGGGTGATCCTGGATGTCTATTTGACTGGGGCATCAGTGCTGCGAGCGTGGAATGCGTGAAATCGAATGCGCGGAACTTGAATGACAGAAGTATGAAATTGACCGGGGAAACCCTATATTAACTATTTTATTGGAATAAAAACTAATGTAATATGTATATATATATATATATATATATATATATATATATATATTAATGTTATAATAATGGCACTGAAAATGTGAGGTGTTTCTTTTTTTTTGAAGAAAACTTCAAGATATTTCGGTCACTTTCGATCTATTGTTTACGAAAACTTCTGATAGTTTTGAGAATTTGAAGTTACCTACAGGTAGATTAACAAATACATAATTGTTAGAGGATATTGTTGAATGTTCTTCCCTATCATAAGACTCCACAAATTAGATAAATGAAAATTAATGATCAGTAATAAACGACACGAAGGAAATAATAGACACCATAATTATAGACTTTACATATTAATACACTGGAGGAAATTGATGAAATTATGAACAAACAATCACCTATTTTAGGAGTCACATAAGTCAAACAATAACTTATTTTGTTTGACTTATAAATGCCAAGAATAGTAGAATTAATGGAAACAAAAACTGTGCACATCCTTAGATGACAAGGAACATTTTCTCTAGAATATACACTCAAGCGACTATACGTGAAACATTTGCATGGATGATGGTCTATAGACAATGACAGCATTTACAGCTAACAATTGAAGACCTGAATATAAGAACGACCCAAGTCCAATTTTTGGCCAAATTCAGTTTGACATGGGAAATTGTAGCTTCTGCATGGACTCATTTTGTGTATAAATGATAAATCCTAATTACCCCGGAAGTGCCAGAAATGAATGAGTTAAATCTTATATTAATGTAAGAATGAAGGACTTGGGTCATTCTTACATTCATATAATAGCACCCTCTCTCATCCTTCTTCCAACTCTATAGCAGAAAATTATGAATCAAAGAACGACCCAAGTCCACCACACAAAATGGCCTCTCCACAATTAATGTAAATGTTGATTGTCATAATAATATGTGTTCTAATTTGTATATACAATGTTGCCTTCCCATCACAGTTAAATAGAATATTATTGGACAAATAAAAAAGATATGAAGTTTTTTTTTAGTTTACTCGAAATGATCTTCCATGGACTTGGGTCGTTCTTATATTCATATACTCAATTATGAACAAACAATCACCTATTTTAGGAGTCACATACGTCAAACAATAACTTATTTTGTTTGAGTTATAAATGCCAAGAATAGTAGAATTAATGGAAACAAAAACTGTGCACATCCTTAGATGCCAAAGAACATTTTCTCTAGAATATACACTCAAGCGACTATACGTGAAACATTTGCATGGATGATGGTCTATAGACAATGACAGCATTTACAGCTAACAATTGAAGACCTGAATATAAGAACGACCCAAGTCCAATTTTTGGCCAAATTCAGTTTGACATGGGAAATTGTACAGCTTCTGCATGGACTCATTTTGTGTATAAATGATAAATCCTAATTACCCCCGGAAGTGCCAGAAATGAATGAGTTAAATCTTATATTAATGTAAGAATGAAGGACTTGGGTCATTCTTACATTCATATAATAGCACCCTCTCTCATCCTTCTTCCAACTCTATAGCAGAAAATTATGAATCAAAGAACGACCCAAGTCCATATGAATCAAAGAACGACCCAAGTCCACCACACAAAATGGCCTCTCCACAATTAATGTAAATGTTGATTGTCATAATAATATGTGTTCTAATTTGTATATACAATGTTGCCTTCCCATCACAGTTAAATAGAATATTATTGGACAAATAAAAAAGATATGAAGTTTTTTTTTAGTTTACTCGAAATGATCTTCCATGGACTTGGGTCGTTCTTATATTCATATACTCAATTATGAACAAACAATCACCTATTTTAGGAGTCACATACGTCAAACAATAACTTATTTTGTTTGAGTTATAAATGCCAAGAATAGTAGAATTAATGGAAACAAAAACTGTGCACATCCTTAGATGACAAAGAACATTTTCTCTAGAATATACACTCAAGCGACTATACGTGAAACATTTGCATGGATGATGGTCTATAGACAATGACAGCATTTACAGCTAACAATTGAAGACCTGAATATAAGAACGACCCAAGTCCAATTTTTGGCCAAATTCAGTTTCACATGGGAAATTGTACAGCTTCTGCATGGACTCATTTTGTGTATAAATGATAAATCCTAATTACCCTCGGAAGTGCCTGAAATGAATGAGTTAAATCTTACATTAATGTAACAATGAAGGACTTGGGTCATTCTTACATTCATATTATAGCGCCCTCTATCATTCTTCTCTCATCTCTATAGCAGAATATCATGTATATGAATAAAAGAACGACCCAAGTCCATCACACAAAATGGCCTCTCCACAATTAATGTAAATATTAATTGTCATAATAATGCTCCGTATTTGTTACTTGTCGGGGCACCCTAACGTCATCCTTACGTTTGAATGTAGTGATAGATATAGAAATCTGATGAAACACATATCTAACATTCCTGGATCTTTTTGAGATCAAAATAATGATAAACCTGTTGATGGTTTGGTGTAACTATTGGTGCAGTTTAATGCACTGCACCAGATCTTATATGTACTCATTATTCTTCACAGGAAATTCCATCTTTCTTGTCTTCGCCTGCCTAGGTCTTACACAAACATATCGGGAAAGTACAGCTCACCTGGAAAGTTTACCCGCTCAACGCCAGTTGGCGCACTCATTCATATTCAAGCCGCAGCGTTTCACTTTTCCACCGAGGGGTGGTCATTTTACGTAGTGTCTTGTTATTGTTTGTTTGTTTTTTTTTAGCATGACGTGCGGTTTTTCTGACCTTTTACCCGGAAGTTATAATACGGATACACGGAAAGCGTGATTTTGGTTTACACCACAGCTCAGTCCAATTCGCGAAGATAAAGAAATTTCAGGTACAACGCAAGACTAAATGTGAGACGCTCCCTGCCAAAGAGTCCAATATTACTGGGACTAGTAAGTTATCTTTGGCTCCAGTCCCGCTCACGTGCGCTAGTAGTATGTAAAACCCCTTACCTTCAGGAAACTACAAATATGCAGCGGTTCTCGTCTTGAGATTAAGGTCTCTAAAAAGAAAGGCTTCTGTCTTGTGTCGCCATTAAAAGAAGAGAAAATATAGGTTCATTTGTTTGATAAACTAGAATTATCACTGAAGGTGATTAATACCCCAGCCCCTAGTGTTGCTTTATAGTATGTGATGTCGTGAGGGCAATGACGTTAATACCAAGTAAACCAAAATTGACCTTCATAGCTTGAATGGTTTATTTTGATACAGAAATGAGTAGTCACCATGGCAACACATTTTTCCTTATGCTAACACATTGGTGTCTTGCAAAACTACACTTCTAGATCATGATATATTCTAAATTTGACTTTAATTGCTGGAATGATGGAAAAGTTATTCGATCTGCAAGGTTTTGGTAAAATTGTGGTTACCATGGCAACGGTTTGTGTGACAAACACAAAAATTATGTGTTCCATATCTTTACCTCAGGGCCATAATGTCTACCAAATTTGCTTTCAATTGCTTGAAAACTGTGGAAGAAGTTCATTCCACAGGATTTAAAAAAAAATGTGGTTACCATGGCAACGCATTGTCTGATACAAATACAAAGGACATTTTGCAAAACTACACTTAAAGAGCATCATACACACCAACTTTCACCTTCATGGATTAAATGGTTCAATTTTATACAAAATGAGTGGTTACCATGGCAACACATTTTTCTTATATAAACACATTGGTGTCTTGCATAACTACACCTCCCGATCATCATACATACTAAATTTGACCTTAATTGCTTGAATGATGTGGAAGTTATTCCATCCACAAGGTTTTGGTAAAATTATGATTACCATGGCAACGCTTTGTCTGACAAACACAATAATTTTCCATATCTATGCCTCAAGGCCATAATGCCTACCAAATTTGATTTCAATTGCTTCAGAACTGTGGAAGTTGTTCACTTCACGGAATTTCGAAGAAAACATCCGGTTACCATGGCAACGCTTTTTCAAGTACAAACACACAGAGTGTCATGCATAACTACACCTATAGATCACCATAATTATATACCTATTTTGAAACTGATTGCTTAAATACTAAGGAAGTAGTTCCCTCCACAAGGTTTTGGTAAAATTGTGGTTACCGTGGAAAAGCATTGTCCGACAAAAAAAAAAACAAAACAAAACAAAAAAAAAAAAACATGTCTTGCACATCTATATCTCTATATAATCATTTACCCTAAGTTTCATTTAAAATTGCTTCAAAATTGTAGAAGGAGTTCGCGACGCAAGGTTTTGCAACAGACCGACCGACCGACCGACCGCCCGACTAATATCACGGTGATTCCTATATACCCCCTTCACACTAAGTGTGGATGGGGTATAAAAAGCAAAAATAAAATGTTGTTAGATCAGTAGATGATCTTAAAAGATAAAAAATAATATATATATATGTATATATATATATATATATATATATACATACACCTACTGACATGTACACTCTGCAAGAAGCAATACATTGGCAAAACAGAAACCACACTCTACACACGACTCAACAACTCTCGCTCAGAAATACGAACATTCAACACACAGTCAAAACACCTCCCATACACAAGGCACTTCAACCTCCCAGAACACAGCCTGAACTGCTTACAAATCACTGCCATTGAACTAATCAAGAAGAAGACCCGCTCTGTGATTCTAAATCGTGAATCCTACTGGATAGCCACACTAAAAACATTACAGCCAAATGGCATCAATGTTGATCCTTAACCAGCAGACCATTTAACTGCACATGCGCAATAATGAGCATATTGTGATGCGCATATGCAACCATACGCCAACCCACATACACACACACACACACACGAACAGACACACTCAACCCACACAGACACCACCACAAGCCTTTATATCCGCCATTAATAAGGTAAATCCGTACTTCATTATGTGAACCGTTCACATCCTGTACCTTATGTAATATTCTGTTATATGTTATAATATGTATATGAATGGTTGTGTTATATTAGTATTATTTTACGTAATTATACGATAGCCAGAAGATGACGCGTGGCTGTTGTACTGTATTATATAGCCACTTACGTTTTGCAATGCTGCCACATGCTGTATTATCGCCGACAACATAAAAAGGTCTAGTTTGATATTATTACAGTCTTCTGTTATACAACACACAAGATGAAGATACTGAATTGGTTTTGTTATACAATGGTGTACCTTCATCTCAATTGATAACACATTAGTTTGATATGAAATGTATTCAATAATATGCAATTGATTATGTGTATTATTATTGGATTCTGTCACATAATTACGGATTGATTGAGTTATTATGTCATTATATTATATTATTAGTCATTATTAGTCATTATATGGCGTGAGTCATTATAGACTCACGCCAGTTAGATTTATATATATATATATATATATATATATACATATATATATATATTAGTGTAGCCATACGAGTGAGTAATTTTTGTATCGTTACAGCCCTGATGAAGGTCCTAACGGGACCGAAAGCTCGGCAATAAACACGCACGTTGACCCTAGCTACGTCCACGACTGCTCTTCTTCTCGCACTATATATAAATAATGAAGGAGCTATGTACACTGGTGCTGTAAATGGTCGAGACCCCTTCTCGCAGTCTATATATATATATATATATATATACATATATATATTTCACTTAAACCATTAAATTATTTTTATTTGCTGTTTTCTGATGGCCCGACAATGAACGTTTGAGGCCGGAAAAAAAAATAGAAAGCATTAAAGTGCAAATGAAGAGTTTGTTTGCAAAAACCGATAAGTCCATATTTGCCAAATGGAGATATTTGCGATTAAAGTTCAAGAAAAATAAAGAGAATAATAAGAAAATTTTTGCTTCTTTTGACCATAACTTAAAAATATACCTTTATAATGTAGTGACCAATATATCATTTAAAAGGTATTATTTTGTACTTTATGACAGAGATCGTACTTCAAAATCTTCAAAAATGAACTTATCGGTTTTTGCAAACAAACTCTTCAAATATTTCATATAACGGTCGAATAACGGTGTAAAACAAACCATACTTATGTCAACATTTGAAGGTTCGACAAAATTCGTCAAATGATTTCTACCGTGAAAAAGGTGAGGAAATGACGAACATTAGAAAATGAAATGATTTAATAAAACATCAAAATTATCAACTTTGATAAAGTAGTTAAAACCCTTAATTAATCGACACCTTCATCATTTTAAACCACTGTAAATGTTTAACGCAATTCGTAAAGCAAACATCAAATGACAAGTTGCTTGCCCTTTTTTTAAAGGGACACAGTCCTCACGAAATTAACAAAAATATGTTGTTGTTGGTACCTCCAATGAACTACTTTCACCAAAAACAAACTTTAAAATCACCAAATAAGCTCGTACATTTTGGTTGAAAAAGTGTGACTCTGCATGGTGAATATGCTAATGAGCAAGTCTTGGCGGAGAGTCATACGTCATCGATGCACAACTCTTCCCAGCCGTGTTCTGCCCGTTATCCGTACGCTCCCTAGTTTACCGGATGCATGAAGACGTCGGTGGCTACTACGTGTAGTAGTATTTGACATTGTTTCTACGTTGTGTGTGTGTGTTTGTGTGTGTGTGTGTGTGTGTGTGTGTGTATTGTGTATTATAGTCGCACAGTACACGTATGGACGGTACAACTAGATCTACGGTAGATACCCCGTACGCGGTTTGCCCTTCACACTTTTCCAGTCTATCACAAGCGCAGCTGCAGCCCTGTCGCAGCTCATGTATACGTTCTAGTACGTACAGATTGTAGGTAGAAACGGCTACACAGCTAGCTACAGGCCTGCTAGTACACTATAGGGGCGACCGCATTCAGCGTCGTCTGGTCAGGCTATCTTACATCAGTAGTTTTGCTCGAATCGTGCAGAAAATTTCCCAGGAAAATCCTTTTTTTCGTCCCAGACCCACAAAAGTATCGTGAAAGGTGAGCTGTATAGCTGAGAAATCTCGGTACAACGATGCCGAACATAAGAAACTTAGGGCCTACAAAATCTCGATATCGTGTACATGTTGTGACCTACCTGTACGTGGACCATTTGAGAAGCGATGTTTTTACGTGGACCGGCAGGCTGTGGCCCTCCGGTTATAAACCAAGAAAACACCTGAAGCCAGATGCAATCCCGACCATTTGCTCACATGAGTTATAAAACAGAAACACCTCAAGCATCGACTTCGAAGAGAACCGAGGGAAAAAAGCGTAGAGAGGTAAGGAAAGTGGCTAGCTATGTTTCATTTACCGTGGAGCTGCAGCCGGGGTTGGACTGCAGTACAGTGCCACTGAGCTAGCTGCTGCCAGTGCCGACTGGACATGCACGGCAAAGTGGAGCGAAATCATATCCCTACGACCCCCTGTGTTTACCCTTCCCGGCTCACGTCGAGGAAAGGCGATATCTGACTACTTACAAAAATATTGAGATACAAACAATATTTTCTTTGAAGAATTCGACTCTCTCATGCACAGGTTATCTTCGGCAAAATCAGCTAGACGGAGTACTAGCACTGTGTACATTATTATGGTAAGAATTCGCGCGCGAGAGTTGTTTCTACGCTAAGAAGTATGCAACACGGACGGAAGCTAGAAAAGGACCGTGCCTATTTGATGTCAAGTTCATGGTATATTTGGTTTAAAAATACGTATAAATTTATGTTAACAATGTCAATTTTTCATGAATTATATATATCTAAGCTTGAAATATTTTGTTTGAAATAATAAAACCACAAACTTTCACATATGATAAAATTGCAACTAATCATTTTAACACTTAAATTGGTTTTTAGAGGCACGGCTGTCAACTTGGTGAGTAGGGCATGCACTACGTAGCATCTTTTTGCCGGCTTTTACACGATCGCTTGCAGGAATTATTTTTCAAAAATCAAAAAAGGAGACAGTTTTTCATTTACACGGGTATAAACTGGTGAAAGGTTATGTTTTTTACTCTTCTTAATTATCATTACTTTGAAAATCTCAGGACTGCTTCCCTTTAAGATTTACTCTATCAGAGTATAGTATTATCAGTTGAAGTAACAATAGCTTCTCAAGCCTTTCAATTTTCATTTGCATTTTTAATTGATGACTTGTGACCCCTTTGCAGCTTCTGTAAACGAGAAGTACATAACTCGTATGATTGGCGCTGTAATTTGCTGCTTGATGATAATCATATAAACGCCTTTTAAATCTCTCGCAATTGCTGACCATTACCTTTAAGAATAAAGTGATAATTTATTTGGTCATTCATTCATTATCTACACTTGTTTCATTTATTTATTTTCCTTTTGTTTGTTCCGCTTGTTTTTCGAGGGATGTCAGATTTTGGAAAGGGTTATAAGGAATTTACAAACCTTTCCCCATTCAGGTCTTCATTTTCAAATGTTTCAAATATTGGATGTGCCTACAATGGGTAGAATCCATTATTTTCGAATTTCAAATCCATCTGGGAAAGAAATGAAATAAAAAGCAAAATCTATCAAGAATTGGTGTGCGTGTCAATGTGAGGCTTCCAAACCAGTAAAATACATTTTATTATACAGGCTTCAGTGCTATCATTTATGTGAAATTTGCAACAAATAAACCAGATAAAAAGGAATATATTAAAAAAACATGAAAAAAAAAAAAATTACAAGATGCGGAAAATTCAGCATTTCACACAAAGTAAAGTCGATGCCGCGGTGACCTGACCCAGATTAAATGAGGAATGATATAGTGATTTTAATAAGTGGAGACACAAGAAATAATAATTGATAAAAACAATAAATTACAACGAACGTTGAGGGAGGGAGACAGGCACTGCTACATGTAGATCATTCATGATCATCAATATGAATTTGGTTGCTCTAGCGTAATTCTTTTCATACTGCTGACTCTTCTGGAACTTTTCCGTAGCCTTATAGTGCTCCCCTTCATGGACCGAAGAAGGAGATAACCAAATGAAGGCAGAAAGGAAAAGAAGAAACATATATGTTGTATATATATATATATATATATATATATATAATATATATATATGTATAATACTTACATATACATAAATGTGTATAAGTATGTAAACGTGTGTGTGTGTGTTTGTGCGTGTGATACTACAGATAGGTCATCCTCGCGCTGTTTTGTCTAGTACAGAAAAGTCATAGCAAACTACACGTAGATTGGCATCAGAAACTGCAGGCTAAAGGATGAGATTTTATTGAAGACTTGCTGCGAGAAGAGTTGCATACATTTCATGTTTCTTGAGAACAAAAATCACAAAATACAAAAATGTATGTGAAGTAGCAATAATGTTCACAAAGTAGCTCAAATGGTACCATTCGTTGGTGCCTTTTTCGCTATTCTAAATGTTGTTAAAAACAAACTATTATTCTACACCTACAAATCAAAATGTAACATTATAGAGAGCATGAATAATTATAAATGTGCACAATGCAATCAATGACATCATCAAACACAATATCTACGGTAAATAATAGCTTACTCATCAAAATCTTATATTTCGGTTTTTTTTTTTCTTGTTTCGTTCATTCATTCCAATAAAAGATCAGTGGTTACAAAAAAACAAAAACAAACAATCAATTAAAATGAATTCAATTACATAATTCAAACAAACAAAATTACAGCTTTCGAATACATGTTTGCCATATCAAACACTACATGCAAATGAAAAAGAAAACTAGAGAAAAACCTTTGGGCCTTGTGTGAAATAAGTTCTCTAAGGTCTGTATGAGTGCTTTAATATAGAGGCACATTTAGCATTTTACATTTATTTTAAACATTAACAAAAACAGCAAAAATATAGAAATGTAACAATCATATGAAAAAGAGTAGAAAAAAATAAGGTTAATATTTGACAAGAAAATAATTTGAAAGTTTTTTTTTTTTTTTTACATTTGTAAACACTTATGACAGCGTATGTTATTTGATAAAGAGTTTCAACGACAGGAAGATTAAAACGGACATTTTTGTGTGTGTGTGTGCGCACGAAAGTTGTATTAACTTTAAAAATGAGAGATAAATTACTGTTACGAGTATCATAATGATGGATACTGGGGTTTTTTGCGAAAAAAAAAAGAAATATTAAGAGGTAGTAGGTTCTAAAAATGCACAAATCCAATTATTGCAGCACTGCGTGATATCAAAATAAATCATGAAATTTTAAAAACTTTACTGAAGGAATAAGCAAAATAATCACCAGATGCGCAATAACGTACTGCTTTCTACTGCAACTTTATCAATGCATCTACTTTAGACTGACTACAATTTCCCCATGCAACTACACAATATGTTGAATGAGGTAATATCAATAAATGATACAAAATGATAGCAATAGCAATATACTGACACACCTCGACATTTTACTAATAACACAATCTACATTTGTGTTTCCATTATAAATGTTTACCAATGTATACACTAAGAAATTTAACACTCTCTAATCTTTCTATACAATGTGCGAATCAACTGACATTTCAATATTACGTATTCAATCAATAACCTTACTAAATTTATTATGAAATATTAAAAAACTGGTTTTTATCAAAATTAAAGGAATAAAAAAGTAAAATCTTACGAGTATAACGGATGAAAAATTGCGACAATTTGAAGTTTTGTTAATTTCTGCAAAACAATTCTTGTACAGTGGATATGAATATGCAGATGAGTGAGCTAATTTTCCATTGATCATGTACAAAAAAGAAATAACGTAAATGCAATGTTTCTGTCATTGAAGTCTTAAACAGGATTTTACTCCTGGTTGAGTAACGTCAGAATATAGTCACCAGTTAGATATACTAGGATTTAAGAATCGGGCATAATGCGATTGAATGAAAAACTTAAAATTTTAAAACTTTATGTACAAACTATACGGCAAGTTGTGAGGGGATAACATACTCACTTTGCCATTTGGCATATTCATATTGTTCAAGAAATGTTTCTTGAACTTCAAAATGTCATAACTTTCTTATTTTTCACACGTTTTCGATCAAAATTTTACGGTTAAACACGTAATATTTCACTCTATATTATCAGACTAACTTATATTCAGACCGGATTTCACCTTTAACAATTAGGTAATTACTTCTTTAACCATTTACTAACTTTTTTTCTCACTCAAACTCAATATCATCCTTCAAATTTATATACATATCAAATATATATACATATCATAAACATATACTCGTGCGTTCATTTGAACTAGTACAAAGAGCTCTCAAATAGAAAATAGATCAATGGTACGTACATCTTTTTTTTTCTTTTTTTTTTTTTTTTTGGTATATCATACCACTGGCGGATCCAGAGGGGCGCACCTTGCGCGTGCCTCCTCTCTAGTTTTTGTTGAAACAGAAGAAATAAAAAGAAAAATAGAAAAATTCACTTGTCCTGTACACGTTGATCCAGTAAACTGAATAATAGACTCTCTCGACCGTATCCTACCTTCTGGCAATGCAGATCCACCTTTGACCACGATAACTCAAATCTTGAAAAAGAAAAGATTTATTTTTCAACAAAGACAAAAAAAAACATTGTTAGCATCATAAAGGCTTATGAAATATTTAAAAGGACTGTTTATTTGTGTTTTAAATTGCATATACCTTGAAGTCCACATCGCCAACTGGGTTCTATCATTATGATTGGAAATTATGGAATCCAAGACCTCCATCTGCGTCTGCAAATACTGTTACTTTGATATTTTTTTTTCATTTCATGAAAAGTGTTCTTCAAAGACGTGCCTTACCTTGTTTAGCTATGACTTTAAGTTTCATGTTGATTGACACTTTAGGTTAGATGTTTGAAAATGTCAAGAATCATATTCCCTGTGATGAATATCGCTGGTGAAGGTCTTATTTTGGCAGATTACACAGATACATTACTGAACATCACAACTAGTTTTCGTCTAAAAGTATCTCGACCGACGCCACAAACATGACAAAGGGTCAATATTTTGTGCAATCTGCATGATCTGTTGCCGGGTTGACGCTTTGAAATAATGCATTGGTGCAATCGATGCAACTTACATGAATAATTACTGGTTCCTGCATAGTTCCATTTTTAACTACAGCACGTCTTGTATCATTGTTGAGACAGTCGTAAAAAAAAAACAAGAAAAACATATGGAATTAAATAATGTAATGAAAAATTGACATGATTATTATGAACCATGAGAATTATGTAAAATTGACAGGTATGTTAAAAGACTTCAAATACTATGTATTGTAACTAAGTTCACTAAGTCTATTTCATATGGGTTATCGAATTGAGGCATAATTATGATTTTCTGTGACACCACACATTCAAGGTATGATTATGTTTGAACTGTCTTACCTATACATTGTATTGGAAAGATGGGATTTAGAGGACAGATAGAAAAAAAAAAGTAATTAGGCCCGGCTCCCTCCCTCCACAGACACTCCGCCCCCCCCCCCCCCCCCCCATTTTGTTTTCCAGAAAATATATTGCCTGACATTTTGGTAGAGAAGTGGCAGCAAGAAATGTAAAGACCCCCTTTTTTGTCATGTGATTTTGGTAGAGTCGAGAGTCGAGACGAATCGACGTCCCTGTTCCCATAAAGTCGGCCCCCATCACTTTGAAACTTTGTAAATTTAATGATGCTTCATTGAAGTGGAAATATATGAAGTTCATCTTAACCAATGAGTATCCAGGCACAAAATCAGCTTCGCTTTACCAGTGTTTACCGTCGTTGATTTATTACACAACACGTTCACTAAAATTCACACACATATAAACTGCAGGGGCGCCGGGGGGGGGGGGGGGGGGCGGTAGAGGGGGCAATTAGCCCCCCCCCCCCTCCCGTATTTTTTTCTTTTTTTTGGGGGGGGGGGGAGAGCAAACGAGTTATTGCCCCCTACAAAAAATGTCCCCTGAAACAAATAATTAATCAATCATTTAAAGAAAAAAAATGAACAATAAAGCCACTTTTCTTGTCTAAATGTTGTCTATTTGTGACCCTGCACCTCAAAACAACCAAAAAGTCGCCAGACATGAATTTTTAGTTAAGACCATATTCTGAAAGAGCAGACTTTAAGCTTTAAAATGATGTATAACTCAAATCAAATGGACTCTTCTAACCTATCTAAATACTGGAAAGAAAGCACAAACTCAGGAAAAGTGTGAACTGAGAAAAGAGGCTCTGAAGTACAGTGTCTATTCAAGCGCTTTTAAAATCTTTACCAAACCGTGCTGGCTGTGCGATGAATGAGACAAAAAACAGGAAGTAAACCACCAGAGTAACAACAATAAAGGGATGATCAGATTAAACTGAAATTAAGCGTGCCTCATTAACACATTTTGTCCGTAATTAATGCCAACTTTCAAAGCAGTAGCACTATCTTTTCAAAAGTTATTAGAGTTGATAGTGAAGAGTGTGGACAAGGTTTTTCAGAAATGAAAAAGGGATTCTAAAGACACACCTAATCACACTATTCTCCCAAAAATGTTCGAAATAAACTGCTAAAAAACACACTTTCCTGCCCGTTTTATGATACCAAATTTTAGCATAATGTAGAATAAGACCCGCTCTTTCAGAAAATATGAAAAAGTCAAGTTCGGCTAGGTTGACCCATTTCACTTATTTTCAGTCCTCACGCAAAATCAGTGTCTGCGACTTTATGTTCGTTTTGAGGTGCACGGTCACATTTTATACCTGAAAATGCGAATTTTTTGGTCTGATTCATTAATAATATACATTATTATATTTATACACTGATGTTTACTTATGAGTAAATCTCTGACCATGCATCACAAAACGAACAAAAATCGCACCCCTTAATTTTACGTGAGGACTCAAAAAAGGTGAAATAGGTCAACCAGGTCAATCTTGATTTTTTTACTATTTTCTGAAAGAGCTATCCTTCTTTTACATTATTATTAAGTTTGGGATCATAACATGAAAGGGAAAGTGTGTTTTCAGCAGTTTTTCTACAACCCATTTTTGGGGAGAATAGAATGATCAGGTAGGTCTTAGAGTCCCCTTTTCATTTCTTGAAAGCCTTTACACACTCTCCAATTTCAAGTCTAATAACTTTTGAAAGAATAACTGTACTGCTTTTAAAGTTGGCATTAATCATAGACTGAATGCGTTAATATAACATGCTCAATTTCAGCTTAATCTGATAATCCCCTTCATTGTTGTCGCTCCAGTGGTTTACTTCCTGTGTTTTGTCACTTTCATTGCACAGCTAGCACGGCTCGGTAGAGATTAAACGCTTGAATAGACCCTGAACTTCAGAGCCTCAGTATTTTCTCAGTTCACACTTTTCCAGAGTGTGTGCTTTCTTTCCAGTATTTAGATAGGTTAGGGGAGTCGATTTGCATGGAGTTATACATCATTTTAAAGCTTAGAGTCTGCTCTTTAAGAATCTGCCCTCAACTAAAAATCCGTACCTGGCGACTTTTTGTTGGTTTTCTGATGCAGGATCACATTTAGTGTCTAGATGGTAACTTCGTGTCCTCCAGTGTGCCCCCTGAAACATACCCTCAGTAAATCTTTCATTTTTCCTTTTCTTCTATGCTTTCAAGCAACATTTACAAAGAACAATTTTCATTTCTCGAACAATAACTACATTTCAGACAAATGGCAAAGTGAAAGTGGCTCGCTCGCTCTGCCAATACTTAAAGTAAAATGAATATTTTTTCAGAAGTTATGATCATAGTCCTTCGCCATGATTTTGTTTAATTTCATAGAAATTTGATTTAAAATGCTCTATGAACGCAAATTTTATACTCTGTTTTCACAAAAAGTCCTTATCGTCGGAGAGGAGTTTCCCCCTCCCACACCCTCGCCGAGGATCTCATATTGTCACATTAATGTGTCCCCGTATGTTATAATCATAGTCCTTCGCAGTGATTTCTTTCACTATTATGTGTAATTCCCTAAAAATGTGCTTTTAGATGCTCTATAAACGCAACTTTTATACTCTGTTTTTAAAAAAAAAGCCCTACAGTGGGAGGAGTTGGAGGGGGTATTCCCCCTCCCACACCCTCCCCCTGCTCGGTCGCTTCGCTCCCTTGCCGAGGATTTCACACCGTCACTTTAATGTACCCCTGTATGTTATAATCATAGTCCTTAATTCGCACTGATTTTTCCCGCACTTTGTTTAATCCCCTAGGAATATGCTTTTAACTGCTCTATAAACGCAATTTTATACTCTGTTTTTACAAAAAGTCCCTACCGTGGGAGGGGGGTATCCGTCTCCCTCGCCGAGGATCTCACACCGTCACATGATGTCCATATTCCACATCTCGGAAATGGGGGGGGGGGGCAAAATGATATGTCCCCTGGGCCACTCCAAGGATCGACGCCCAGGTTCTATGGGTATATGTTTTTAATTACACCAGGATGTTGAATTTGTTAACAAATACCACAATCAGACTGTAGATGTAAATGCTTCTGGCATGCAAGTGACAGCCAGAATCAGACTTATTGGTGGGGCGATATCCGGACTCAGTACCCCGATTGTCATTAGTAATAGCTTCTTGGGGATTGAAGACAAAGTCTCGACAGGTACTTTCGTTTATTGGTGTGTCATAAACGTATGAGCAGCAGTGGATAGTGCTGTTGACTGATTTCATCGCGAACCTACCATGAATATCTTATCTTAACTACGGTCTTTTAGCATGGGGTAACGCTCATCAAACTTTACTAGATAGATTACTGGTTTTACAAAAAAAGGCACTTCGTGTTATTTGTGGTGTCCCGCCACGTTCCCATACAGATCCATTATTCACTAAATATAAGATTTTAAAAATCAAAGATTTGTATTTCTTTCAACTTGGACAGTTTATGTTTAATTTCAACACAAATGCACTTCCCTGTATATTCAATTCAATGTTTGCAAGGAATCAATTTTTCCATAATTATCCCACCAGACAATCTTCTGAGTTTCATCTACCTCTTCTGAGAACATTATTAGCTCAGAATACATTTATATACACAGGCCCTAGATTCTGGAATTCATTAAGTAGCGAAATAAAAAATTCTCCTTCTTTGTACTCCTTTAAGCGTAAGTTGAAATCCTTTCTGTTAAACCCTCTCTGATGTTCGTTTTTATTAATCAAGTTCCAACAATCACAGGGTTTATCATCCAACCATCAATCAATTGATTTCTGAATTCATTAATTTATGAAATAGCCATTATAATTTCTACACAGCTGTATGCAACCACCGGCTGTTTAAAGAATCTCTTCAATTCCCTCTTCAATTCTCTCTTTCGTTTCTTTGATCAGCGTGTAGGCATTCTCTTTCTTTCTTCCTTCCTTCCTTTCATTTTCCACCTTTCTGTCTAGTCGTGTCATGTTATTGTGTGTCTCCCGTTTGTTTCCGTCTTGTGTAAATCATACTTGTGTCCAGCATATACAAATAAGTATTTAGTTAGATCTTCTTGAGTGGTTCACAATCTACAAGCTTGCTTTTTAGTGGACCTCTCAGTTCTCCTTTTTTTTTCAACTGAAACAAAGTCTTGTATTATTTTGCGTATACATATGTTACTTAATTATTGTATCATTTGATATCACTTGTTAGTTGTGTGTATACGATTGTGATGATAACCTAATTCATACTGTGTTGTGTTTTGTTGGAAAAAGGAGAATGAAATAAAATGAAATGAAATGAAATGAAATGAAATATACTGGTCGTCACTATGTAGATATCCCTTGTAGGACATTTTTATCCCATTCTCATAACACACCAGTGTGGCAATTTCTCTGTCGGCATTGGCTCTGCAATAAATATCTACTTGATAGTTAGAATTTCGCTCAGAGACTGGGAGTAACGTGCAAGCGGCCTTGGCAGGGGGTCTATACAGCTCAATATTTAGTCGAATAATATTGTCACTTCCAACACCAATCGATCTCCACGTCAGGATATACACCCCAGCATCTTCCGGAGACACGTCTGATATAATGACTGTGACATGCATG
Source organism: Diadema setosum (assembly GCA_033980235.1). Taxonomy (NCBI): domain Eukaryota; kingdom Metazoa; phylum Echinodermata; class Echinoidea; order Diadematoida; family Diadematidae; genus Diadema; species Diadema setosum. Next base: position 34,125,701 of record CM067076.1, on the reverse strand, counting down.
ACATTATCCTTTTTTGTGCTTTGACAACTAAATCGGGGATACTGGGATGGAAAATGAAACCCTTCAAGATACAGCTGTCCTACTGTACAAAAGGGCAGGTCCTCAGACTCATATCTTACGGTGTAGTATATATACGGGATGTTGTCGAGAGGACTACGGGAAATGTTGAAGCTTATTGCCCCTTCTGACCCTTGTTCCAATTTGATCTTCCGTAACGCCGAGGAGCCAGTAATCAGACATACCAGTCTCATCATAATCATCATCCATGCCAGTGGACTGTGTTTCAGTTTCATGAAACATGTGACAAGTAGATTCAGACTTTGCTTCATTTCTTTGAGACAGCAGCAATACGACGCTTTCTTCCTCTCGTTGTTCAAATTCAAGGGGTACTTGCGTGTCTAGGAAAGTAGCATAAGAAAATCAAACTCCTTAAACCTTTGCAAGGTAATAGTACTAATCTTTATTGTTCGTTCAAGCTTTTTATCATTTCTTTATCCTATTTTCTGCAAATGTCTTTGGCACGTTACTCACTCGTTATAGTAGTTCTTTTAAAACAGAGATATTAATATTAATTTGTACACTGACACGCAAAGCAAAATTAAAAGCAAAAAGGAGCATGTCATGCTTTTTGTGACAGCTCCGGACAATTCAACTGTAGGGGTATCGTTGACGTAGGACTCCTTCGGCTGTCTGACATGAATAGACATTGTATGCCAAAATATGATAATTACAATGAAATTAGATTGAGCGTGCTAATCTTGAAGACGATTAATCAAAACGGGGTGATCATCTAACCACAATCACTGTTTTAAAAAAATGAGACAACATGCGGTGTCTGTATTATAAGATAATAATTTTTGAAAGGATACAGTATTCTTCATGATTAGGCCTACATGGGTATCGCTGAATACAAATGTTAATTTGACACTGTAATCTGGCCAACTTTTCTTTTTAAGGTTGCTGATATCACTGTTAAGGCTAGAATACACATTCGATGTGATTTGGTGTCTATACCTTTAATAGCGCGATTGACAATGTTTACCTCTATTCGTCCACACACTGACTCATTACCACTGTCCAGAACTCTGTTCAGTAACGACCGATCAGTTCGGTCAGTGGCTGGATCTCCCTTGTTGACATCCTCATTCCTGTTGAATATCAGCATGACACAGTGACACCACATTGATAGTGTTTTCACTGAAATCTGTTCTAATCCTCAGTTGTATGTAGGCTTACGTGTCTTTTGCTCTATATAACCAAAGAAGACAGATATCTGATATATGACTTCACTTTATTGAGAGTTACTCTGTAGTGAAAATCCAGCATCTTACTGACAAAAAAAAAAGTGTTTAGATTATTGCTTGGAAATATGAACCGTCTCAAACTGAAAGGTGTTCGGCAATGCTCAGAGGGTACGTGAACCATGCAACAGGAACAGAAAAACAGTATCACCACACATATATGCGAGATCCTCCACCCTGACCAGATCAAAAGTACCAATGAGAAAAAAAAAAAGCTTAGATTAATTCTAGGCACTTCTCTCTTTCTCTCTGTATATGTGTATTATGATTATTATATATATATATATATATATATATATATATATATATATATATATATACATATAGGTTAAAGCGTTTTTAGTCTAATGCCATTTTAGTATTTATCATATATATAATATATATATAATATATATAAACATATCTCAATTGAGGATTGAAATCTCTGGTAAAGATTTGGGAGTCATTACAATGGTTTGAAAAGCTGACTGGACGTGATAATTGCTTTTGTCTTTTGGCAGAAAAGTTATGGAATACGGTTCAGTGTATTAAAGCAAGTACAATATGTCAACTAACATACCTGTTAATGGAATCAGGGTGTGCCTGAAAGCCATGATCAGCCTTCATTACTAGTAGTTCATTGCCCTTCTGAAGAAAGGAGAGCAATCATGGCAATAGTATGGTGTCAAACGCTTTCGCTAACACACTATGCTGCCCTACTTTGGCAAAAGGAAGCAAGTGACATCGAGTAAAAATGCTACAAATGAAGAAATAATGGGATGTTTTTGGCTAGGCCCTTCATCATGGAAATTTGTGATGAGAAATAATGTCGGTACTTGTGCAAGTCATATGGTGATGCATTTATGACAATTCGAAGAATTTTTATATTCCCATAGAAACTCTTTATTATGTAACTTGCTTCCTTTTGCCAAAGTATTATAGATTTGTAGCAAACACGAAAAATCTGGCAAAAGGAAGTATGCGGCAATCATATCATGAGTATGTTACTAATTGCTTCCTTTTGCCCAAGTATCATAGATTTGTAGCAAACATAAACAATTGGCAAAAGGAAGCAAGTGACAATCATATCATAACGATGTCACTTGCTTCCTTTTGCCGAAGTATCATAGATTGCCGAAGTATCATAGATAAGTATTTCTGATTTTTAGCAAACTCCAAAATTTTCGAGTGATCCCTGAGGTCACTCCAAAATGAGTGAAAATGAACATTTTCACTCAAAATTCACTCCAATTTCACTCTAATTTCACTCTTTTTTGTATTCACTCCTTTAAGAGTGAAGATTTTCACTCGATTTTTTTTTTTTTTTTAGAGAGTAGAATACCTTTAAGTTCGTAAATGTTCACTGATGTTGCTAGCATATTTTAGAAAAAAAAAAAAAAAACTCGAAGTGTCACATTATCTGGAAATTATCTGAACTTACTTCCGTAGTTGGTTCAGCATCATCGAGGATCAGATCCAGATCAATTCCGACCATTGCATCAAGTCTTTTCGTCACTTGAAAACATAAAGCACAATGAGGAGATCAGCAAAAAGAAATCCACAGCAAATTATCATCAACAGGCAGTATTCCCATATCTGGAGTAAATGATCATCCCATGCAGAGTAATAAGCGACCTTATCTTTTAAGTAGTATTCGGTAGAAAATAACATGAAAACATGTTTAGATGATATATTCCTGAAGTGTATCTGCTACCTTACAGCAAACGTGAATTGCTTGGGAAGCATTAATATTACATTCACCACAATTAAACACGAAAGTCAAAGAGAAATTATGGAGTCAGACTGCCAAGGTCCCTAGAGTGTGACAAAACAACTTTCTGTACAATAACGGTTTGTGAACCAGCCTATACGGGTAATCTATTAATACGCAAACTGGAAAATTGTGATTTATATATTGTGATTATGAAAATATTCGGAAAAAGAATCCTGGATATTTTTTTTAATTGGTGTGGTACGAATTTAACCCACCACCTTCATGAACTGCAATATAGGTAATGACAAGGGGATAAAGTGGAGTTTTTGGAGAAGAAATTCATAAGGTATGAAATGAATTAATGGGTAATGGAGTAAAAGAAATGTATAAGAAAGGTAGGAGGGGGAAGTTAGACAGAGAAAAGTGAGAGAGAGAGGGAGAGAGAGAGAGAGAGAGAGAGAGAAGGACAGAGAGAAATGTTAAAGAGAACGATTTATATAGTAAAAGGTAAAGAGATGAAAAAAAAAAGTTGTATTATTATGATAGAAAGGTAAGTTTTGAAATCAATAACTACATATTCTAGTTTGAGTGTGGGGGCGCTGTGGTATAGTGGATAAGACTTCCGACTCCCGATCGGAGGACCCGAGTTCGAATCCCGCCCAGTGCTTACGTCCTTGGACAAGATGTTTTTACCCACTGTGTCCCTCTCGACCCAGGTGTATAAATGGGTACCTGGCAACGCTAGGGTAATAATAATAGCAGGGCCCTCTGGTAGAGCAGTGGCAACACTGAAGAGGCTACCCTGGGTAAATAAGACCTTATTATTATTATTATTGTTATTATTATTATTATTATTATTATTATTATTATTATTATTATTACAAATGTATTTTAGTCAATTTGTTTGTGATTATGTAACTGTATTGTCGAGTGTGTTTTTTATCATGTAAGATGTATTTACATGTTTTTCTGTAGTGTCCTTTGTCTTTGCCTTGTGCCTCCTGTTTAATTCAGGAGACAACCTAGACCTTTCATATTACATTGTTCGTTGATATAGTAAAGAATGTTGAACAAATATATATTGATATATGTATATATACATATATATATATATATATATATATATATATATATATATATATGTATGTATATATATATATATATACACTACAGGAGGCATGCGAACTTACAAAATAGCTAGTATTCGGAGCCTTACTATTTTTACCTTACATGTCTCATCTAGTTTATAAAGACTGACTGCTGAGGTCAAAACAGTGTATAGCAGAATTTAGCTCTTTATGGTGATTTCTGTTTCAAATGCTTCGACTGCCATCTTTTAGACCATGCAATGTTGTTTTTGTTTTTCTGTTGTTCTTGTTGTTTAATGACACACACCATATGAACATCCTTAAGAAAGTCTGACAGAGGAGGTGCAGGGTCACATATGATGTAGGGGCAAATATCATCAAAAACACATTTATGATGTTAAAAAGTCAAATAAGAAATATGACCTCCACTATAGAGAATGCACGCAATGCATGCAAGTCTATGGGAAGTATTCATCCCATACAAGCTCTGCTGGTTTATGTTGATCTTGTATTGTGTCAGATCTCTTCCTCCCTCCCCCTTCTCCTCCCTCCCCCCCCCCCCCCCCCACTTCTCTCCTGTACTCCCCCCCCCCCCCCCCCAACTCTGCCTTGCTACAATTTGTTTTCTTATTATGTTCTTGTGGTAATAGATCTTAGTACATAGCAGTCATCAGTATCACACAACTTTGAATGGCTGTGTTACTTTAATGTATTTCTTTGTTTTGGCTACCACTGAAACAGCTCAAAATACATAAAGTTAGTCTGTTTGACAAAACAAAGTCTTATCAAGTACTTTGTAGGCTCTAAGGTGATGATGACACCCCCATAATCAAAGATAACTGCCTGGATCTATGTATTCATCTTATGAAGAACTGATCAAAACTGCAAGATTTATATTAAAAAAAAGGGGGGCATGATTTTCAAAAGTGTCCCTTTGAGAAGCTTTATAACCCTTGAATGTGTAATTTCTCATATGATGTAGGGGCAATTATCATCAAAAATACATTTATGATGTTAAAATGTCAAATAACAAATATGACCTCCACTATAGGACTCACACCTGTAAATAAAATGGACTGTCCCAGACCCCTTCACAAATTCGTACCAAAGATACCAAAATAAATGAAGAGAAAAATTAATTAAAAATCAGTGATGCAGTTTGGCAAAAAACTGAATAGCTGTAGATATTGAGTATGAATTCCTCTATAAACTGCATTTTGGTTGGAAGATGAAAGCTTTTCTGATGGAATTTGAGGGGACTATATTTCATTGGCTGAATGTACCGAAAATAAGTGATTTTTTGAGTGACAAGAACTCGTAGTCTGGCTTTGCGGACCCTTGGACAGAGTTTGAGCAGAAGAACCCACCCTGGAAATTTGATGGATGAAAGGGTATATCTCACTTATTCAGGTTAGTGAATATGAAACATCTCATTTTTCCCAGCTATTTTACAGAATTTTTTGAAATTTGAATTTTAACACACGTCTCTATGGGGATTTATTCACCCGTGTGAGCCCTAGTATGTGATTACATTGTAGCAATGCCAATGATCGTCCAGGGCCAGTCCTAGCCACCAATAAAGCCAAGTTTCCAGCAATTTTGTTTCTGCCTTTACCGTAATGATATAACATTTATTTGTATCTTTGTTGATAATTTACCTGTGTCTTTATCACATGTTATTATGTTTCATCGCATTTCTGTATACATTTCCTGACAACTGAACATACGAACATTTATTGTATTCCTAATTATTTGTTTGTTGGAAATGAAATAAATCTACTTGAACTTGAACTTGAGTTGTGATAATTCACACTGTATCTTTGATATGAATTGTGGAAACTGTGCTTCGGCTTTGTGTCAAAAACAGATTAAAAAAAAAAATCCCCGTTTTTTAGAGCGAAATAATAAAATGGTGACTAACTGATTTGATATATGTCTACGGGATAGACAACAGCGTATTCGCAGTTCTGTATGACAATGTACATTGGCGAATATTGTATGCGTGTGCGTCATATGCATATCAATGGCATTGCGTACACAGGAAAATACTGTATTCCACCTTCGAACTATCGCATCAACAAGTGTAACACAATCATGTTCTCAAATGAGTTGAATCTCTGCTCGTAGATTAACAAATTCATGCAAGTCAATTAGCAAACATTTCTATCATTCATTAATTCAAACTTACAGCTCTGGATCGGTCCAAAAAACATAAACTTTGACGACGAGTTGAAGTAAATGTTCTAAACAACGTGCGAGAGCTCCTGAATGTCAATGCAATGTTGCTCTGATGACTTCAACATTTACCTAGTAGTCTATTGTCAGCCGTTTTCTCTATGTAGTCGCCCAGCTTGAGAAAGTGTATAAACGCGTAGCATAGGCCTACTTCCATTGACTGCAATTGATATTTTGCAAACGTGTCACAGCAAAGAATATGTATGACTCTAATTGCAGAATGTGTCTATCTTTCGCTTATAGGCGATAGGAGAAGAAAAAGAAATCGGTGATCACGATTATGGCTGTATCTACAGCTGCCGATCAGTTACCATGGTTACCAAGTTACGCGGTTATATAGGTCACTATCATAAATGATAGTGACCTATATAACCGTAACTTGGAGCTGTCGGTCAGTTACCAAGTTACGGGTATATAGGTCACTATCATACATGATAGTGACCTATATAACCGTAACTTGGTAACTAGTGACCTATATAACCGTAACTTGGTAACTGACCGACAGCTATAGATATAACCGTAACTTGATAACTGACCGAGAGCTATAGTAGATACAGCCATAATCGTGATCACCGATTTCTTTTTCTTCTCCTAAATCTTTCTTTTTTTTTCTTTTTTTTTTTTTGTTATTCCTCACAATTCTGTGCAATACTCATCAGTTAGTCAGTTCAGGTAAAAAGTTTTATTGAAAAAAAAAAAATGATGTTCCTACACCTTGCGTTTTGTCCTCGAGATTTTCACTCCTCTTGACAATATACCCCTGAAAGTTAGTTTTGTGCTGTAAAAATACCGAATATTTTTCCCTGTTTTTAGCTTTAATATTTTCCCGTGACATTTATTCTTAATCCTGAAAAATTGACCGTCATTTCCTCTGCGATTTCATTACTAATACTTTGATTCATGATATTTTCCCATCCATGACATAAACATCGACAATTATACCTGTGATGTACTCCTAAACTTTAAATCAATTTCATTGTACACTAAGCTTGCAACCCAGACACTTTTAACCACTGACGTTTTCACCCGAGATATTTTGTTAAACACCTTTAAGAAGTTAACTGTGAAAGGTTCCCCCAGCTCTTTAACTCACACCTGACATTTTTCTGAAATTTGTTAACCTTTACATTAACTACCCCAGACATTTTCAAGTCTGATATATTGGCCGAAGGGTTTACCCTTGACGTTACTACCAATTAGGTCATACATTTTCATCTGTGGCATTTTTTTTTTTTTATAATGTACATGAACATGAAACTGGCACCTTGGTATCCAGGCACCAAAATCCCCAAGCATCAGATGATTGCGAAACTGCTTTCGTCATATTATTTTGTATAGAAAAATCCCCGTGCCATGCCTGCTGGTGTGTTGGCTGCATGGATCTGTCCTTTGTGCTAACGATTTACTTAGCTGAGCTAAGACCATGATATCCGTTGTATTGACCCAGCCTCCCCTTGACAAAGAACATGACTATTAGTCTACATGATAAGGACTTCTATGTGATAAAAGCTGCGGCAATGGGTACGTTATATCTGGGAAGGTGCGATACGTTTTTTAGCTTTTTGCACTACAAGGAACACGAAAATTTCTGTATAGACAAGGACATGCATAATGTTTGCAGATTAGTCTGAATGGTGCAGGCATATCTCATCGCACAATTTACGAATAATGATTAGAATACTGTGCAACAGTCATCAGCGTCATGGGACAATGACTCGTACACATGCTAACCCCCGAAAATGTATGCATGTTTCCATTATCTAATTCACATTTCTGTGCAAACCGTACATCCTTCTTATAACATAAATTATCAGAATGTAGCACAAATGTTCTTTTCTCTCCTCCCCCCCCCCCTCTCTCTCTCTCTCTCTCTCTCTTCCTCTCTGTCTATGAAAGAAATTTTTAAAAATGCATAGAAAGAGAGGGTTGGTGCACTCAGTCCCTTTATTAACACTAACGGATGACGCAGAAGAAAATACAAATAAGCGTAGTACACGTATGTCATAATACAAAGAAAGCGACTGCCGCAAAATTTTGCCTGAACATAGAGCCGGATGTCAACTACAAGACTACTCGGTCATACAATACAAAATATCGATTTTCTATTTTTAGTATAATTCTTATTCATGCAAATTTATGCATGAAATCATTTTTTTACCTGAAACTTCATTAAAAAGACTGGATTGCTTATTTTTCGTGTCACAATTCCTCACGACATATTAAACAATTTTCTTGTAAAAATATAGCCCAATCAAAATCAAATTCAATTCAAGATTTTTTTTTATTGTTTTGTTAATTTCTTATGTATTTTATTGTTTTTCGACCTTTTATTTCTATTAGGGTTTTTTCCCAAAAAATTGGTTGCAGGCACTTTTTCAAGCTTATCTACACTAGAATTGATTAATTTCAATGATTTAAAGTTGAAATAATCTAATTTATGTCAATTTAACTAGGAAACACAATATGTAATGCATTGGATTGTACAGGATGACATGAATTTCAGCTGTTTTCGGGTTGAGATGCATTTTATATGCACAACATTACGTAAATTCAGAACGGTGTACCCGGATGTCGCAAATTTGGTCTCAAAATTTGCGGGAGACTTCAATGAATAAAAAGTCATGAAATGACACGGCAAAATCTTTGCGCGTTGCTGAATCGTCGCGCGAAATGTCAAAGGGGGGAGGGGAGTCAATTTGAAGTTAAAATAGAGTTAAACCATGTCTGCAGAGATTCCTCTGCTCTGCACAATTACTTCAATTGAAAGGGATGGTATACAATTGTACTTTTGATTGAGATGGCAGCTCCAAGTTTCCAACTTTTTTGTGAGATAACAAAAAACGCCTGTGTGAAATATGAAAGAGCATGCAATGCTAAGGAGAAATCACAGTGTACTCAGTATTTGATACAAACTGATTTCGAAATGGTAGAAATATTCAAAAAAGGAGGCAATCATTCAAAAAGGTGGGACCCATCCTTTATTAGGATCACTTTGTTTTACTTTGTTTTTTGATATATCAGCCATTTAAAACCATTCTTCAACATATGCATGAACTTTCAATTCCTCTTTAAATTGTATACTCTTTATTATTTCATAAGTGGTTTTGTAATCATCTTGCAAAAACTTGAAAGCTGAATACCCTCTCACCCAAAACTATACATCCCTTTACTTCATTTTCATACTTTTCTTTACGGGTTTTTACACATAGTAAATAACAGCAATGTACAAAAGTTGCACTTTGTCAACTGTACATAGACATACTATCATTAATGAACACATATACATTACGTATTGTGGTCAAACTTCATTTAGGTTTTCCCGTCCAATTTCGTAAATTGTCATTCATTTTCATATTATGTGCATGCAAATTCGTATGTTTGAAGCAGTGCATCGACTTTGGTCAAACGATTTGACATTTAGAGAGCTTTCAGATTCGTTTTAAGGGAACAAAATTAGTTAGTGGACACAAGTTCAAATTCAGAAGTACAGTATGTATGTATTCAATTTCATGTTTGGGCATAGATAACCAAATTTGTGGATTCAAATTCGCGGGATGGGATCAATATGCGCTCTAAAGCACTTTCAATTTTGTTTTTGAGCAAGTGAATTCTATAATTCATCATTCAATTTCGTAATGCACGTACATGTATACGTAATAAACAAGCATGAGTGTTATGTCCAGCTAATCGCTTAATTAAAGTGCTAACTCGACGAATTAGAGTGCATAATGCAAAGTCGAGTTGACAATTATTAGTCAATTTGTATGAAGAAAAATTATCTTGACTGATGGTATCTGGATGTCTGAGCAAATTTCACAAAAATGGATGTTTCTGATATGAAATTGAATGACAAAACAATAAAATCGGCTAGCTCGGCTGGGAAAACCTATACTGACACTAAACAGATTTACACATTTATACACAAAGGCGGTGTATGAACTGAAAGTGAACCCAAGCTGTGGCCTTGTTTTCATGTGCTTTCAGAATGGGATATGATTATTGACTGTTTACACACTTCACAGTACAGGAGTTTTAACTGCATTAAGACTATTTCACTGTACGAGAATCTACATAAACACACAAAAGAGTGAATTGTACAATCATAAAGCTATCATGAATGCCCCCACAATTAACTGGGATATGCCTCCGGACCGTTTTTCATTGATTCATCTATTTACACTGAGGTGAACAGCTTACCTATGTACGTTTCACAAGAACATGGCTATTTATTTTTCTTCTTGACCTCTAACCAACAACTGACTTTTTCTGTGAAGTTCTGCAAAAAGGGAAATATTGTTTTCGACAACTACTTTCCATGGAATGGATTTCAGAAGCCAGATCCTTGGTAACTTTAATTATTTTTCATCCTTTTCATCTAGCCTCAGCCCAAGCTTGTATTTGTTTATACAGGTACAAGTATTTCTAACAGACTACAGAAATGTATCTTTACCAAATTACGTCAGTCATCGATGAAGTCCTCTATAATCTTCCAGCAAATAAATACATGTATTACATGAATGCATTTCCACTCTTCACATCAACTACCATCATTATCAAACACTTTCCTTTTCAAAAGAAACAAAATGAATTGAAATATACAAAGCTAAAACCAGGATTAGTTTGTTGAAAATGTTTTGCTCATTACACATTCAGACATAGATTAAAAAATACTAATTCACAACTACTATTTCGAACACGTAAAATAAACTACTTTACATCAGACAGAATACCCCAAACTGTTTTGGATGATTTTTTTTTTTTTTTTTTTTTTTTTGGGGGGGGGGGGGTTGGGTAGCACTACTTAAAGCACATTAATTTTCACAGAACAAATAACCAGGGATCTTAAATAGGTCAATGTATCGGCTATAATAGCTACATGTGGTATGGCTCAAGTATGTCATAAAATTTGCTCTAAATCATATATTTTCTATGGCATACCACTTTTTGTTGAAGTTAAGTTTGAATTTCAATTACCTTACAAAATAAGCACAGAGAGAGAAAAAAAGTTTGGAGCTCCAACACATATACAGTATATGAGCAATTTCAAGCAAACTTCCAACCAAATAAATTGAAATATACAAAGCTAAGAACCAGGATTAAATTGGTCGATATTCATTACTACTTAATATTACAAACACGTAAAATAAACTACACTTGTACTTTAATCAGACAGAATACCAACAACTGTTTTTGGATGATTTTTGGTTTTTTGGTTTTTGTTTGTTTGTTTTTTCTTTTTTTCTTTTGCGTAGCACTACTTAAAGCACATTAATTTTCATAGAACAAATAACCAGAGATCTTAAATAGGTCAATGAATTGGCTTTTGTATTTACATGTGGTATAGCTAATGTATACAATTGTTTGTTGAAGTTAAGTTTGAATTTCAATTATTTCACGAATAAGCAGTGAGATAGAAAAAAAAGTTGGGAGCTCCAACATATGTACAGTATATTAAACATTTCAGGCAAACTTTCAACCAAAATAAATTGAAATATACAAAGCTAAGAACCAGGATTAAGTTTGTCAATAATTGTTTACTCATAACATTCAGAAATACTTTTAAAAATACTAATGCATAACTCCCTATTTCAAACACGTGAAATTAATTACTTTACATCAGACAGAATACCGACAACTGTTTTTGGATGATTTTTGTTTGTTTTGTTTTTTCTCTTTCTTTTTTGTTTTGGCCTAGCACTACTAAAAGCAAATTAATTTTCCAGTGACAAATAACCAGGGATCTTTAAAAGGTCAATATATTGGCTCTAATATTTACATGTGTTATAGCTAATGTATGTCATAAAATTTGCTCCAAATTATATATTTTCTATGGCATACCATTGTTTGTTGAAGTTTGTTTTGGTTTGGTTTGATTTATTTCTGTCTTTTTCCAAATCACACATAACAAAAGAATACACATATTTAGAGATTAACATAGCATGAAGCATAAGCCAGCACACTGTGTTACAAATTAATTCAAAGTACATACAATGTATATACACACACTATGACCATGACAGTATTTGATGTATGTGACGTGCAGCATAATATCATTCACAACCTAGAAATGTCCCTACGGCGACTGATATGCCTCCGCCATAATGCATGGTTCTCCTAAAAGGTCTATAGTATAATGTCCTGACAATGTGTGATGAAAGTTTCACACAATTGGCAAAATATTAAAATGACAGGTTTGCCACAAATGTGCTGAATGTTCACTTTCCTAGAACTAGGTTCAATTGGATGAATGATTAAAACGTCAGAGTGCAGGTATATGGGGGAACTGATGATTTTTACTTGACTTTTGACCCTTTTATAAGTTTATGCATTGAGTAATTTTCAAGGTATTGAGAAAAAGTATAATTTCAGTATCAAATGGTAAAATAGTATTATCTAAACCTGGCCTTTGACCTTTGACCTCACAGTTCCAAAGAGAATCACTGTTAGGTAGAACATGCATAAATATGTAAGTTTCATGATAATACCTTGAGTTACTTTTGAGATATGGAGGAAGAAGTGCAATTTAGCACTTCACTTGACCTTTGACCTTTTGACCTTTGACCTTTTGGCAGGAAACTTCCCACAGAATGTCAAGTTCAAAAAACCCTTCAGGCATTGCATAAATATAAGGAAAGCAGTGATAATTTGAGGAGTTGACCTTGACCTTTGACCCCCTGACATTTGACCCATGACCCCCAACTTCCTTATATAATCACTGCCCATCGGTACATGCATATATACGAAGTTCCATGAAGATACCTTGAACCATTTGCGAGACATGGAGAAAAACATTAAATTTCAACCTTTTTTTCACCAAATAATCTGTGACCTTTGACCTTTGACCCTGTGAGCCTAAAATCCAAACAAAGTATTATCCCCCCAGGATATACCCTCATACCAAGTTTGATGCAAAACCACCTCACAGTTCTTGAGATATCAACAAAAACAAAACGGGAGGGACGTACGGACGTACGGACATACGGACGGACGGACGGACGTACGGACGGACGGACGACCCGAAAACATAATGCCTCCAGCCACTTCGTTGGCGGAGGCATAAAAATATTCAGAAGTGAATCATTCAATTAACAGTTGTTAATTATGTACATAATAATTGATTATTAATGCAGAGTATGTCATGTCATTCCAATAAAAGAGAAAAGAAAAAGAATAAAAGAGCGTATTTAAACGAATCGATTTTAGAATTAAGCATTTTAACCTATTATAATAACAGAAAAGCAGAAGACCACGATCATAAGCAGCAGCTTCACATGGATGGAGCCTCGGTGTAAAATTCAAAACTTAAATTTGATTTACATTCAATTCAATTCAATTCAATTCAAAGTTTATTTCATTTTTCGACAAAACATATAAGTTACACTTCTTTTGACAACAGAGAATAAGGTAAACAGAACATTATGTATCGAAAAGAATATAAAACAATTGAGGAGGACCACATAGTAATTATACATTGTAGAAAAAAAAACCAGAAGTGATCGAAATATAGTACATGTATAACTTTGCTTAAAGTGCGAAAAATGGAGTGTGAAAAAATAAAGTGCGAAAATAAAGTGCAAAAAAAAAAATAATGCGAAAATGAAAATAAAATGCAAAAAATTGCCGTCATACATAACTGTATGATGGCAATGTCTACAAAATAGAATCAATAATCAAATCCAAAATATCATAGTAATTTGTGAGCTCAAAAATAAAAGAAAATTTCAAAATAGTTATCGTTTGTTTTTAATAAACAGACATTCTTTACTGTAATATTGTGCTGATGTGAGTACTGTGGTGTGCATGCCATGTAATACAATTTTGTTAATTTATAGTTTTGGTATATAATACATGACTGGGTTTGTGTCTAGTGTATGTTTGTGTCACATGTACAGTGTATAGTTTATTTCATACTTAAGCATACAATATCAACAATCTTAATATGCAGCAAATTAATAACTCCTAATATACCAATAAAAACCGTTTATAAGTGAACATAAAAAACCCCAAGATTGAAATTCAATTATTTCACAAAATAAGGAGAAAAAAAAAAAAAAAAAAAAAGGTGGGAGCTCAAACATATGTGACCCACCCCACCACAAACTGACAAATATGTCGCAATGGGACTTTTCAAGTAAACAGCTGAAATAGCCGGGTTGCAGTGGAAAATTCAATTTTGTTGTTTTTTAAGTATTTTCTGAAAGTCCATTTATTGATCTACCACCTGATAAAAGTTTAGGATCTAGTGTTTACTACTAATATTCAAAATAGATCTTGTCATTGATACATTTCAGCTCATACTTTAAAGTGAAAAATTCGAAAAGGCTTGATTTGATCACATTGAAACTTTGAATCAACTAAGCATAACTCAAAGAGTATACAATATATTTGAAGGTCTTTAGATTTTAGATTATTTGAGGAGTATGTCCTTTTAAAAGCTGTGCCAAGTTTAATCTCTATCCCGTTAGTCCTTCCTAGTGGTTTCTAGGGAGATCTGATCCAATCTTTTGTCCCCCAGACGACAGGACACAATTCTGCGCTTCTGAATGGTTACAGTTCTTTACAGTCAGTTTTCTCAACTATTCTGGAAATTACCCTGTCTGACATCCCCACTTCCTCATTGTATTTTTTAAAGGGTTTGTTTTGTCTATACAAGGCGTGGTATATATCATTTTAAAGCTTACAATCCCAGCCTTTTGAATGTGTGTTGGAATCTAAAAAAGAAAAAAAAAATTCCAACTTATTGGCCGTGGTGGGTCACATATTATACATTATATTAAAGGTGCATAGTCCCGGTAGTGCAGAGGGCGCTGTTGATGATACTGCCAATCACTGTTAGCATTGATACAAAGATAACCGAAGTTGAGCTGTCATCATGATTAAAGTGCGTAGGTGTTGCTAAGTAACGCTGCCTTCGTTATCTTCTCTGCGCAGTCTGTAGTAATGCCAGGGTGTGCGCATATGTGCTTCTTTTTGTGGCATCACAAAAGAAGTTTGCTAGAGCTGTCATCCCCCTCAGCCGAATCATGAGCCGAACTGTGATTGGACCACTGACTAGTGGATCGGGCTCCTTTGGACTCAGGGAAGTGGGTCACAGCGTAAGCGCCAAAGAGGAGTCGGTAGCGTAGGTCTCTATAGGAAACTTGCGCCGTGCGCCCAAGTACGCATTTGACTAAACCACCGGGACCATGCACCTTTAAACATTTTAGACAAACTTGTTCAACTACAGTCTGAGGGGCATAATTCTACGAAACTTTTACCAGTGAATCTTGAATCTTGTAGAAAAAAAGACAGTTATCAAATAAACTACAACTGTAAATGGTGCAGAGTACATGTACTACAGAATTGAAGGAACACTTTTCTGAACAAAATTTATCAAAACAACATGATGCTGGCAACTGAATCATGAACTTGTAACATGGTCTGATCCTGGTCACTCTGTTACATCAATAAAAGTCACCTTTCAGAGCATTGCAGATGTCAAATCTCTTACATTAATGCAAGCCCATTACCTAATGTATCCCCCGGTAAATTTGGATGGGAAGATCTGTTTTTTCAGTCTTGAACCTTAATCACGTTTGTGGCTACATCCAGAGTTTAGGTCCATTGACTGTGCAAGTTATATTTGAAACCAATGTTCTTGTTCACGTAAGGTGAAATAGTTTTGTCTCACAGGGTAATTTTGGATGAAATCATACATATCGACGGCTAAACCAAAAGGGCACTATCAGACTCGAAGATCTGGGCATAAGTAAGAAATCAAAGCAATACATTTTTCTTTCTTGAAACAAAAAGCTTATTTAATGAATAGTGGGTAGATTTATAAGCATAGTTAAATATATCTGGTAAAATAAAGACAATGTGGTTGTGGTTCTTCACATTCTACTGAAAATGAAAATTTAAAATTGACACAATAACGTTGAGATCAAACTTTAAAATGAGACACCAATAATCTACTACACCCCACGATTGTGATAAAGCACACGCCAAGCAATGTCTTGCCTGAATATCACACTTTGTTAGGATCTATTGTGTATTTTAACGTACCAGTAATTCAGTTGACCTTTTAACCTACAACTTTCACTTTGTCAGACTTCACCGATATTCTTACTTGACTGGCATCATTTGTTGTCATGTACCAGTTATGTGAATTTGGCGGCCATACCTCAAAGCTGTAGAAGGTAATTAAGAGCATACAGTACTGTACCACAATCCTTTTTTTTTTGGGGGGGGGGGGATGAGGGGAGTGGTTATACAGTAATATTCATTGAACTTTTGACCTTCTACCTAGTAGGACTTCACCAATATTCAGAGCTAACTGGCATCCTAGGCTATGTACCCATGGTGCGAGATTGATGCTCATGGCATAAAGCTGTAGAAGCAATTGAGAGGATATCATTATACCTTCGCAACCGCTGTCGACTTAGCAGGTGAACCACCTTCGGTCATGACGTATGCGTTCTTTTCATTCTTCTCTAATTTTGTTAAATTCATCCTCAGTTTCTTGTTACCATAACAGTAGTAGCAAAGAGCCACGGAGAGACTGATCACCAAAATTACAAAAATTACCAAAAGTATAATGCAACCATGTGGGTAAAATCTAAAACCGTTTGTTGGTGGCTCCGCCAAAAAGTGATAATAACTGCAATTAGACTGGTTCTTTCTTCCATCTTGTTCAAAAGAGCAACACTGAACTGGACCACTGGTGGCCTCTACCCAGAAATCTCCCAGTACATTACCACCTTCATGCCATATTCTCTGCCTGTTGCGGGCTGTCTTTCCATTCTGGAAACACATCAACGTGCTATTCTCTGTGCCACCAGTAGCACTGCATGACAGAAACAAATAACCATTTGAAGTCCCGTTTATGCACAGGGCCTCGCTCAGGGGTTTGTAGACACTGACATTAACTTCCAGTTCCACTGAATAGTTTCCCTCTGAACCATGTGTGTAAGCCTTCAGAATATACAGACCAGCATCTTTATGAGATACCTGTGATATCTTCAACCATACCCTGAAAGTGCTGCTTCCTGCAGCAGTGTAGAGTATTGAAAACCTCTCACATTGGTGTGCAGGCAAAACATCGCAATTAATTTGATCCAGTGTAGCAAATGGCTCACTGCTATCTGAGTGCAGATGGAGAGCGAAGTACGGTTCTGCACCGGAAATCCACGGAACTTCAAAGTATATGTCGCCTGGTGATCCCTCTTGCAGATGCTGTTGGACTTCAGTAGCCTTGGAATCTTTCATCAATAAGGTGAGAATAATCATCCAAGAAAGCCGCATATGCATACGTTTTGCCTGGAAAGACATTTAGCAAAAGGTGAAAGTTGATTGTGCTCAGTAAAATTATGTTTTGCATTAACAGAGTATGTAATCACAATGTTACAGTGACAGTAGTGATAAAGAGTTTAATGGTTGGTTATGAATAAATGGTTAAAATCACATATCAACATAGACTGTAGAATTATAAATTACCATACCTCTCAACTTATTTGACAATAAGTCTAATTAATATGCTAACTCTTGCATTGTATTATTCTTTTGAAGAAGACACATTAAAAGGATATAATAAAACAGATTTACTGAAGTGCAAAGTATGATTGAAAAAAACATATTCAAAATAAACTTTGACTTCAGCTATTTTAAATGATGCATTATCTTTTATTAATATATTATTCAAGCACCTCAGACTACCAAGGAAATCTGCTGGTTTTGACACAAAGAAGATGGACATATATTTATCACTAATGAAAACAGAAACCGTAACCAACACCAAATTGTACTGTACTCTTTCAGTGGGTTGCATGACTTTAAAAAAAAAAAAAAAAATGTTCAAAACCACTGACAAAATACTCTTTGAATGATATTCACATATAAGACCCATTCACAGAAACATCCCTGGGTACTGTGGTTTGAAAAACTGACTGTATGAAAAAAAAAAAAAAAAGCAATTAATGGAATGATTTTGTTTTGGTAGAGAAACTAACTTCAGGTTTCTAACATATTTGGTGAGATAATTATATGAAAGAGCATGTACAGTTGAACCTCTCTTATCTGGCCTCCCTTTATCTGGATCTCTCTATTATACAGACGCAATCTCGCCGTGATTTTTTTTTTTTTTTTAATAATTACTGGAGGAAAGGGGGATTCCCAACTCCTTGAGAACTCCTACACAAACAAACATGAATAACATAATACTTCCAACATGATTAACATACATTACATCAAATTTCCTTCCAAATTGCTTACCTTCAGACATTTTAACATCCCCAAACATCCCCAAATGTAACAATGAAAAGGTTGCAGTATACACATTACTACATGTGGTACTACAATGGGCTACATCAGTACATGTGTATGTATATGTGCATGTATAAAGCATTGAGTCTCCCGTATCCGGCCAAATCCCTTATCCGGATGAGCCCCGGTCCCGACTTGTCCGGATACGAGAGGTTCAACTGTAATCCCAAGATGGAGTCAACGATTATTCAATGAAAATTGGTTTTGAAATGGCTGAGATCCAAAACAGAAAAGGTGGTACTCACCTTTTTCTAGGATCACTAAGTTTTACTTTGTTTCATTTTTGTTTTGTTTTTGTTTGTTTTTGTCTTTGTTTTTGGTTTTTTTGGTTATGTTGTTGTTGTTTTTTTGGATGTCTCAACCATACCAAAACCGATTTTCATTTAACTTTGAATTCCTCTCAGAATGGTATGCTCTGTATTATTTCATATTGTCGTTTCTTGGTATCTTACAAAAAAAATAAAAGCCCAGTCTTCATCTCCACCAATACTACACCATCCCTTTAAATTTTGCAATGACAGGGCAAGTGGTCAAGTCGAAGGTGTTGGGGAATATAAGGTCATGATTTACTATGTAACAAACATTCACAATGTTTTGAAGAATGAATGAGTGTTATAAGAAGTGTCCATCTCTTTTTCTTTCTGATGTGCTAAAAGTCTGAGATTAACCCTATTCTAACTGGGGGGGGTCAAATTGACCCCCCCCTCGACGTTTCGCGCCACGATTCCGCAACGCGCAAAGATTTTGCCGCGTCGTTTCATGACTTTTTTCATTTGAGTCTCCCGCATATTTTGAGACCAAATTTGCGACGTCCGGGTACACCGTTCTGAAGTTATGCAATGTTTTGCATATGCATGTCAACCCGAAAACCGCTCAAATTCATGATTTCGTGTGCAAATCCAATGCAAACTGTGGTTTTTTGTTTAATTGATATAAATTAGATTATTTTAACTTTTAAGCATTGAAGTACATCAATTCTAATGTAGATAAGCTTGAAAAAGTGCCTCCAACAAATTTTGGCAAAAAAACAATAGAAAACAAAAGATCGAAAAAACAATAAAATACATAAGAAATTAAAAAAACAATAAAAAACAAAAGAAAATGATTTTGATTGCGCTCTTTTTTTACAAGAAAATTGTTTGATGTGTCTTGAGGAACTCTGACACAAAAATTTAATAATCCTTCAGTCTTTTTGATGGAGTTATAGGTGAAAATATGATTTTATGCGTTAATTTGCATAATTAATTTATTAAAAAATATGAAATCAAAATTTTTCTATTGTATGACCATGTAATCTTGTAGTTGACATCTGGCTCTATGTTCAGGCAAAATTTTGCGGCGATCGCGTGATCGGCGGCCGAGATCTGAAGGGGGGGTCAAATTGACCCCCCCCCCAGTAAAAACTTGGTCTCAAATAGCCCAGTTAGAATAGGGTTAAGGCCAATGAAGCATCATTTTAAATAGGGATCTGGTTTTGTGGTGGTTGTTGTTTGTATTTATTTATTTTTTATTTTATTTTATTTTATTTTTATTTTTTTATTTTTCTTTTATTTATTTATTCTTTTTTTTTTGGGGGGGGGGGGGAGGGGGGGTAAGAAGCGTCCACCTTTTTTATTTCCCTGGAGTTCCAAGGGCCTCAGTCAAACAATGTAGCAAACATTTTTGACATCAAATTCTGATTGTTATTATACTCAGAGTATCATTTGAATGAGCATGTCAGATTATTTTTAACTCGTTTTCAGGGTTTAGTATTTTTTTTTATTATCATTATTATTATTCAGATTAGCAGTGCATACGCATATGCAAGCTTATTCCTCCCTCATACAGTTATTACATTATCAGAAAGACTGCTTTTAGCAGAGTGTTAAGGAGATGAGCAAGCAACTGAGAAGGATACAAAAATATCTTCTTTTTTGCCTTTATGTGATCACATCACTAAAATATTCATAATCTCCACGAAATAACCTTTAAATAGAGATGTGATTAACGCAATTTCTTTTCTTTCAGATGTAAACTTTAATGCTTGTCAAATGAAAGGCTAGCACTTTACAAGATGTCTGTGACTTTCATTCACAGTAAAAGCTATTGAAATCATTACTCAGACACCCAGATACTTCAATCTTTGCAAGCCATAGAATCTAAAACTACATGACAACTATTATTATATTCCAGACTATAAAAATCTACACTCAGCACTTCTGGACTGTGTTGAATTTAAGTCCAGCTAAAATTGACCGTGGAATATGGTGAATTATGATCCATATTGATTATAATCAGATAAATGGATGATCAACATGCACCAGGATTTCATAGGTCATTACAAAGTAAATAATCTATCACTATCATTTAAACTACATGTAACTTATTTCTGATAGAATATCACTGCATTATGAATATAAATTGTAATGCAATGATTTGCATTATGTATAAGTTTTGCAAATTTCCCTCCCTGTCTTTCCTTCCTGATTAGTTTTGTTCTGCTTTTAATGCTATACTGGAATCTCTAGCACAATTCCAGTTAACTCCATGTTTTTCACTGTCAGTACTAACCTTCAGTCTGGAATTCATGGGCATGGTCACACTGGTAGGTCTCCTTATTGGATCAGAGATTCTGCGGATGTAAGTGGCATGGTCTTCCTTGGCGAAATTGGCAGCTCTGTGATATGATGTTAAAAATGTAATATTAACCAAGTAAGGCTGTACTTATGACGACCTACTTCTATTCTATTTACAGGTATTGTTGTTGCAGACTATTCAATGTACAATGTTGCTCATTGTCATTTCGACCTCTTTTGATCCGTAGAAATGGTATACACGTGTTTTAATAGTTATGAAACTTACATGACATTCAGCATCCCTCTATCTGGTCAATTTGTGTGTTTGGGATGTTAAATGCAATATAATCTACAATATATTGAGTGATTGAAAACAAAGCTCAGTCTCAGGGACTCTAATATGTGAGCATCATCAAAATCTAATCCTCAAAGACACAACATTATGAGAGTAGACCCTTTGATCTGTTACACCAAAGCACTATAAAGAACATAGTGATTTTTTTTTTTTTTTTTACGGATGGCAAGTGAATCTCATGTGATTTTGAAATAACAAGAGACAACTTCATAGAAAGTTATGGTTGTACTGGGTGAACATCACAAGACAGACACCCAGAGGTCATACAGCCCACGAGTCATACAGCCCACTAGTTATACAGCCCATGAGTTCGACACTAAGCAAAAAAAAGCCCATGAGTTCGACATCAAGTAAAAGAGGCCAATGAGTGATACAGCCTACGAGTTCCACACTAAGCAAAGAAAACTCACGAGACCAACACTACGCAAAGTAGGCTCGCGAGACAGACACGCAAACAAAGCTCACAAGACCTACACTACAAAAAAGAGGTTCACAAGACTGACACTAGGCAAAGAAGGCCCACGAGACCGACAGGATGAATAACGCCATCTATAAACCAATGAAGAGTGCATAATTGTAATAGGATGTCCTGATAGTGGCATAAGGAAGAAATGCGTGATGAGAAAGGGGATCTTGCTAACCAGTTGAAGACGAGTCCCAAGTATACACGGGCAGGTGTCTATGGGAAATGCTTATTGTGGGAAAATTAGCCAGTTGTCTATGGGTTACAGGTGTTGCTGCATCAGTTGCCCTCTTTCACCCCTGGAATTGTCAAGATCTTATTCGTGTGCGCCTGTGTGAGTGTTTGTGCAAAAATTGATAAAATTTGTTACAAGTGTGCACCAGATCTTTGTACATCAATTCCTAAAATGCAAAAGCACCGTTGTTTGCCTGTGAACTCCTGGACATCTTTAGGTATTCTTGCTCCCCCTTTGTCAAAAAAAACCAAAGTAACAAAAAAAAATCTTTGCATGGTCACAGCTATTACAGTCTATTGGGATCTTCAGAGAAAATGTGACTGATATTGATATAAAGATTCCTTAATATTGGCTGATTACAGTAATTTTGTTGTGGTAGTTTATAACGTGTTTTTTTTTAGTGAAATAATAAAAATAGCACCTTCGCCGTCCATTTTTTAAGCTTTTTTTTTTTACAAAGTAGTGGAATTTATCCCTGAAGCAGTCCTGTCTTCTACATACACTCACTCAGGAAAAACAAAATATCATTACGAAATGATGTGCATATTCAGGTCTGCCTACAAGAAAAACGTCCAGTCGTGAAATCAAATTTACAAGGAGGTATTTCACAAAATGATCAATGTTACAGCACACACCTGCTTTACGTAATGTGGAGGAGGCGTAGTAATCAGCAAAGGTGTGGACTTGTATGAATGCACAGAAAATAATGTAGTCATCTACTGTAAAAGTGGATATTTTCGCGCGACTAATTTTTCGCGCTCGGCCGGATAAGAAGAGTTTCGCGTGTTTTTAATTCCGCGGTATCAAGACATCAACTACAGGAACATATGGCAAGCAGAAATATTCGCGTGCTTTTATTTTCGTGCTAGTTTCTGTTTGCGCGAAATGCGCGAATATTTCAACATCGCGAAAATTTCCACTTTTACAGTATCAAAGTATTTGTTATGACTCAGGATAAGAAAATGCATACATGAAAACAGTTATTTGTTCCTCCAAAACTCTACAGTTTTAAGGAGAATGACTATATTACAATCACAAGCAAACAAATTGAGGATCTGTCACTGTGATATAAAAAGTTTTTATAAACTGAATTTCATGTTACAGAGACAAAGTAGTTCTCTAAATCTTCTCTGCAGTTGGGTGGGATATAGGAGTGAAGAAAAAAAGGGGGAAAATCTTATATCCTGCCCATATATCTTCTAAGTGTAGAAATGGGGAAAGCCTACAATATTATAATTAGGACAGTGTCATTATGGAAGACCTCTACTGGAAGTTATACATTGTTCTTCTTATTTTCCTCTTTTCCCCTTTATGCCATTAATGCAATACCTATGACCTATAGATGGAGCTGTTCATCCTGTCTGTCTCATGGGCCTTGTTTCTCTAGTGTCCCGTCTCGTGACCCTTCTTCATCGAGTGTTGTTCTCATGAGCCTCACATACGCAATGTCCATCTCGTGAGCCTCTATTGCATAGTGTCAGTCTTGTGAGCCTTTTTTGCCTGAATACGGTGTCAAACTCACGGGCTTTATTTGTCTGGTGTCCAACTCATGGGCTGTATGACTCGTGAGCTGTATAACTTGTGGGCTGTATGACTAACAGTCCTATTTTCAATGTCGGTCTTGTGGGCCGTATGACTCCTGGGTGGCGGCCCCGTAGGATGACCCCGTTTTATCATAGGGTAAAACCTTACTGGAAACAGTCATGTTCAATGTGGTTTTCCAGTAAATAACATACAAACGATTTTCATCACGGTATACGTACAAAGTTAATGTATTGTGTTTCAGTATGAGAGATTACAGCATAGATCTCTAGAATGATGAAAGGAGATAAATTACACAGACCTGCCAGTGATGTCTCGAGTCTTCTGACAACGACCATCGACATATTTGAGCTGAGGAGAAAACAACAACAGTGGAGTCACTATATACCAGTATGTGATCACTTCAATTTCATAAAACCTCAATGAACTGACCATGAAAAAGGCATGAGAAAGCTACACATGGAATCTTATGGTCCTGTATGTATCCCATCAGTGGGATTGCTCTATTAGGGTTAGATCTTTGCTGATAACTCATTAGATCCCGTGTTGTTTCAGAGTCTGTCCAAATTGTACTTTGGGTATTTTTTTTTTTTCATTTTAGAATTATTTAGCTTGGTCAGCATTCTCTCTCTCTCTCTGTATGTATATATACTAGCTTTTACAAAAAGTGTTACCCACCTTTAATTCTTAGTTCAAAAACTATATATCAGATAAAACTGTCATTGATATATGATTGATATTGTTGAATAGTGTACAATTTAGTTGGAGGTGATTTGGATACGAAATCCTATATAACAATTTTCATGAAATCCATAATTCATTTCAATGTTGTAGGTTCCAAATTTTAACCCTCTGTACAAAACTTGAACCATACACAGGATCCAATGATGTGTATGTGAGTGTGTGCTTACAATGACCCCTACCACCTGTTCAGAGCTCTGATCAAAGGTACATGGATGCTTTTATTTATGTGGATTGCCACGAGCACTGCTATTCTGAATTCATGACAAAGGGTGAAATGCATGCACATTCCTGGCAATTGCTTAGGGCAATAATGTCTGGGTGTTAAACACACACACCAATAACCCCTGTGTAAATTTAAAGTTTTGTACATAGGGTTGAAAATAGATGAAAATCTGAGACCTACCTGAAATATTAATGTTGAGTTTAATAAAACTGATTTATGCTTTCATTTTAAAATTACCTAAAACAAAATTTAGCACTATACAGCTATTGCTCACACCAATATCAATTTTATCTGACTATTAAAGATCAAAAGTGGGAAATGTTTTTTGTTTTTTGTTTTTTGTAATGCCTAGTACCTGTCCATTATGTACCAATCAAATACTACATGATGATATTTTTCTAATAAGTAGAACTTGCAACCAAAATCAAAATCTGCGAAATATACTTTATAAGTACTAGACAGATATGCAATATTACATGTACCTTCTCACTGAATTCAATGAAATGTTGCCCCCTCCCCCCCCCCTCCCACCACATGCCCCTCCCTGTAAAATAAAGGCACTTCTCGTCTAAAAGTTGTCTATTTCGTAAGTGAAAATGTGAAATTTTGCCCCTAACAGGGGGAAAATCGTAATACCCTATTAATATACATTATCTACGTGTACATTAATATTTACTCATGAGTAAATTTAGTGTATAGATGGTTGCCTCGTGTCCAGTCCTCGAGTGTGCCCCCTGAAACATGCCTTTAGTAAACCTTACATTTTCTGATTCTTCAATGCTTTTTAGCAATATGATAATTTTTATTGCTTGAACAACGCCATCATGTTTAAGCTTTAAAGGCATAATTTACCATTTGCAGATGAAAGCATTAGTGCTTTAAAATAGTTCTAAAATGTGAGTTAGGGATAGAAACAACCACTGTCGAAATTTGAATCCGTATAATCGATGTTAAGTGTTGTTAAATACACAAAATGTGAACAATAGTTATAATAAAAATGTTTCCACACTAAACCGTGTACAGTTACGGTTTATTGAGAAAAACCCTGATATCTCCTTATATTTTACGTTTTATGGCAAATATTTCATATGGTAGGATGTTTTATGATACAACAGACCTACACATATGAATCAAATGTGATATCTTGAACATTTTTTAAATCACTGCTCCCAAAGGTAAACTGGACCTTTAAGCATGTTTCGTGCAATAATTCTGTAATGCGAGAAATCGTTGTCACATAATGTACCCCTCTGTATGCTATAATCTTAGTCCTTTGCACTAATTTCTTAAAGTTTGCTTAATTTCCTACAAATTTGATTTCAAAGGCTCTATAAATTCAACTTTTGTACTCTGTTTTGAACAACAATTCCCTACCAATAACCTCCTCCAACACCCCCACCCCCCCCCCCCACTCGGTCGTTGCGCTCCCTCCCCGAGGATCTCACACCATCACATAAATGTACCCTGTATGCTATAGTCATAGTCCTTTGCACCATTTTTCCCCATTATGTTCAATTTCCTAGAAATCTGCTTTTAAACGCTCTATAAATGTGACTATGTATTCTTGTTTTTAATACAAAAAAAAACCTACCGTGGCCACACCCTAGCCCCTCTCAGGTGCTTCGCTCCTTCGCTGAGGATCTCATACCGTCACATAATGTACCCCTGTCAAGATTTTGCCCCCCAAAGCAGAAGTGTTCTGGCACACTTGAAATGAAACTATACAATACTCCCGCTATGGTGACTTGTGTTAATTTGAAACTGTAGAACTCTCTAAGAAGAAATTATGAAAATTTTGTTTCATGATTAAACTCTAGAGATTAAAATTGTCTGTCATTGGAGTGTCAAAAACCTGGATGTCGGACAAAGATAATTTGCTGCTCCCATTATCATAATCTTGTTGGAAGGGGGTTATGTAAGAGAGATGGAAGTGTTGGCTTTTTCATACAGCAAATATACATTAAAAATTCTTCTAGTTTTGATGTTTTTAATGAGGGCATTGAGTCTGTGTTTACTGAAATAAGCAATTTTCAAAATAATGTTATTGTAGCAACTGTTAATAGACCACCTAATCGGCAAATCCGTACTTCCACTGATAATTTCCAACCCGTATTTCACACGCCTATAGCAGAACAGTCAATCCCAAGCCAAATGTTCTAAGTCTGATTTACCTTCCCTTTTTCACCAACAATGGTTGATCCTCTGCACAGAGATGACTGGTCACTGGTGCCGGAGGCACGATCTTCAATGTTGGCATCCTTGGACCTGTGGAATTTTATTTAACATTATGACACCAACCACAGTAATTCTACACTAAAATATGTCCTAATTTTTCATTGTTATTCTTGTGATTGTAAAGGCATACACGTACAACAGCCAAGTAGACCTACATACATTAGTGGAATGTACATCTTTTTATCTATCAAAGGTAGACAACATATCTCTAGCAGCTTTACTGAATTTTACTCATGAATTGTAAAAATACAGCATCATACCAGAGATCAACCATTCAAATTATTGTGTGGAAATGAACCTTCCCTAATGGCAGGGTATTTGACAATGCAAAGTCAGCCATGTAACGCATGCAATATCCATTGCCATAATCAAGATGGTATAACACTTGCAACTGAGATCTCCCATCTTGAAGGGATCACCAGCACCATAGAAAATTACTTTGGACTCACTTTAAAACACTTTTTCTTTATACGTAATTGGAAGATAAATACATGGTTTGAAAATCTGTTTTGATCTTGAGAATTGTTTGCTTGTTTGTATTTTGGTTTGGTTTTATTTTAGCCTTTTTCTAGAAATTGCAACGGTTTTGAAAAAGTGAATAGTAGGTCCTGCATATATGTACATAGGGCACCCACCTATAACTGGTGTCAGAGTTTTCTGGACAGTCATCTTCAGGTGGGACTAGGAAAGATTTAATGCCATTCTGAAAAAAAAAAAGAGGAGAACAATAGTGCAGTATCATGTGAATATACTGATGTCATGTGAAAGAAAGGTAGCAAATGTTAGCCCTAAAATTACCTGCCACTTTAAAACAAAACAATGTCAATCCAATGCTATGAGTATTAAAAATAAAAAATAAAAAAAAAATATACATATGTGACCCTGCACCTCAAAACAAACAAAAAGTCGCCAGATATGAATTTTCAGTTAAGACTATATTCTGAAAGAGCAGACTTTAAGCTTTAAAATGATGTATAACTCATATCAAATGGACTCTCCTAACCTATCTAAATATTGGAAAGAAAGCACAAACTCAGGAAAAGTGTGAACTGAGAAAAGAAGCTCTGAAGTACAGTGTCTATTCAAGCGCTTAATCTTTACCAAACCGTGTTGGCTGTGCGATGAATGGGACAAAAAACAGGAAGTAAACCACCAGAGTGACAACAATGAAGGGATTATCAGATTAAAGTGAAATTAAACATGCCTCATTAACACATTCTGTCCATAATTAATGCCAACTTTCAAAGCAGTAGCACTATCCTTTCAAAAGTTATTAGAGTTGAAAGTGAAGAGTGTGGACAAGGTTTTTCAGAAATGAACTAGAAATGTCGCTATGGCGACTGGTATGCCTCCGCCATAATGCATGATTCTCCTAATAGGTCTAGATAGTAAATGTGGATAATGTGTGATTACATTTTCACAAAAATGGCAAAATATTAAAATGACAAGTTTGTCACAAATGTGTTGAATGTCCACCTTCCTTGACCTAGGTTTAATTGGATGAATAGGAGAGCATGTATTTGGGATTTAAGGATTTTAACTTGACTTTGACCCATTCATACGTTTATAAATGCATTGAATAATTTTCAAGGTATGGAGAAAAAGTGCAATTTCTGTATTGAATAGTAAATTGTTACCATTTTCACCTGGCCTTTGACCCTAAAATTCATAAGATAATCACTGTCAGGTAGAACATGGATAAATATGTAGTACGTTTCAAGATAACTTGAGCCACTTCCGAGATATGGAGGAAAAAATTAGCTCAGCACTTTCACTTGATCTTTGACCTTTTGACCTTTGAGGCAAAAACAAAAGAAAACAAAAATTTCCAGAGAACCTCTATTAGGTAATACATGCATACACCAAGTGTAAAAAAAAAAAATCCTGCTGGCATTGCATACATGTACATATGAGGGAAATAGTACAATTTTGAAGTGTTGCACTTGACCTTTGACCCCATGAACCCTAAATTCTCTAGATAATCACTGCCAGTCAGTACATGTTATATATACTGTTCCATGAAGATACCTTGACAATTTCAAAGGTACAGAGAAAAAAGGTGTAGTTTTAATATTTTTACTTGACCTTTTGACCTCTGACCTTTGACCTCATGACCCAGACTTTCACCAGAGAATCTTAATTGGGTAATACATGTATACACTAAGTTTCAATTAAATATCTTCAGGCATTGCATAAATATGGTGGAAACAGTGAAATTTTATGTATTTGACCTTGACCTTTTGACCTTTGACCTTGAGCACGTTTACCCAAAAGTTGATAGGCACAACTCCACCCCCTAAATACACATACATGCCAAGTCTCATTAGGATACCTCAAAAGGTTTTGATAGTTACCCTGTCCACAAAATTCATTACGGACGGACGGAAGGACGGATGGACGGACAACCCGAAAACATAATGCCTCCGGCACCACTTCGTGGCCGAGGCAAAGGGGCATTTGCCCCGCCCCTGTAAAAGAAGACCCGCTCTTTCAGAAAATATGAAAAAGTCAAGTTTGGCTAGGTTGACCCATTTCACTTATTTTCAGTGCTCACGCAAAATCAGTGTGTGCGACTTTATGTTCGTTTTGAGGTGCACGGTCACATAATATATATATATATATATATATATATACATGTATGTATGAATAAATGGCACTAGACTAAAAACGCTTTATCATGCGCTTTCCTCACCAGGATAAAGCGTTTTTAGTTTAATGCCAATTTAGGTTTTTATCACACACATACATGTATACACTGTATATACATATATATAATTATAATATATAATTATAAACATATATACAGTATATACACAAGGTGCAGCCTATCCCATGCCTGAACCAAAGTGACAAACAATTTCAATGAGTACCACTCAGCTGTTCAAAGGACCTCCCAGGCCCTCCCCCCCCCCAAAGATTTCAGCTGTCCACCACGCAATCGCGACAAAAATTAGCATGCACATTGCCTGTGATGTAATCTAAAAGACTGTAAATTTGATTTTTTTTTTTTTTTTAAATAACAATTATCATTTATGCAAAATTACGCTAATATTTGCAAAATGCTGCTCGAATATCAGACCTCGGGCTAGAAATCACTAAATAAAGCTCAAAACACAAATATTTTTTGTGTAAAATATATTCTTTTTAGTGTCCTCAGCAAAGGTAGATGAAAAAAATTGTGTCATTAGAAAAATCTAAGAAGTTTATTGTTTTCTTAATTTTATGAATTTCTCTTGGTTTTTTTCTTTTTTTACTTTTCGTTTTTCATTATTTTTTCACTGAAATTTGTCTGAGGCATTGTTCCAAATACCAGAATGTAAATGTACTATTAACTGATTTTAATCAATAAAACCCCAAAATAATCATGTTTTTGTGAAATTTGACTGTAAGCACAGTTTGCATTGAAATTGTACAAGAATTCACATCTTTGAGCTATTTTTGGTCTGAAATAAATGTACAAACTGTACATAGTTATGCATATTTTTGGAACCGAATGCCTAGGTGTTCAGTCGCATATTTCATGTCAAAAGTTGCGGGAGACTCAAATGAAAAGAGTCATGAAACATTACCCCCCCCCCCCCCGGCCTAGTTCTGGTTAATCTAGCTGTGAAAGCTACAGTTCTATACTGGTACAATGTACCCAAAACAGAACTCGTGGTCAATCCCATGCCAAGTGTTCTATTTAAAGTGTTATATACCATCACTCTTTCACCAACAGTGGTTGATTCTCTGCACAGAGATGACTGGTCATTGTTGTCAGAGGCAGGATCTCCAACATCAACATCACTGGACCTGTGGAATTTCATTAATAATATCATGACACCAACCACAGTAATTCTATACTGAAACATGTCCTAATTTTATATTGTTATTATTCTTGTGTTTGAAAAGGCATACAACAGCCAGCTAGGCCAACTTACATGTACATCATTGGAATGTACATATCTTTTTATCTATCAAAGGTAGGCAGGTACATATCTCTACTGAACTTAAATGAATTTTACTCATGAATTGTAAAAATACAGCATCATACCAGAGATCAACCATTCAAATTATTGTGTGGAAATGAACCTTCCCTAATGGCAGGGTATTTAGCAATGCAAAGAGTCAGCCATGTAACGCGTGCAATATCCATTGCCATAAGCAAGATGGTATAATACTTGCAACTGAGATCTCCCATCTTGAAGGGATCACCAGCACCATAGAAAATTTGTTTGATTCACTTTTAAACATTTTTTTCTCTAGTAGGGTAATTGCTAAAGTTATGCACACTTCAGGACTGATGCTCTTGGCAAAGATGTTGGAAGATAAATACAGAGGTTTGAAATCTTTTTTAAACTGTGAGAATTGTTGTCTGTTTGTTTGTCTTTTAGCTTGTTTTTTGGCCTTTATCCAGAAATTTGATAATGGCTTTGAAAACGTGAACCGTAAGTCCTGCAGACATGTACTTACAGTTGTAGGGCACCTACCTTTTGTTGGTATCAGATTTTGCTTGATAATCATCTTCGGGTTGGTGTACGATAGATATTGAGTCATTCTGAAAAAAAAACAAAGAATCAAGAGAACAATGGTGTGGTATCAAACATTATTTTAGCAAACACTAACTTCATTCTCTCTGCACACAAAGTATTGTATAGAAATGCAGGTTATTTCTTAACTCATTATGTGCCACGTTCGCAAGTCCGACACGGTCAACAGCGTGCCAACTTCGCATATTCTGCTCAAACGCACTAATCCGCCTAATCCGATCAATAAATCACCAAATGCCGCGGTACAATGAAAGCATTTCTCACGCTTCCTTTCCTCTCACATATAGCTTGAATTTTATGTAGTGATTGACTATCAACAAGGTGTTCTCTCCTTGATTTGAGAGTAATTTCTGAGTTTCTGTCATTGTTTTGTGTGCAAAAGTCATGCCTTTGCAGCAATGTAACTACTGGTCTTGTGAAAGAAAAACAATCTAGACTTGTCCTACAATAATAATAGTAATAATAATGCAAAAAGCTTGGCATTTTCTCTACTTGCCCCAGCTCAACAAAAGTCTATTAAAAGAAGTTGTAGATTTGAAAAACAGAATGTTTTCTCAAAACATGAAACTGTTCTTGTCTCAGAATACAATTTGTAATGTGGCATAAAGGGGGTTTCCACCATGGCACATGAAGAGTTAAGCTGCAGGTCAAGTTTATCCACAATTTTCTGTAACAGTGGAAACATACATAAAATTAATTCAAGATAATCTAGTTTCAATACAACAGAGTACTTATATTGACTAGCTGCATGAATCTGGCTATCCCGCCTTCAAAGGAAACCCAAACCCGAAGAACAATGTTCAATGTTCAGAGAAAGTTTAAGGAAGATCTGACAATTGATGCAAAAGTTATGAATTTTTAAAGTTCTGGTGTTTGAACTGTGAATGAGGAGACTACTAGAGGTTATGATTTATAGTGTATGTGTGGACAACAATATAAAGAGAATATAAAGGGAATTCAATAAAGATTTATTTTTTAATGAAAATTACACATTCCATCAACTTGATACTGACATTATATGTTAGGAGTAGCAATTATTCCCCCTGCTTTCTGAAAGCAGTCAGTCAAGTGCTCTTTCATCATGCTAGAATCATCCTTTAGAGTAGAAGACAATATTCACTTTTATGAAGGCAAGTAGACATTTCACAACTCTTAATATCAGGAAGTAACAACACCTTTTTGCTTTTGCATGGCATTGAAAAATCACTGGGGATTTATGTCTACACTATTGTTTCACTATAAAACACATATTTACTTGTCACAACTGCAGGCATGTGAAGGTCCACAGCCTAAGCTAATTACTTATCATCTTGGTGCCATACACATACTGATAACAATATTCATTTTCATTGAATTATTGTATAAAAAAAATTAACCTGTTTGTAAAGGCAAAAATTATATGACATTTACACTGATATTTTCAAGTACAACAGGTGGTGCCCTGTATGAATAAATCATCGTATCTATGATAAAAAGTGTAGGACTGAACAGTTTTTTACAGTCATCATTCTTTTGCAATTATTGAATAAGTATCATCTTTAAAAAAAAAAAAAGAATTAAACAAATGACATTTATGGTATACATACCTCATTGTTCTTACTATATATCCGTGTACCCACTGGTGCACATTGTACCTGGATGGAAAACAAGTGCAAAGATGGTGAAAACCTCTAGGTCTTGGGGAAAAAAAATAACATAAAACCATGAAATTTGTGTGACATCAAAGCGAAAAAATCATGGAGAGTATGCAGATGTTGAATCTGTGTTCTTATCTGAAATTGTGTTCAAAAGTTGGCTGGATACATGTACAGGTACAAGATGTACACTTCTGTAGTTGGTGTTAAAATATTTCCGTCTGAAGCAAAAAAAAAAAAAAATAAAAAAGAATTGTAACCATCGTAGTTGCACTTTTGACCTACACGTAAGAGTTACAAGAGAATAGTGTCATAGGGGCAGTAGGACTTTTGATTCACTTCCTCTGATCATCAAAAATTCATCCAAGTAATGCTCTTATGAGACACTTGACCGAGTATTGGTGTTTGCAAAGTAGTAGTAGGAAGAGATATAGGGAGGAAAGTAAAAAACTATTGTGGACAAAAAAAAAAAATAACTCTTCTCACTGCTGTACTTATTTATCAAACATGACAGATTTGAGAGTTGGCACATGGTATTTAAAATCCTTATTGCCAAAGGAAGATTTCCTGAATGTGGAACAGTTTTGGAATAAATTTATAAGTTACGGTGTGAATACCAGAACATGTAATAAAAGTTACTATTACAGTCTGAATATCATTTTGTAACATTGCTGTTGTTTACACAAATTGCATTTAACCAGTAATTACATGTATCCATACAAACAAAGACATCCAAACCACTGTCGATGATAAAAATTTCTTTAACACACTCTGTCCCTTCACTTTGCCAGGCCCCAAGTTTAATTGTGACTCAAGACAACACAAAATAAAAGGCCTTTTTACCGTTTCCTACTGTTTGAAATACAATGTACCAGCTTTCTACTGTACCAGAAAGATATGTTTCAAATGAAGTTTTCTATGTACACTGTTTCTTCCCTACCAAGACCAATTACTGACGACAATCACCTGCAGAATCTTTACGCCAAGTACATGTACAGTGTACATGTACAGTTCAATGTGCAGGTCAAAATGGCTTGAGTCTCTTTTACTTTTTTTTTCCTAAGCTACATTGTATGACAAACCCTTCAAATAAACCCCTCTAATTACATTGCTGTAAATAATTCATACTACAGAAATGGAATGTCCCCAGCTATAGTTTGACCATAAAAAACTTCAAGTGTCCTTCGTTGTTTTTTTCTTTGAACTTTAAAGCATTGGTACATGTACAAGTGTACATGTACGTAGTTGGAACCTTAGCCTGGATCCTTTTCGGATATAACAGCTTGCAGTGTGGGAGACATTCTTGGAAACTTTAAAAGATTCTTTTAAAAAGGCTACCCTACATGTAGCTGCACAATAAGCTGAGCACTATCGAACTGTTTATTGATCTCTTGCTTAGATACACATTCACAAAGTAAGATGGCAATATCTCCCAATGAATGTGAATTAAAAGAAAAAAAAAACATACTTACTTCCATAGTTGTTCCCATATTATCTTGGCATTTAGCCATGATCTCTCGAATAGATTTGTGACTGAAAATAAAAGAATATGGTGATAAATACAATCAGGTTAGACAATCATGGTTTTGTCACCTTTAACTGAATGGTTGTAACTTCTAAAACAATGCACCAATTTACATGCAGCATTGAGTGAATGCAGCAATATTCATACAATGTAGTGGAACAAATTAATGAAAGTTTGGGGAAAGTGGGACGATCAGTTTAAAATTTACGTGCGCACGTCACTGCTGCATGAGAAGACCACTAAAATGTACAGTGTACATGTTGCATGATGTCACATGTGTAGAACGATATTAAGAAAAATAAATATAAAGAGAATTTCACAATTTTTTTGGGGGGGAAAAAGTGTAAATTTCCTTCACTTGTCGCTAATGTATAGTTAAGGTGTAAGGGTACAGTGTAATATCATTCCCTCTGCCTTCTCAAAGAGACAAGTCAAATGTTCTTTTTTATGTGAAAAGGTGAAAATACATTGTACTACATAAGTATGTACACTATGTTCCTTGAATTTTCTGAACTTTTATCGTTCTACACATGTGACACCACAAGTTGTATGTACACGATGTGGTCTCCTCATCCAGCAGTGACTGAGCAAAAAGTTTACAATTCATACATTTGTAAAATTTTCATCAGAATAGCAGGGAAGCTGCAGCAAGACTTCATGCAGTTTATCGTGTTAGGAACACTTGAAACACACACTGAAACACTTATTAACATAACAGAACATGACAAATGACAAGCCCATTATCTGTAGTACCATACACCCTATGTACAGTGTACACTATCATCAGTTTGCATGGAAATTCTCAGTCCATGGCATTCACCATTAGACTGTGGCAGCAATTAAAAAGATATAAAAAAAAAATCACAAGGAATCTATGGCAGAATCCAACATCAACATGTTTTCTTGAAAGACGGTACATTGTACATGTAGCACTTTTTACCCCCCCCCCCCCCAAAAAAAAAAAGGCCCAAATTCTGATGACTGCACATGCAAATGCTGTAAAGTGTACATGGTTGTAACACTGTACACTGATAGCAATAGCCAATGACTTTCACTGTCTCATGCCCCCCTTTACACTGTCTGAACCTATTAAGGCTTTTCTTTACATTCCAAGGGTATAGGGCCTACAGGGCTGTATACAGCAACTAGAAAACATAAAGTCGACAGAGTACATACAATGTACATACGTGTATTGCAGTTTGCAGTGTAAAGAAAACACTGCGGACAAAACCTTCAAATTTCTGCTATCTATCCTGAATGATGCTGGCAGCAAATACTGATAATCTTTGTGTATATACAATGCAAAATGTAAATCTAGGTCTACTAATAGCTTGACCCTACTGTTTTAAATGAACAATCCTTGAAAAACCTCTACCATGGTACACTTAATCTGTCATGTAATTTAAATGTGAGAGAGAAATCACATTGTCACGAAGCACTTCAACAGTTAATCATTCATGTTGAGTGACCCTCTAATTCTATTATAGTAGGGCCTACTGGTAGAAGATACCCATTTATAATACAATTCTTTGTTGACTTTGTTGGGCGCGTACGTCATAACATAACACACACTGACAGTGACACAGCATGCAGGTGCACAGGGTTAGTGCACAGTGGGCTCAGCTACTGTACTTGCTAATATACTACAGCTGACGCTATTAGTGTTAGTACTACAATTCAATACTCCATCCGGCTGTTTGCGGACGACTGTGTTGTCTACCGTGAGATTGCGACTGATGATGACTTTCACTTATCACAGCAAGACCTTCGACTACCATCGGCCTGGTCCCAAAACTGGCTCATGAACTTCAACGTGAAGAAATGCAGCATCCTCTCAATATTACTTGCAAACGCACTCCCAGTATTTATCAGTACACCCTTTCCAATCAAGTAATTCCCAGAGTCAACAAGTACAAGTACCTACAGTGTAGGTGTGACAGTTACGGCTGACCTTCAGTGGAACAAGCACTGCCAGACCATCAGGCACAAGGCAAGCCATACCCTAGGACTCATCCGCAGAACCTTGTCTCCATGTACTAAAGAAGTAAAGGCCAGAGCCTACAAGTTGTACATTGCACTAGTCCGCCCACAACTAGAATACGCCTCTGCAGTGTGGAATCTACATTGTTAATATCATACTCTTATTAATTTAATATTAAATCTCTTGAGCAAGTACAAAAGTCTGCAGCTCGCTTTGTCCTATGTGATTACAGCCCAACGTCATCTTCCACAGCCCTAGTAACAGCACTTGGATGGGACAGCCTTCACTCTCGCCGGCTTCTTGCACAATGCACACTTTTTCACAAAATCCAACATCACCTGGTTGCCATGCCCTTCCCGTGAGTACATTGGAAGCAAAGATCACCAAATCAAATACACAATCTCTAGATCCACCATTGACTCCCACTTTAAGTATTCATTCTACCCAAGAGCCATAGTAAGACTAGGGATTTGCCTGCCGGGACCCGTAGTAAAGCACTGCCAACCCAACATTATTTCAAGGAGCTGCTTTACCCATCCTCAGGGCAATGCAGCCTCCTGCTGGATCTGCCACTGTGTATAAAGAGGATCGACGCTGTTTTTACTTGCACTGAGCACCTATACTCACATTTTATTGTATGATAGTGAGACACCTGTACATACACTGAATGACACCCCCTCACGACACACAGTTCGAGTTCATCCCAGTATGGCTTCATGTTGTACAAGCTGCTTCAAGGGATTACTATTACATCAAGGGATCAAGGGCGCTGTGCCGCTACATGTACCTAGCATTGTACAGCGACTGGGCTGTGTACATGTACGTATGTATAATGTTAGTTAGTATTTTATTCCACATACTAAGAATCTTGCTATAGGATTGGTCAAGAGCTGATCATGTGATAAAGCGTAGTTTTGCCCATCACATCACCTGAGAAGAACTAGGTCACTTGTTAGTACACAGTCAACGCACTTTCACTTCAGTGCCGCGCAGTGCGCGCAGCAAATTCATTGTTTTGTCATCATTCGAGGTTCAAGCCCTAAGGATACCCTAAAAACATCTTTTTTTTTTTGCTGATCTCTGGCAGTCTATACAGTCTTTAACGCGAGATGAGTACACGCGAAATAAAAGTGTGTTGCACTGTGAACTATCATTTAACCACTTGTAGGTCACTTGATAGTACACAGTGCCACGAGGTGCGCGCAGCAAATTAATTGTTTTGTCATATACGCCCACACGTAGCCTGTGGCTGTAGTGTAACCCTAAGGATACTTAAAGAGAGCTATTAAAAATGGTTTCAGATGTGGAATAAAATGGGAATTTCTAGGACCCTAGATGTGGAATATACAGCAAATAATAAACTTTTAGATTCAGGCAATGAGACAAACTAGGTCTATCACTTCCTCGGCAATCTGTCTGTGTACAAATGTAAACTATGCTATCTTTCCTCAAGTCAGCTGCGCTTCGGAAAGATAGCTATACATCCAGATCACCTCGGAAGTGATACTAACAGTAGTTTGTCCCATCACCTTCACCAACGTTGATTATTTGCTTTAAACCTTACTATACTGACGACGACAGCCAGCTACACTGTATACTGCTGTAGTCGCTGCAGTTTTGCATACAAATTGCCTACACTGTACTCTTGCCTACAGAGACTCAGAGGTGACATGATCCAAGTCTTCAAAATCATGAATGGCTTCACTGACACCAACAGTTCCAAGCTCTTTGAGACAAAGGATGAGAAAGTTTCTCTTCGGGGCCACAACTCAAAGATCCAGAAACAACATGCACGTCTGAATATCACTCAGGAAGAACAATTTCACTCACAGGGCAGGGTAGTAACTCACTGGAACATGCTACCAATTTCAACTGTGGAGGCAACTACTGTCAACAGATTCAAGTCAGAAATAGACGCCTTCCTGTCAAAGAAGTACAATAAGTTCTCATACTCAGCCGAATAATTACATTGATTAGTAGCAGTCATTATAACCGCAGAAGCGACCCCATACGGACAAATACTGTTACTGTGTTACAGCGCCCCGCGACGGGGTTACAGTCATCAGCACTAGTCATTACTGCAAATGTGCAATAAAGACGAAGTATCAGGTTGACATACAGTGGAAACTTGCTGAAAGTGGGAGGGCATTACAAGACTACTGTCTACTTTCCAGAATCCCGACAAGACAGGTGAATACAGGTGAATCTATGCTACTGAGTACAATGTAGGGCCTACTGACTGCTGACTGTAGTGTTGAGTGTTGGTTACGCGTTAATTTACCTTACGTGGACAAAGCTCAAAGGGGACGATTTTCAAACCCTTAGACGGCTATGAATCTGATCAATATTACATCACTCACCAGATATACAGGCCGAAAAGCTCTTCACTCCTGTGATCCTGTCATCAAACTACAGAACTTTTTTTTTAAAGATGCTACAACGCACTTTCTTGACATGCAACAAGTCGAAGGTAAATGGCGACGGCAAATCGACACGGCTAGCTCTCTACTCTCTCTGTACACATTCTTGTGTTGGTGGCCGTGGACGCACTGTACGTGTTCAATTCAACATCAACGAGTGTTGTGTTTCTGATGTAATTGGATGTCGGCAGAAGAGAATGAATGAGGTGCGTGACTGTGTACGTACCGCACCTGCACTAAGATCTACTGTATATACTACGTGTATTATGCACCTGCACGATTCGTACGCATTAATTACGTTGTTGTTGTTGTTGTTGTTGTTGTTGTTTTGTGTTTAGTGGCGTTTTCCATTCTCTTTAGAATATTTACGCCAAACACTTATCTATATAAATTTCTTTTCCTTTTATCAATTACGTTGTTTATTAACAAGCACTAGTCTGGCTTCCAGACCCTCTGCCCATACTATTTCGCTATTCAGGATATTGACGCCCTCAACGTCGAAAACTAGTATAGTTTAAGTTGATTTTGTCCTTCGCCTTCGGCAAAGGCGGCGACTTCGTCGCCGCGGAGTCCAGTTGGCAAAGGGTCTGGAAACCAGACTAAAACAAGCACGGACCATGATGATAATGATGATATTATAAAGATAAAGGCGTAAATATTCATATTTGAATGACGCGCCTTAAATTCAATTCAATTCATTTATTTTCATTCTTCTTTTTTTTTTCTTTTTCAACAAAAACATAACACAAGATTAATCAGGTTTTACATCATAAACAAAGAACATTTGCCTTTGCAATCAATAAATGGTATCAATAAACATAAGAGCGCATACTGGCCAAAAAAAGATAACCATGACCTGTAACTGTTCACCTGTACCTCGGTGAGAAAATACTTTGCCATGCTTTACTATTCAGCGATCCAGGTGATCTCACTTTGTGTATTAGCGAAAGCAGACAGACCTCTCCTCTCTCCTTTCTCCTATCATATCTCTCTGCAAGTCATCCCTCCCCTTATTTTCCTAAGATGTACGAGGGCTGCATGCAAATCAAGCAATGCTTAAGCTGTAGCCCTTCTGCGTTATTCATTGCATCACTGATAATTATGTTTTGTTGTACATTGTAAAGGCAATGAAGAAACTGTATTGCTGTACATTCTAAAGGTATGAAGAAACTTACCTTGTTAGCAATTAATGTTTATGTATATCCATTTGTATGTATGGTACCATCAATGTATATGATATATGTGTATGTATCTGCATGAGCAATGATATAATGCAGGAACCAATAAAAATCAAAATCAAATAATACAAAGTTATGCTTCAGTTGGGAAAAAAAAGGAAGAAAGAATAGAGAGGTCCACTAAAAAGCAAAGCTTGTAGATTGTGAACCACTCTGAAAACTTATGAATTACTTATTTACAAACACTTGTGACAAATATGATATACGACAGGACGGGACAAAACAGAAGAAAGCAACAACATGACACAACTTGCCAGAATAGATGAAAAGTATGGAAGCAAAGAAAGAAAAAAGAGAGAATGAGATAATATAAAACCAACAATAAAAAACAACAACATGAGTGGTCTATCCTGTCTAATGAGGTAATGTTATTTTTTGCACAAAAAAAAAAGTATCATGAAAAATCAGTCAGTGGAAAAGTGC
Source organism: Diadema setosum (assembly GCA_033980235.1). Lineage (NCBI taxonomy): Eukaryota > Metazoa > Echinodermata > Echinoidea > Diadematoida > Diadematidae > Diadema > Diadema setosum. The sequence goes on along the minus strand of CM067076.1, from coordinate 34,084,982 downwards.
CACCTTTGGTAGTGTGTGACATTGCTTGAGGACAGGAGCTTACTGGCTATGAAGAAGTTGAATGACTCAGGGCTTTTTGTATTTTTAAAGAATGAATTTTTATTGATATGAGGTAATTTGCTATTTTTATCGTTTTTGAGAGTGACTGGATGACTAGTCTCGTATGGAGGCTCTTAACTTTATTAGAGCTGGAAAACATCCCAAGATATGTTGTTTGCTTGAAAGCAGAGGAAATTTCCCTTCATCTGCATCAATATTAAAAAAAAATGTATGATTCGAAGTTTTTGTTTAATGATTAATGGAATATGCTGCATTTTACACAGGTTTCTATGCCCGGAAAAGGAGCGTGAGGCCCAGGGAGTCTGGCTTCTGCTCGCCCTCAACCTCGAAAACTTGTATGCTTTAGGGTCACAGACTCACAGTGGTTTTGTTCTGCAACGCCTTTGCCGAAGGCGGCGACTTCGTCGGTGCGGAGTCAAGTTGGGAAAGGGTCTGGAAATCAGACTAATATTGCCTGATGTGCGACGATGTGCAGTCGTTTTGTTTTGTGATGAGAGTATTTTTATCTGGGGTATTTTTTACTGATGTCATAATGTATCCAAAAATAATCCACACGCCAGGGCTCCTCGAATCTTTCATTACACTGGCAGAACTCCTTGTCCTTATCTCTCCCAAACTGAGACCTGGGATTTCTACAAAGAAACAGGTAATGACTAATGTGCATCATAACATTTATGAGTTACCGGAAATAATTATGCAATGAAGATTGCGGAGAAGGAGTTTGAGAAAGAGGATCTGAATGAGATGCAATATTTGGCTTTAGGCTATGAAAACATTATGGAAAAGTTGCGCGCATCTGCTCCGCACGCCCCGCGCGAACTCGTGTAACACGGGAAGACTTAGTGAACATCGAAATTAGCACTTTATGATGAACTGACTGTAATTATGCGAAGCAAGTCACTTTTTCCGAAAAACTTCTGGCAGATTTTGAAACTTTGAAATGTCCTGCGTATCATGGACTTGCAATTATTCTATGAGAGGAAAGGGTAGACTTTTTGGCATTAAAATTTCCATGTTTCCATCTTCCCTATGGAGATCGGACAGTATAGATGCATTGCAAGAGGAATGCAGAGATAATTAAGGAAAGGGAGTTGTATCACCATGTGCTTTGTTGATCCATTTGTTTTTTCTTTTCTTTTTTTTTTATACGCACTTTGGATCCCTCATATCGCATGGGCTAACGAGCCATATTGACATCTCGGCAATGTTTCATTTTAATTGGACCGTAGGCCTACATCTACCTATTATTCTATTGACCATTAACTCTATGCACAATTTGTGTAATGTTTACTGCATGTAAATTAAATTTAGGTGCAAGCTGTCGTTGATAACACCATCTACGACCAATGGCCGCGGATTCAACACATGAAAATATTGTATCAGAAACTCAGTTTTTTGGAGAAAAATATATTCGTAGGCCTATATAATTATTGTCATGAGAGCCTGTTACACATCTAAGAAAAAAAAAAAACTGTGAATGGATCTTTGCGTCTTGTTAATGTATTCATGGAAACAGCAATGGTCACATTTAAAAACAGTCAAGCGCAAAATAGAGTTACAAGCTCCGGAGTTTAATGTAGGGGGGGGGGGGGGGGGGAATGTTTTCCAGCTATATAGTGACGTCGTTCAATCCTCTTGCTCGCTCATCTGGTGCAAGATAACTTTATACATAAATTATAATTATGTTGACTGGATGACAATAGAAGCGCTCATACCTATCAGTCATGTTTTCATTATTACTATCATTGTCATTATCATCATATTATATTCGTTTCTATAAGATAAAGTAAATGCATTATCATTTTAGGGTTTTGTCAATATTTCTTGTGTCAACCCCCCCCCAACACACACACACACACACACTCACACACACACACACACACACACACACACACACACACACACACACAGAGCTGCACTTCTATTATAGAAGTTCTCCCAAGCGTGTAGGTCCTATAATAGGACCTACACGCTTGGGAGAAACGCGTTGTTGAGGGGGTTGGCTTATGGCATGGAATTTAGGGCGTTAATAGGGCAGGGTGTGCAAGGCGTGAACGATATGTTCATATACATAGTACATGACTTGAAGTTTAATTGTCTTTTACCTCATATGGTCCCCGTCCAAAGGAGCAGACCCTGGATCTGCAAATCTGAAAGTACTTTCCCGAATAAATGATATGCGTTTTGTCTATACCCGGAGAGCATTGCTGACTTTGTAGACCTACTCAGCCCACTTAACGGCCTCAAGTGGGGAATGGTGTCCATTTACTATATAGTACACAAATATGCCTACTTAGAGCATCTCTGTTGTCCTTTGTGGCGGCTGCTAAGTACGGTGACCTTTCACCACGTATTTTCGAGAAGAAGACGAAATTGTGATATTTGGGACCCAATGGGAACTTGGGCCGGATAGGAAGGTGTTTGATGTCCCTTTTAACAAATTTTTAATGAAGAGTGTTATGGGACAGTGCATGAAGTCTAACGTTAATCGCAGAGTGAGTTAAGTTAACCGAGATATCTGTAATTAAATCTGCGTAAAAACTAAGAAAATTATCGATTTATCATAATATATTTCAAGAATATTCTTTGTTATGCAACAATCAATCACAAGCTAGGTGTCATTCCACAGTTTAAATTTTATATCTTTTTAGAGACTTACATTAAAGTGTTGTAAAAATGACGCTTTCGCTCTTTTGCTTTCAAATTCTTCGAAGTCAAGCTCTTGTTACCCTGGGGGATATGATTATACCTGCAAAGTTTTCTGAAAGAGAAATTGAGGGTGTAATTTCAGTTAGCATTTCAAAACTTGAAAGAAAACTGGTACATACGAAGTCTGAGCCTATCAGCGATATTTAAGAGTAGCATGCTACTCTTAAATATATATAAAAACATATATAAAAAAGTATATCTTAAATATATATAAAAATATGCATATAGTTTGATGTGAGGGCTATAAGTGCTTTGAGGTCTGTCTTACGGAGCCAACTGACACATCACTCAACGCCTCACCTCTTTTGAACTAACAGTCACTTCTGAGAGTCATCAAGATTAAGCGGTTCCGTTTATGTTAATGTGGCAAACTCAAATATCAAGTAAACATAATTACTCATGAGTTAATTGATATTAAACTATACAAGATAGTGTAATCAGGAGCCTGTGTTTGCTATTTGATAAAACACACAAGCACATACATAATCACATATAGAAGCACACACAAAGGAATACACAAAATGAATGAGTAAAATAATAAGTTAGACATATTAAGATGATATTTGTCAGTATAGGAATAGGCCTACACCTTAATCCTATTAAGAACAAGCTATTTTGACCCTTCCCAGGCCCAAGGGGGAGGGGGGCACATTGTGCCCCCCCCCCCTATGTAACTTTGTTATTGTTTGATGTTTCATCGTCATATTTGGCACATGGGTAGAGCAACTCATATTCTACATGACCGCATACTCGATTTTTTTCAAGGTCACTCATAGAGGGCGCTATTCACCAAAATATAAAGAAATACGTAGGAAATATGCTAAAAACATGATTTTTCTGTATAATTTCTTTATCCCCAGTGTGTTTTATCATAGACCAATATTTTTCATATTTGCCACAAATGATGTGCAAGTCAAAGCATATTATTTGTTATGGTTGAAATTTCTCAAGATCACCACATGGGGGCGCTATTCATAACAAAATAAAGAAATGCATTATGAGACCTGTCATGTATTGTTTGGGATAGGTACATGCAGTGTTATCATATTTCATAATCCCATAATATTGGAATTTTAAGTTTGCAGATTGATAATGTGATAATCAAATTATATTAGAGGTATAACTTTGGTGAAGGAATCAAAATGACACAAAATACAATGGCAATCTTTGGAAAATACTGTTATTTTCAAATATCTCTATTATATCTATTGTTTGATGCCGTTGTCACAGAAAAACAAAGGAAATAATAGGAAAAGAATTTCAGGGCCATAATTACTTCACATTTTGCTTCTTCAGCAAATTTCAGCCAAGAAACACCCATTTCATACATTATAATATTGTAAATTGAAATTGGAACAGAAAAATACGCAAAATCTGACTGACATGGTTGTCAGTTTATGGTTGCCATGGCAACCAGCAATATCAAATATAGCTAAATTATATATCAAAATGTTAGGAATAAGATTTTAGGAAAAGTCACCAAATTTGGTTAAAGTTGGATTAAGGGCGAAGGAGTGGCGAATGAAAATCTGGTAGGGGGCACAATGTGCCCCCCTTAGGCTTTATAGGGTTAAGGGATGGTATAGTATTGGTTAATTAACGGGAGTTGAGATGAGGATTTAACTGTCAACATTTTGCGAGATTTCATTTCACTTCATTTCATTTCTTTCAATGTACAGCACATGCTTCAGTCCGGAGACTGTCCTTCCACAGGTCCGTGAGGATAAAACAAAACATAATATATCAGAAATAAAAGATACTTGAAACACTTGAAGAAATGTAAAGAGCAATTAATTCTAAGAATAGTTCGAAATTCATTTCATGAAAATCAATTTTGAAATGGTTGCGTTATCCAAAAATAAGTAAAACAAAGCGATCCTTAAAATAAAGATGGGTCCTGCTTTTAGAATAATATAATAGACTTAACACTTCTCCTAGAAAAAAAATTCATATCCCATAAGAGGTTTCTTATTATCTTAAAAAGAAAAGAAATCATTATCCAAAAAAAAGTTAGAAACCTTAAGCCGCATCTCAAACTCTGCAGGGATTACAGGCAGAGAGAGAGAGAAAGAAAGAGGGGGGGGGGGGAGGCGATGTACTCCAGCAGCCTCCCTTTCCACATTATTTCTTCTCTAGTTTTCATTCTTTCTCTTTCTTAATGGGGCGCGTACATCATGCACGGCACGACTTGCCTTACACTCGCCACTTTCTGCTGTATAAAGAATTAGAAGCATCCCCTATTAAATGAAAGTATAATAGATCGCCATGGGGAAGATCAAATATTCAGGTATCAATTTTATGCTTACCAGGAAAGGGCCAATAATATATTAACATTTTGTCAGAAGGAAATTTCCTTCAATAGAAATGACAAATGTTTGGAAACTTCCCACATAGAAACTGAAAATAGGTAAATCGTGAAGGCTGTCATCATTTAAGCAGAGCGCTTTTCACAGTCCCGAACTCTCGATTGAGATAATGTGTATAAGTGGCGAAACTCTTCTCATTATCATCGTGCCAAACCATACATGGCAGCCTCAGACTCTTATTATTCGCACCATGCTTACAGAGTGTTGAAACTTCCCCACGAACGCTACCTACAGAATTAGTTTGCAGTGCTTCCGTGAAGGATAAACCTGTACATTTTATCAATACGCAGTGCTATCGAAATCGTTTGTTCAAGCCCCGTTCTAAGACACGTCCTCCATCTCTGCCATTGAAACTAAGGGCGTATCTACAAACAATAATTGTGCATTGACTGGCCTACTAATAATCAAACTGAATCTTATGCTTTTAACCTAATCTATCATTTCGACGATATTTTTCACGTCTAGGATAATACAATGGGATTTTCCGAACAAATATTGACTTTTGTGTTTACTGCAATCTGCCTGAGAGGTAACAACAGCTTTGAATTCACACTGCAGCCTGTCAGCGTGACGGCGAAAGAAGGCGATTCAGCTATCTTCAGCTGCACTTTGCTTCTTGACAGTCAATTTACTTCTGAATCAGTGTCTTGGGAGAATGGGCAAACTCGAAGGATTCTTGACTCGAATACGGTGACGATCACGCACGGTATTTCTGACGGTGTGATAACATCTACACTTCAGTTTGGAGTTGTCAACCGGGCACTGGACAATAAGTACAGATGTGTATTTCGCGTTACAGACCCCAGTGCACCTTTTGCCATATCTAGGTTTGGCAGACTAGAAGTGCAATTTTTCATGAGTGAGGAAGAGCTCCAATGTTCCGGACCAAATAGTCTCCGTCTTTGGCAAAGTGAGACAATCACCGTTGAGTGTCGGGGACCATCATGCAAGCCCGAGGTTGATTACGAATGGATTGAAAGTGCGGCACATTCGGCAGTCATTCCTACCACAGAACTAGAAACAAATAGCCACTTGGAAGCTCAGCAGGTTGTTCAGCGTTCCCTACATGGAAAATCATTCGTTTGTGTGGCAACGAGCTCGGCATTTCCAGGCCGAAGTGTCAATTGCTCGATAGGGCCATTTCAGGTCTTTCATTCACCTGTGGTGGAAATCACTCCGAATCAAATTGAGCTTGCTCCACCACTGACAGCTGAGGTCACCCTATTTTGTCGTGCTGAAGGATTTCCAGAAGTTGATAGGGTCTCGTGGTCATGCGGACCAAATCATGGTCTCATCTGCAACTCTGACTCTTCCATCCTCACCATTATCCTGACCAATACAACGACTGATTTTACGATAAGCGTCACTTGCGAAGCGTCCAACATCGCCGGGTCATCAACAAACATGTCAGTGATTTTTATCAATCACGCCAACAGGTCTACTGTATCTGACTGCAAATACAATACAGCTATCATGTCAGACACTAACAGAAACCTGAGGCTTCAATTAGAAAACAATCAGCAAACAAGAGTCCTCAAATGTTACATCATAATCGATGCTCTCAAGGACGCCGTTTTTCGTTGGTACCACAATGGTCGTATAATCAGAAAAAATCGAGGGGAGCATGAATTTTTGCAGCTGCAGGATGGACCAAAGCTACTGGTTGCTCAAGATGTTATGGAAATAATAGATAATGGTATTTTGACTTGCGAAATCATCACTCCATTGTATGAAAGAGTTTCGTGCAGGTTTCTAAACAATCTAGGGCCAGCTGGTGATCCATGTGCAAATGCGTCCACAGAATGCACTACCGATGATTACAAAGAAAGAGCGCCATCACCGATAAACTCTGATGTGACAACCACACTAATATCTACCAGGGGAGTCACTAGCGGGTATTCAATAGGCTCATGGGACCTGTACTGGATGATTATTATTTCTATCTTAGTAGGATTTGCGTTAGTAGTCTGCGCTGTAATTGTCTGTATTGTCTCACGAAGGCTTGCCCGTCGTTCCGATGGTCAACAACGTTCAGGAGAAATGACACAAGTCTTACCAATGTCGCCTCTTCGCATGATTAGCAATGGTTCCCAAGACGACGCGGGGACCGATCCTGTTTACGAGATTCCGCAACAAAGTACTGCTGATTTTAGTAGTGGACCTGGACTGGCTTCGTGCAGTCTCCCTCAGATTACCTTCGATCACAGAGCGGGGAAGAAGGTCACCCATTCCTTTCAGGAACATGCTTATGATACGTCCAGCATCCTTTTCCAGAATTATGAGAATGAAAAAAATACATCTGAGGACTCCAGGCAGTATGCAAATCATCGAGTTATTCAGTCCACCAAAGGAAACAAGAGCAGTTCATACGTCATGTCCAAGATAGCAAAGGCGAATACGTTTGATACTGTGCATGATGACGCCATCGAGTCTTCACCTGCCTCCTCGTGCGGCAGGCTTCAGCATACATATTATATCTAAAATTGTGTAATCAAGCAACGACAAAAGTATTATGTGGTTGAAAACACACACACACACATACTCACTCACAAACGGATAAACTAATCAAGGGCAGTGTGATCTCGTCATAACGAACATGGTTCTTCCGAAATTCCGGTTGCAACGAAATAAAAATTCAGGTCGCAACCTTATCTGCGTTGTATTTTTCTATTCTTTATTTGTTATGTGATGACGAAATTTCGACATAACGCAATAGAGCTGCAGGTCCCGAGGACTTCGTTATATCGAGAGTCCACTGTACTCAACACTCATGAAATGAATCAACACATTCTTATTCCTGCGTCGTCGACTACATATAAACCAGTTCATAACGTATAGGAAATTTATAATATGTTTTCTTAAGCACAAGCAGTGACAAAGGGGGAGGAGGGAAAGGATGATTCACTTTCCTGCTCCTTATCTTACCTTGTAGTAAAGAGGAAAGGGATTGTGTTGCTCTTACTCTAGTCTGCATTAAAAGTGTTTTGGTTATGTAGTTAAATATCAACTATTTTACATGTTTTGGTTATTTTGTACATTAGATAGATGATATTGTTACATTCATTGATTTATGCAAATATCAATTTCAAGAGAGAAAATCAGTATATGTATATCATGTATGTGCAAATCTCATAGCAGATTATACTTACAAATGTTCAATGTCTGCACTTTTGAAAGTGCTTTGAGCTTTATGTGAAGAGCGTATCAATAATCACTTGACATGACGTGCATTACATTGTACAAGTTATACATACACGCTTTATAAATCTAATTTTAAACTTCCCCATTAAGGAAGTGAAAGGCTGATTTCATGGGAAAGCATGACAATGGAGAAGATAGCATTGTGTATGCGAAAGTCTCCTCATCAAAGAAAGCGAAAGCGATTTTATGAGGGTGATTTTTATATCTTGATGAGAATAGGACCTAAGTGTATATCTAAGAACTGTAAAGAGAAGAGGAGCACTTAAGATTATTGTCATGACCTTTAGACAAAATTGAAGTTCATATCCATGGGACATTAATTAGACAGGTTTTCTCGCATTTCGTAGTTTAGGAAACATAGTTTCGAAACAAATACCATGAATATAGGGAAAGCACCTGTTATGAACAAGGCATAATTCATCATCTGCAAATAGCAAGTTGTCAAGCAGCCAGTTTAAGCAGCAGTGATTTTGTTACAATCAATGAAGATCACATTGGATCGTGTGACTATATTATAGATATTTGATAGAGCAAGTACCATGCATTCTTTCTTTTCATCCTTTCCATTTTCAACAGAGCGATCTCTTCCTTCTCCTTCCGGAGGAAGTCACTTCAAACCCGCAAACTTCATTGCATTGCTACAAGTGCCAAAGCAAGTTTTGGCATGCTGTTCGTGTGATACATCGCTTCGCCTTATGTAAATGTCTCATTATCGCCGCACTAAAAAAAAAAAAGAGTTGTGCTCCTTGCAATCACTTAATTTGTTCTTTGTATGCATGATGGTGCAGAAATATACATCGAATCGATCCAACTATTTACATTAAAGAGATGAATATCACCTTTAATGAGATAATTTTGAATGAAAGCGTGATCCAATTTTCATGTTATTTCAAATGGAAATTGCATTCCGTACAGACATCATAAACTGTCCTTTATCAAGTCCATGTGAATCTAAATGAAAGTGTTGTTATTGTCATTATTATGAATGATGGCACATCAGTTTTTTTTTTTTTTTATAAAGATGATAGGCGTAGTGTAAGTTATCACAGTCAGGTTATACCCTAGATGTGGATGCAGTTTTGAGTTTACACGAAAAGGGCAGTACGGGAACGTCTATAATATATTATGCATTCGTATCTATTATGTTCCTAAACAAAGCTTTTAACCGAGATATCGCATCTTACGCGGTTTCTCTTTGTTCTTCTTTTGTTTCTTGTGCTTTCATTGGTGGTTCCTTTTGTACCCTTCGAAAATGTCATTTCCATCGACGTACACTATGCCAGTGTTTGCAGAATAATATAGAAATCTATAACTGTATGTGTGTTGGTGTATGTTTAAGGATGGTACCCAAGGAAACAGTTATTTATTTATTTATTTATTTATTTATTCACAACATCTTTTAACAGGGACATTCCGTTCAGTTCTGCTGACAACCAGCAGACGTGCTTTTCAAGGAATCTCTGTATACAATAATACAATGCAAACATAAACTTTCAGGTAAAAACAAACAATAGGTGACCTACACAAAAACAAACAAGCAAAGTAATTATATAGGCCCTACAGTATTTACCAGTACATTCACAAAGGGTATACTAGAGGGGTACCAGTGTATTATGTGGTACATATATCAACTCAATTCAATGTATAATCAAATGAGCAAAAAACAAACAAACATTATTTTCTACCATGCTTCACAACCTAAGATCATTATAGTATGTAGCAATGGTCGGCAGTGTTTCTTGAAAAGAGGCAATGAACTCAGCGTCTGGACGGGAAGGGGTAACTTATTGTAACTAAGTTTATTGTATACTTAAACACTTATGAAGATACTCTGACTGAATAAAACTTTAAGAGAGCTAAAGATTATCAATTTGTTGTGTGCGTTCCAGGAATTGTATCATTTACTTTAATGCCGATAATTTTGTGATCTGATTTTTACTTCGTTTTATCGAAATTTCGTTGTAACGGGAGTGCACTGTACCTCTTGTCGAACAGAAAGTGTCATGGTAGTTTGTGCTCACCACACACTGAGCTTCCCTGCTGGAAAAAACAAAACAACACAAAACATAGTGTCCACAGTGCGAGAAACACAGTGTGAACACAATGTGAAGACAATGTGAACACATTGTGAACACATTATGGAAGATCTTCACACTGTTAAATTCGAGCGTTTTAACAGTGTGAACACATTGTGAATCATCAATTCACAGTGTGACACGCACAGAACATTACCATGTGAGCACTAGCTGAAAACCAACCCACAGTGTGAAATCATATCCGCGTTGTTAAATTCGAACGTTTTCACATAGTGGACTATACAGTGTATGAACACACTGTGGGACACTGTGTTCTTAGTTCTGTGTTCCAGTAGGGTGGTGACAACAACAGTTCCTAACCTTGAAAGGCAACACATGTCGTTGAAAGCGGAGTATGACAGGAAATATGCCTTTGAAATGGACTTCTCCTGTCTCGGTTAGTTATGTCTTTGGTTGTTTGTTTTGTTTTGTTGGTAGTACGAGATTATGTTAACAATACATGGAAATACATGGAGATAATTAAATTTTGGATAAAACGAAGTAAAATTCGGTACCAAAATTATCATATTCATCTTTAATTTGTTCGGCTATGACAAAATTTCGCTTTAACCAACGGAAAATATTTCACTAGACGCGACGTAAAGTAAAAAGCAGGTACATTAATCACTGAAAGGACACCATGATATCCCTACAGACAACCCACCAGTCGAGTCCCTATAGGACATGCACATGATCTGACCTAGGAATGGGTATGCATGTATCATTTTAAAAATTAACTTGAAGTTTTGGTGATTAGTAGATATTTAGGTGCGTATTGAAGAAAATCATTCTTCTTGTCGACATCGAGAAATTCGTAAGATATCAAAATATCTTTGTGATGAATACAGACAGCGCATAAATTAGACCCTATACTTTATACAAATCTTTATGATGACCAAACCATGAACACGATGAGATTTTTATTATCAATAATTATGATGGGGATATATTAATAAATCTAATTTTCTTACTTACTCAATAATCATCACAATCACATCACTGGTGTGTGCTATTTGTAATTTATAGATAGATATGAAGAATTTGTTCGCAAAAACCGATAAGTCCATTTTTGAAGATTTTGAAGTACGGTCTCTGTCATAAAGTACAGAATAATACCTTTTAAATGCAGGGCTCGACTTTAGCGGTGGCCCGGGTGCCATTGGCCACTAAAAATCGCTCCGGGCCACCAAAAATTGACCCTTCTGTGGCCCGGTTGGCCACTAAAAAAATCTTGAGGCCATTAATAATCATGACACACCGACTGGGTAGCCGTTTTTCCCATATTTTCCCTCCAACAATTCCATGAAATCACGCATACGCAAGCCTAAAACTAACGACTGTCTAGCGATGTCACGATTTCAGAAACTGTCAAACACTTACTCAGTGCAGCACCAACATTCATACAGAAGAAAGTCCATTTATATTCCAATACACAGTGTGTGTCTCGCCGAGTAATGTGTGGTGATAAAGCCAGTATTTTGGCAGTAAAATGTAGCGGCAACAGAAGAAACTGTCTGCCGTTTTCTGCTCGCGGTAAGCTAGCTGCCAGCAGGTGAGTCGAGTGGTGCGTGATCCACATGTGGTAGACATAGAGCATAGCACAGTGCATGCATAGAGTAGTAAAGAGTGAACACCAAGTTCACCCAGAAAAAAGAAAAATCCCACGATGCCAATGTGCCAGACTGGGTAATGGGGAGGGGTGGAGAGAGAGAAACCAATCAACAGAAGAAACCGCGCGTACTGGCGCATTCTTGGAGGTCATGAACTGTCTGGGGTCTTGGAGATGAACAGGGAAAAAATGTTTAATTATGAAAGATAGCTCAAGTCAAAGCCCCAGGGCGAAGACCCAGGATTACAAACGTATGTGATTCTTAATTTCTTTCATTTAAGCTCCTTAAAATCACTCTCCTGCGATTTTGAGGTGTTAGTAGAGTGTCAAATTTTTTGTGAAAACACAAATTTGACTACCAGTGACAATAAAAGAATTGTATTTGTTTTGTGCAGAGATTTTTTCATAATATTAACAATTTAAAAAGAATTAATTTTTAACAATATTCAAGTTCATACGATATTTCTGACGTCTTTACTGCTGCATCAAGAGCCTAAAATAAATTACTGAAACATTTTTAATGCATTTGAAATGTCAAATTTTGAGGATGCAAATATGTGGATGATCATCGGATGTGGATGATCATCATCCACATTGATTTGTACCCTCTAAATTTGTCATTTCAAATGAATATAAAAGTAGGCAATGTTTCAGAAAATTCTGAAGCTTTGTGAATATGAAATTTTTGGCAACCTTCCACTTGAACTTCAGGCATGATAAGCTCCTACGATTAAGCAAAAACAACTCAACAGATCAGAGATAAACTTCCTTCGAATTGAGAATTAGCACGCAGATTTGCTGGGCATGAGACCACAAGAAGCTTCAGCTTTGCTTTGAGATTGTCACTCGGGAAGTTCTCACAAACTCCAGGATCACCCCTCCCTGCCAACTCCAACACGTTGCTCCCCAACATGCATGGTGAATGCATGGCGTCTCGCTGTCACCATCTATAGGTACCCGAGGCTGCTTTGTTTTTGTCTTGGAATATTTATTCATTTCTTGTCATGACATGAATGTAGTAATGTTTTTGCATGGCGATGTGCAAACTCGTGATACTCAACTCGTCTTTTTGATGTTTTTCTTTGAGGCCAAAAGGAAGACAAAATAGTATCATGACGTTTGCAATTGTTCAAAAGGTCTGCTTTTGATAGCTCACAGACTAATCACCCAATCTTCCAGGCCCTCCATCCAGCAATCCACACGCGCGCGCAAATTCCTTTGCCATGTGGTTTTGCCAGCCAGCTGTCGGAATGTGCTTTGAAGTTACATGGCAGCCTGGCCTGGCTGGCATGAATGGGTGTCGAGTTTCAATCAATACCTACTGTTGTTTTATGTTGTTTCACCTGATAGAAACACGGAAATCGGGAATGTGTTACAGCTGTAGGGAAGAGGTTTTTCTTGTGTCTTGCAATATATGTGTGTGTGGTTTTTTTTTTCTTCTTTTTTTTTTTCATGTATGATCGAGGCCAGGGTGGGGAAAGATCAGAGTGAAATGAGCACTAGTACCTGATGAAAGGAGTCAGGTCATGGAGCTACTCTGTTAGTAGCTCCATGGTCAGGTAGAGGGGAAGTGGAATAACCAATTAGAAGCATTTTGGAATTTTAAAGTACCATTATGTAAAAACGATAAAAAAAAATCTTGGTCTCAGTAAGAGGCTCTGTGATTAATTAGATTATTTCTCCAGTTGCAGGCAGAGTCTCGGGGGCCCTACGCAGGTGCTTTATGTAGGCTACTTCAGATTAATAGGGGGGGGGGGGATAAGGAGTGCTGAGGAGCACGGTACTAGTCCTCCTCAAAAATGAAGCCCTGAAACTAGTAATTGGCCTCAAATAGCCTATTTCTTTCTTTTTATCAACTCTTTATCAACTTCACTTTCTTTTTCTTTTTTTCATTAAAACCTTGACATGCAAATGATTTTTTTGCATTATTTATATTTCCTGATTTTTTTTTCGGGCAAATGAAATTCCTGTTCGGGCAAAATGTTTTGCAATAATTTGCAAATCTGCTTGCCCGACCGGGCAAGTGATTAAAAAAAAGTTATGTAGCAATCTTTAAACCATAACAATAAAGCATATGTCTGCAGTGTAAGCTACTAATTTTTGTCGTATTAATGCAATAATACACGCCCTTCGATTGCAACATGAAAAACTGACAAAGCATCCGGGCCACCTAAAATTGCATTTGGCCACCTAAAATCATGGTTAAGTGGCCCGGCTGGCCACCTTAAAAAAAAAGTTAAGGGCAAGCCCTGAAATGATATATTGATCACTACATATAAAGTACATTTTTGAAGTTATGGTCAAAAGAAGGAAAAATTTTCTTATTATTCTCTTTATTTTTCTTGACCTTTAATCGCAAATATCTCCATTTGGCCAGTATGGACTTATCGGTTTTTGCAAACAAACTCTTCATATATACATACATACATACATGCATGCATACACACACACACACACACACACACACACACACACACACATTTTTTCAAAGAGAGAAAAGATCATGTTGTATAGCCTGCAATTACGCCAATCTGCGAAAAGTTGCATTCCTTTGAATGCTGCAACCGAAAAACAATGGCAGACATTCATTAACAATTAACGACAAAAAAAAAAACAACTTCATGGACATGATGGAGGTAGGATTATTGGACCATTAAAAAACGTGAAAAATAGCGCAATAATGCTATACTGCATTGCGCAGTCTTCAAGCTGTGGACAAGATGATTTGACACCGAAAAAAATGAGCAACGGAATAAAATCATGAGCATTAACGATCTTGAATGTTTGTACATTGACGAAGACATCATTCACTTATTACATTCATATCCTACCCGCACCTCCCCCCCCCCCCCCCAAAAAAAAAAAAAAAAAAAATGGGGGGATGTCACCGAGCTACCTTTCAAGAAAAATATGACTGGACTTAGGTATATATTGCAAATGAATTCAACCAGAGTCAAACATAATAATGATACATTGTACTGCACAACCCTTTATTACAGGGCGCAATGTCAGATGGCTATAAAGTCAAACTGAATACAGAAGAGCGACACCTCTGTATGCCATTCTGCTAACTCAGTGTGTGGTTGCGATAACGGCTGCGAAATAAACTGGTGACGGTGAGAGAGTGTATGAAATGAGGATTCCATACCATTACAAAGCGTTAAGAAAATGAATGTCGCATGAAACAAGTCGACGCGGATCCGGTTTGCATTCATTGTGGTTAATGACAACAACTTTTGGATATATCACGCTTCAACCGTCCAAGCTTATACTGGTATAAATACAAGAAAGACCTGAAACTTACTAGTTCAAGTTAACAAAAATTGAGAAAATAAAGCTGATCTATCTCTCCGACGTCGCGATGGGAGAATTACACTTGATGCATTTATTTCTACTGACGGTAATGTCTATCATCACATATTCAAATGGTAAGTGAGATATGTTTTTCGTGATTGATGTTTGCATTCATTGTCATTGTATGTCTGTCTCAAACTAAATAAGACCTGTTATTTCGTTGCGATTAAAGTCACTGTAATAATTTCGCTTCTCGTTATGGCATAATGTTATAACGACCGTAAAGTATAATCATCTCCTCAAAAAAACGCTAAATTGTAATCCTTTAAACGCTTTTGATAAGTATAAGATATGAATACTGTACTTCTTGTTATGACACATTTTTATAACTACATTGTACATGATCATGATGGACATTTTTGTATGAATATATACAATATGAATACGTGTAAGAAATGTTACATACTAATGCATGTGTATATGTAATGCATATGTTTATCATGAAATTATACACTGCAAAAAGTCCGGTGTTAAATAGTGAACACCGAGCTGGTGTTAAATTTTCGGTGCTCATTTATGTTGTTAAGTTAACACCAACGGGTGTCATTTCCAAATTTTAAACTGTTTTTTGAAGAGTTTCTTAGTAACTGCACTTCTTGTTGATTTTTAATTCAAACAAGACGATCAAGAATTTTACATTAAAATACTCGATTTTTGAAAAAATGTGGAAATAAATTTACACCAAAGTAACACCAGCTGGTGTGGTCTCTTATTGAAGCTGGACGGGTGTTAAACCATTGATATTAACACCAACAGATATCAAATCAACACCATGTGGTGTCATTTTTGAATTAACACCAGTACAGTGTCAAAATAACACCAGATACAGTGTCAAATTAACACCACGAAGTGTCAGGTGAACACTTTTCAACACCATCACAGTGCATTTTAACACCTGTGGGTGTGGTCCTTTATTGAAGTTTGATCGGTGTTAGGTTTAACACCCGTGGTGTTAAATCTAACACCGATGTTTTTACAGTGTATACACAACCTGTTTATAAGCCTTCCTCTATACTATTAGAGCATATTGGGTTTCGTATGAACCTTTATGAAATGGCTGAGATTTCACTTTTCTAGTATCACTACTCACATTTGAGAAGTTTGCCTGAAGTTTTGTCCTTTTGTTCCTTTTTTACATAATTCTTTATATAATGTGTATAGAATTACACATGTATATTGTAACTGTTTTATTATTGGAACACTTATTGTAAAGCGCATAATTACCATGCCCTACATAAGCAGAACATTAATTATTATATAATCATTATCAGGTGTTTTCATTCAAACTTTCAAATAAATATGTTGGCTTATTTTCTTTTGATTCGCTTTGCTCTCCATCAGAAAAAGTGGTTGCCCTGTGTCATAATAGCATCTCGGTAGATTGATCCTGTGCCCATCAGTGCCTTTTGAAAATCGTTCTCAATAAACATGCCTTACACTTGGTAAAAGTGTGATAGGGGCTGCAAATCTTCAAGAAATGTTCAGATATACATGAAATGGAAGGAATTAGGACACACACACACACACACACAGACAACCACACACCGTCTATCTTCAAGAGTATAGACAGAGAAAAGAAAAGATTATCTATACTGAGTAAAACTATCATTTATTTCACCTTGAAAGCTGAGGTGGTTTAAGTGAATACTTCATGAAAATCATGGTCCCAGATGATTATGTGTGATCCGTCATCACTACGAAGTGGGAAATTAAGCTGCAAAATAGAGATGACCTTGGAAAAACAAGAATAATTAACGAATATATAAATCTATAAATAGATATGTCAACAAATAAATGTTTTTGTGAATATATTCACTCCCTTAAAGGGGATGGCTAGTAACTGATCAGTGGGAATCAGTGGTAATGCTGGAGGGTGATTGTTCCAATCCTTGTGGGATTCATTAAAGAGTACATTGTATATCTATTGTTGTGTGAAAATTATTTGCTTCAGAACGGTCTCATATTCAAGTAATGTGCAGTTTAATGTTTCCACGTTAGCGTGCCTGGTCAGTGACGGGGCATTAGTCTGCACATTACTTGAATATGAGACCGTTCTGAAGCAAATAATTTTCACACAACAGTATATATAATGTACTCTTAAATGAATCCCACAAGGATTGGAACACTCCTCCCTCAGCATCCTCACTGATTCCCACTGATCGGTTACTAGCCATCCCCTTTAATTCTGAACGGTCTGTTATAGGTCTTCCTTTCCGCTGTTACTAACGGCAATATTGAAATTGACCAATAAATGAATGTGCTTTTAAAAATACCTATGATAACTCCTTTAATCTTGATAATCTGATAACTCTGTTGAAATAATGTTGGATTTTATATATATATCACCATATATACATAGGTATACATAGGTATATATGTATATATATATATATATATATGTATGCAGGGCTCGACTTTAGCGGTGGCCCGGGTGCCATTGGCCACTAAAAATCGCTCCGGGCCACCAAAAATTGACCCTTCTGTGGCCCGGTTGGCCACTAAAAAAATCTTGAGGCCATTAATAATCATGACACACCGACTGGGTAGCCGTTTTTCCCATATTTTCCCTCCAACAATTCCATGAAATCACGCATACGCAAGCCTAAAACTAACGACTGTCTAGCGATGTCACGATTTCAGAAACTGTCAAACACTTACTCAGTGCAGCACCAACATTCATACAGAAGAAAGTCCATTTATATTCCAATACACAGTGTGTGTCTCGCCGAGTAATGTGTGGTGATAAAGCCAGTATTTTGGCAGTAAAATGTAGCGGCAACAGAAGAAACTGTCTGCCGTTTTCTGCTCGCGGTAAGCTAGCTGCCAGCAGGTGAGTCGAGTGGTGCGTGATCCACATGTGGTAGACATAGAGCATAGCACAGTGCATGCATAGAGTAGTAAAGAGTGAACACCAAGTTCACCCAGAAAAAAGAAAAATCCCACGATGCCAATGTGCCAGACTGGGTAATGGGGAGGGGTGGAGAGAGAGAAACCAATCAACAGAAGAAACCGCGCGTACTGGCGCATTCTTGGAGGTCATGAACTGTCTGGGGTCTTGGAGATGAACAGGGAAAAAATGTTTAATTATGAAAGATAGCTCAAGTCAAAGCCCCAGGGCGAAGACCCAGGATTACAAACGTATGTGATTCTTAATTTCTTTCATTTAAGCTCCTTAAAATCACTCTCCTGCGATTTTGAGGTGTTAGTAGAGTGTCAAATTTTTTGTGAAAACACAAATTTGACTACCAGTGACAATAAAAGAATTGTATTTGTTTTGTGCAGAGATTTTTTCATAATATTAACAATTTAAAAAGAATTAATTTTTAACAATATTCAAGTTCATACGATATTTCTGACGTCTTTACTGCTGCATCAAGAGCCTAAAATAAATTACTGAAACATTTTTAATGCATTTGAAATGTCAAATTTTGAGGATGCAAATATGTGGATGATCATCGGATGTGGATGATCATCATCCACATTGATTTGTACCCTCTAAATTTGTCATTTCAAATGAATATAAAAGTAGGCAATGTTTCAGAAAATTCTGAAGCTTTGTGAATATGAAATTTTTGGCAACCTTCCACTTGAACTTCAGGCATGATAAGCTCCTACGATTAAGCAAAAACAACTCAACAGATCAGAGATAAACTTCCTTCGAATTGAGAATTAGCACGCAGATTTGCTGGGCATGAGACCACAAGAAGCTTCAGCTTTGCTTTGAGATTGTCACTCGGGAAGTTCTCACAAACTCCAGGATCACCCCTCCCTGCCAACTCCAACACGTTGCTCCCCAACATGCATGGTGAATGCATGGCGTCTCGCTGTCACCATCTATAGGTACCCGAGGCTGCTTTGTTTTTGTCTTGGAATATTTATTCATTTCTTGTCATGACATGAATGTAGTAATGTTTTTGCATGGCGATGTGCAAACTCGTGATACTCAACTCGTCTTTTTGATGTTTTTCTTTGAGGCCAAAAGGAAGACAAAATAGTATCATGACGTTTGCAATTGTTCAAAAGGTCTGCTTTTGATAGCTCACAGACTAATCACCCAATCTTCCAGGCCCTCCATCCAGCAATCCACACGCGCGCGCAAATTCCTTTGCCATGTGGTTTTGCCAGCCAGCTGTCGGAATGTGCTTTGAAGTTACATGGCAGCCTGGCCTGGCTGGCATGAATGGGTGTCGAGTTTCAATCAATACCTACTGTTGTTTTATGTTGTTTCACCTGATAGAAACACGGAAATCGGGAATGTGTTACAGCTGTAGGGAAGAGGTTTTTCTTGTGTCTTGCAATATATGTGTGTGTGGTTTTTTTTTTCTTCTTTTTTTTTTTCATGTATGATCGAGGCCAGGGTGGGGAAAGATCAGAGTGAAATGAGCACTAGTACCTGATGAAAGGAGTCAGGTCATGGAGCTACTCTGTTAGTAGCTCCATGGTCAGGTAGAGGGGAAGTGGAATAACCAATTAGAAGCATTTTGGAATTTTAAAGTACCATTATGTAAAAACGATAAAAAAAAATCTTGGTCTCAGTAAGAGGCTCTGTGATTAATTAGATTATTTCTCCAGTTGCAGGCAGAGTCTCGGGGGCCCTACGCAGGTGCTTTATGTAGGCTACTTCAGATTAATAGGGGGGGGGGGGATAAGGAGTGCTGAGGAGCACGGTACTAGTCCTCCTCAAAAATGAAGCCCTGAAACTAGTAATTGGCCTCAAATAGCCTATTTCTTTCTTTTTATCAACTCTTTATCAACTTCACTTTCTTTTTCTTTTTTTCATTAAAACCTTGACATGCAAATGATTTTTTTGCATTATTTATATTTCCTGATTTTTTTTTCGGGCAAATGAAATTCCTGTTCGGGCAAAATGTTTTGCAATAATTTGCAAATCTGCTTGCCCGACCGGGCAAGTGATTAAAAAAAAGTTATGTAGCAATCTTTAAACCATAACAATAAAGCATATGTCTGCAGTGTAAGCTACTAATTTTTGTCGTATTAATGCAATAATACACGCCCTTCGATTGCAACATGAAAAACTGACAAAGCATCCGGGCCACCTAAAATTGCATTTGGCCACCTAAAATCATGGTTAAGTGGCCCGGCTGGCCACCTTAAAAAAAAAGTTAAGGGCAAGCCCTGGTATATGTATATATATATATATATATATATATATATATATATATATATCCATTCGACTTGTCAGGGGATAAAAGACGTTATCGGTGTATTTCTCTCCATTGCTGTGCGTGTCAATGTATAGGATAGATGTGTGTAATTAGGCTCTATGCATAATGCAGTTGACTCATATTTTGATAGCCGATGATTTTTTTGCGTGATTACTCTCGCGACAACGAGATGAAATCGTTACTGGGTGAATTCCGCCCAAACAACTGACACACTGCAAACACATCTAATGCAAAAGGCACGTCCCATGTCACGCATCAACCCTGAATCCAATACTGTTGGGACACGCATGCTCAAATCCCCTGATAAGCATAATGTCGACTTAATAATAACCAGTCCTTTTTAGAATCGCATTGAGAAAAGTCCTATAGAGCAATTTTTATTTGTTTTTAAATGACAGCAAGCAACTCGTACTCGAATTTTGAATATTTTGAATATTAAATCGAGGGGGACAGTTGTGTTCAATAGTATATAACTGGTCTGTTTCCATTCCTTGGGGAATCACTGTCTATCAATCATCGGACTTCGTCAAATTCACTTTATATTGTGGTTGCACCGAACATAATCATTATCATTTTACCAGTTTAATCCAGATAGATGGTTCTAAGGAAGAGCAAGCGCGCGCGCGCACACACACACACACACACACAAACAAACACACAAGTCTATGCACATGTTCCTAAATGACAGGATTTATAATAGAAAAAGTGCTGTCATCCAAGGTCAGGTACTATAGGGATTGATATTGATAATATAGTTTGAAACCTTTTCCAATCTATCATCAATCACGAAGATCGCACTGTTGTCTCCTTATGCTGAGGCCGTCTTTATAAATGCATTTCTCCGCCTTTTCCCGTGCGATGTCATCAGCGTAGATAGGGTTGTCTGTTGTCTTTGGTGTCTACCTCTAGATGGGCGATTGCCACAACGCTGAACATTGCCTGTAGACTCTGTCCATTACCTCTCTTCTCCTAAAAACCGCTTACTTTGCACTTTACGATGCAAATTTAGATGTAACTCAGCTCCTCGAATGTTGCGGAACAGCAAGTGCTGTTAGAGTTGAAGAATGCTTGCATCACTCCGTTTCATTTACTGTACTGTCTGATTCTGAAAACAAAAACAAAAACAACGAACATTATAGAATTACATACTGGAAAATTAATTCCATTAGATTTCCTATGTGGTTATTGGAAAGAATAGTCTCATGTTTACGGGTAGTGTTTGCTATTCCGGAGATTCGTTATTCCGAAACACGCAAATCCCATATCCCTCATGTCCCTATAGATACTCGTTAATTTGAAAATGAAGTAACCTTCGTTAATCCAAACATTTTTCCTTTTTTATTATTCCGAAGGTTCGTTAATCAGAGGGTTCAATCGTCTTGAAATGAAATAAGTATTCGGGGATTTGTTTCTCGTTTTCGGATGAACAATCTTCGGATTTAAGAACGAACCTTTTTTTTTTCATTACCGAATTAACGCACCTGCGAAATGATAAACCTCATTTCTTTTTCTGATTGACGCATCTTAGGAAAAGGAACTTTCGAAATAACGAACTGTGAAAAATTTTACACACAAAGGTCCCATCTTCCATTGGCATCTGTCTACATGTAAAACACAACACTACCCACCTGCCCAACTTGCCCGAAGCATGCTTTGGAATAGAAATCGCTTTCCGCGAAATAGCTACAATACAAATTTAAACATCGACCGGAATTTCTACTTTTCCTATCTCTTTAGGCGACTTTCCTCCCATCTTTGTTTTCAACGTCTGTTTGAGCCGGGAAGCGATTGTAGGGCGTCATCAACTATGTTAGCCCAGTCAGTCGTAAGACTAATTATAGCTGGCATTCTAGCCCGAAAGGAGAGGAACCACAAATGGGCTGGTAGATAATATGAAGCTATGTTTCATCTCTCGTTTAATTTGCGCGGAGATAATTGTACCGAGGTGTGCTATGAACACTCCTTGCACAGGGGTTAATCGATCCGAAGCTATTTGGCGTGAACTGTGGAAATGGGCTGCTAATAAGGGAGTCAATCGTCTGGTCAATCATTTGTGTCATCTTAACGACGGGTGGGACGAAAGCACTTTATCCTATTATTTGTGACCATCTCCTCTTGTGCTAATTACTCAGGGTTTTCGTGGTAGAAAGAGAATGAGAGGAGAGACTGTCGTTTATATCACTATGGAAGGAATAATAATGGATCGCTGCATTATCTTGCATAAATATATTCTCAGCCATGGTTATGTGCCTACACATAATAAAAATAAGAAGGGAATTCCACAGGTGATTACCAAGCCTACATTCCATGAACATAAGCTTAGAAACATGATATGTATTCTTGAAAGTAGAAAGTAGCAAGAAGAAAAAACATCAACTGAAATTAGATTTAATAACATGCATGATGTATAAATACTTCATGTCCCGTTCGTCACAGAAACGTGCCAGCAAAGTATATTTCATCCTTTCAAATTTGTTTACAATTTAGACACACACACACACACACACACACACACACACACACACACAAAGATGGAAATGCGTTTAGATGTATACTATATATACATACATACAACATACATACTTACATACATCATAATTATGTTATTGCATATCAACAGGTGGCAAATTTTCTTCTTTTTTTTTAAAGAAACCTAACGTAGAGCTTAGTATAAAAGTCATGATTTTGCTCAGTATCTGTCTAATTTTGATATCAATTTGTCACAGTTGCTCTCATTTGAAGAAAAAAAGTTTCCCTTTGTCCTCCTTTGGAAATGATGAGAAGAGTGACAATGGCCAACATTTTCTTTTCTGCAGTTATTGTTTTCGCTTTTATAAGATTTGTGTCTTTAACAGTTTATTGAAATAATATTGACCTTATTTCTTCACACTTTTCGCAATCTATGATATCCAAATATCTGAAATAGTTTCCGGGGCTGGAAACACGTAACCAAAATTATGCAACTATAATTATGTATGTCTGCAAACAACTAAAGAATTAACACCCACACACACAGCTCAACAAACTTTGACACAACTTCATAGAAACCGAGTAGGGGACATTGTCTACCATTATTGGGGCACACTATCAATATAATGATTATACAAACTTCATTTTGATTCTAACCGCAAAAGTGTGTGTGTTCTGACGAACATTCATGATAACAATAGACAGTCAGATGTACAGTTACACATTGCATATAATCTGACTCTGTGGTTACAATTCGTTATTCCGAAGGTTCGTTAATCTGAACACTACCGACCCAGAAAAAAAGTCGTACCTCCCTAGTTCCGATAGTACGCACTTTTTAATTCATTTTCGGATGTATAGAATAACGCCACACACACACACACACACACACACACAAACACACACACACACACACAAAATGTTCGGATTTAAGAACATCTAGGTAACCGGAATTGAGGCGGTTTCGGAACGAACCTTATTTTATTCTCGGATTAACGAACCTTCGGAGTAACGAACATCATCCGAACTATCTCCCGAAACAGTCACGGCTCTTCACAAGACAAACTTCACGGAGAGTATCATCGTCTCACACCTCCTGGAGAATTATGGTCCCCGGCAGGTCCGCCCGGTTGCGAACGTCAGCAGAGTCATTGACATCTCCTTTCGACTGCTTCCGGTGGATCTCATCAACTTCGTAAGTTCCTTCTCCACCCCCCCCCCCTTTTTTTTTCTTCATTTTCTGATCGACCTCCCCAAACAAACTTGTATTCATTACCTTTTCCATTTGTTATTCACCTTTTTGGTCATCAATTCTAATTTTGTTTGTTCGAATGCCAACATGGCTGTACAGCAAAACTTTTTTGCTTTAATTCATGTCATTGTGGTTTGGGGTTTTTTGCTGTTGTTTTTTGAGACCTGTTTTTCAAGAGTACGCGATACTGCTGCTTTTTTGTCTTATTTCTAGTGGCAATACACGTAAAATTAAAGCGTATAAATCATGCCAATTACGTAGACTGTTACAAGCTGTTATTTTCGCGAATGTCGCGAATCGCAGTTGGATCGAAAATGTCGCCATGCGCTACAGGGTAATAGTGTATTGACGATGTCAATTAGCGAAAACAGCATCTCACCCAAATATCTGTGACTCCTCATTCGCGCAAAAATCTGTACGTGAAAAAAAAGAGCTAATACAGTCATGACAGTACGAAATTTCACCATCCATTTTTTTTTCTCCTTCTCCAGGATGAATTCAATCAGATGTTGAAACTTTCGGCGTATGTCCGCATGGTAAATATTCAATATCGTTGTATATTTATATTCAACATCTGCACTTTAGATGTTATATTCCTACGTATAAGATAGCAACATTTGACTTTTCGTTAGTATTGCAATCTAATTCCAATGCTATTTCAGAAAAGGATGAATATAGAACTTAAGATAAATTCACAGATGGAAACTGGCATAAAATGAACATTTAGATAATGTTACCATTTTCTTAACAACAGTTTAAAATACTCCAAATTTTTAACTACTTCATTATATAGAGAGTATGATATCAGCGTATACTTCGTTAAGTAAGTGACGGGATTTCTTCTTCTTTAGAATTTCAAATTGAAAGAAAATGCATGAATTTGATGTCCCTGTATTGTAATACCTGTGGTAAAACGACTCATGGTTGCCTGGAGACAACAAAGATTTGAATTTTGACTTTGGGTTAAATTCATATCATTATTATTCTTCATCAAATGTCTTCCTTATTATGTATTATATTTATGAATTGTGCTATCTGTGAACGTATTATTGGGTAACAAATCGAGCATTTAGACAAAATGAAGCAATTTAGAAACATGTTCATATAATGTCCTGTATGATCACAAAAATGACCTGACCAGATCCAAGATAATTTCTGGACCATGCATCAGCGAGAACATCCAGACCACGCCCGTGTTATGGTGCTTTTCAAATAGGCGTGTTGTCTAAAGTCAGAAAGTTGGAAATGAGTGACTATATTCATGCACTGATTGACAATACCTCGATCGGTACTGATTAATCTACCTCTGATTCAAACTAGCATTATTTTTATTCCTTTTATTCCATGATCATTGATGTCAGACATGGACTGATGATAAGATGGTGTGGGATCCAGACGATTACGATGGCGTCGATACCGTTACCGTTTTCCAAGACGATGTTTGGCTACCAGACATTACATTGTATGAAAAGTAAGCGCAAACAC
Organism: Diadema setosum; assembly: GCA_033980235.1. Lineage (NCBI taxonomy): Eukaryota > Metazoa > Echinodermata > Echinoidea > Diadematoida > Diadematidae > Diadema > Diadema setosum. The sequence continues at coordinate 34,059,216 of CM067076.1, read as the reverse complement.
AACAATGACAATGACACTGGTATTATGAACAGATGTATACCCTTCACCCAGCTTTTACCCGCCATTCTTTCTTCCTTCCCTACAGTTCCTTCCTTAAAATGACCAATACATGGCAAGTGCACCGGTTCCATCAATCGATACGAATTCATTTCTCTATAATTATGCATGCAGGCACACACACGCACGCGCGCGCGCACACACACACACACACACACATATATATATATATATATATATATATATATATACATATATGATGTATATAATACATGTACAAGAAAAATAAAAAAAGAAAACAAGAGTGTATTTTAATTGACAAACATATGACATTTCATTTTGACAGAATGGACTTGAGTTCTGTTCTCTTTTTACATAATTATATTTATCATTAATCCATGTATAATGCATATATATATAGTTGTGTGTATATTTATTATGGTATATAAGACTTTTTACATTTTCTCCCTACCTCTGTGTCATTTTCTATCGTTCGTCAGTTAAATCTTTATTACTTCCTGACACATTGTGCCACATACGGCCTCTGCTCTCTTTTGTAGCTGAGGTCGGCGCCATTATAACCTCATTAGCAGTAATATTCCACGTTCGAGAAAAGTCAGTTTCATTAACGCTTCAATCACAGACCCGAACCACGCCTTAATTTCATTTCATTCACTTCTTTCATAGCGGGCTTTTTATCCAACCATCAATAGCATCGCTTAGACACGTTAGGTGTATTGTGAAGCAGGCGTCGGCGTGCTAACTCCATCTTCTAAATACATTAAAATGACATAGACATGGTTAGAATTAAATGCTTATATATATAGTATTTTATATTAAATCGTGCCGTACAGCGTCGTCAAGGATTTCATCAGCATCGGAAAGACATTCATCCTGGTTTCGAGTGATGGCTTAATGGACTGGTATTTTCCTGCCGTCATGACTACCTCCTGTCCAATAGACATCACTTACTTTCCCTATGATCAGCAGGTGTGCATTATGACGATTAGCCCGTGGACGTTAACCAGTAAAATGGTAGGCTGCTATCGATGACTCTTTCCTTACAATGAATGCATGGTAATGAGGCGTCCTAGTTTTCTCTCGTCACGACCTCGCGCTATTAAATGCAGGCAGAAATTGACCTCTGAAATGCTTTCATATCTATACCTCCATGGCTTGACGGTGATAACTTAAACCTCACGCAATCACGATTTTTCATTGATACTCCAGATAACATTTTGATACTTTGCCACTTCACTTGTTTACAACACGTACATTGTTTATACGGGTGCTTTTTTACAATAACAATCCTTGATCAATTTCCATGCACAAACGACGAGCTCTCATGGTTTGGGTTGGTGGCGGATTTAGGGAATTTTAAACAAACATAATTACAGCATCTGAATAATTGTGTATGTCTACATTAGGTCAAAACTACTGCGTGAATAAAACGAAGTAATAACATTAACATGTGTTCAGTCGAAATAGTAAGAATGACCTAAATATATATATATATATATATATATATAATATATATATATATATATATATATATATATATATATATAATATATATATATATATATATATATATATATGTATAGCTTGTGGAAAAGACATGCGTTCAGATGTCTATTGTCGCTGTCTGTTCGTCGTTTGTGCTTTCTTTGGCTTTTTGCTACCTTCCCGCTGCAGGTAAATTTTCGACTGTCTACCGAAGCCGACGCAGAAGTAGATCTTTTCCGGCGGAATGGCGTCTGGGTTTTGTCCAGGAGCGCCCCGGAGAACAGATTAATTGAATCGTGTTGCTATGATGTGGCTTGGACGGCGGTCATGTATAAGATGTATATCACCAGGGAGTCAGGCTTTTACACGAGGACAGTGGTGGTACCTGCCTTCTTACTGACTGTCTTGATGGCACTGGTCTGTTGGTTGCACCCGGCTTCCGGTGAGAAGGTCACCCTGGCGGTCAGTAACCTCCTTGCGCTGATTCTCTTCCAGCAGCTCGTGTCTGACCGCATGCCACCAAGTGGACAGACAGCTTCAATCATGGGTAAGAGCGCAATTCATCCAAGAACCGCCCTTGAAATAACCACATGATCGCAAATCTTATGAGAAAATACCAAAATCAAGCCTGCACCATGTTAATTTCATCTAGTAAACAATAGAGGACTGATTCCCACAGAAATCATATGCCCTGGATATGGTTCGGATCTATGTGTTCTCTTCTTTCAAATGTGCTGTCTTCTTTCTCATAGGTATTCTCAAAATCAATTTCAAACTTGCACCTGGTCAGATATTTTGTGTTCTTGACATCCGATGCAGCAGAATCCCATCACACGCCATGTCATCTCTCTTTCTATCTATCATATCTATCTATTCATCTATCTATCTATCTATCATACATCTATCTATCATCTCTTTATTGATATCATTGTGTCTTTAAAAGATAGTAGGTTGTATTCCACGAGTTTATGGAAGATTACTGATTCTTTGAATACTGCTGAATTGATCATATCATGCTAACTTGACACATGAAAACTCGACGATTCGTCACCATTTACAGGACATGCAATGACTTCATACTCGACTGTGAACTTCACTGTTGCGAGTTTAGGTCATTTCTCTCACAGATCTGTAAAAACAAACAAACAAACAAACAAACAAAGAGAGGCAAAGAGACATTTTTATACGTGTACATTATCATCAGTATCCTACGAATATTATTACTTGGAAAACATACAACCTTTCAACAGGTTTGCGCACCCATTTTTTTTTTTTTGTTGGTAACTGTTGATAATTTGAATTTGTTCATCTGATGCTGTTTTTAATTCCAGGAGATATATCATGAGAATATATGAGATTATATTACGTTAATTAGGCATATTTTATAATATCATACCATGTCATATTATTTTATGATACAGAATCTATAATTTTGTTGTACTCCCATCAATATTTGTAAACATTCACTACATTGCACATTATTTTGACTGTTTGTGAATATCATGTGATTAATGATTAAAATGCATTTTAAGCGTGACGAATGTACAGTTATAACACGTATAAACAGTAATGCCGTGTGGTGGGGGAATGAGAATTTGTTGTGTCTTTATATGTTTTGTTAATATGTGTTTGTGTGTGTGAGAGTCACTTATTGGACGTGATGTAAAGATGATTGTGTGTATGTGTTTGTGAGTGTACCTGTGTTTGCGCGTGCGTGTAAGTGCGAGTGTGATTGTGAGACAGAGGAAAGGGGAAGATGTAAATAGAATGTTAGGAAAGGAAGTAACCGCATGGGTCCCTCTTATTCAGTTTATGTTTATTCGTCACGTACAGTGTGTTAAATGGAGTGAATGTAATATATTTCATATATGAATAATGTTTTAAAATGATGTCAACATATTCTTTGATAGTGATGAATGATTTGAATATTGTAAACTTTCTTTTTAATCAAATATGTATTGTGTGAACAAATGTTGCAATTCAGCCTTTTGGCTGCCAGAACATTTTTATCTAATAAACCATACCATACCAATAACCATACCATCATGAATCGTCATGATATCCACCATCCCGCAGTACCTCGTGGCTGCTGTAATTTGCATGACCAGTATGAGGTCTATTTAAGCCTTATTTTGTGAAAAATTGCATTATGACGGTCATAGTCAGTAGAAACTTAACCCGCTCCCTATGGGATCCTTGTGGCTTTTATACTAAGTATATGGGTATTTCTGAATTCTGTATTGAATGGGTTAACTGATTTTTTTTTCAGTTCTTTTCCGCTATCCTTTCCGTGCAAGACCAATATCTATACTTTTTTTTGCTGACACCAATTATTGATTACGACCACAGTACCTAACATTCTAAATTTACACATTACTAACCTGCTTTCACCACAGTAAACTTTTTCATCGTGATGATTGGCCTAAGCTGCACGGAGGTCATCTCAGCTATCCTGGTCCTTCGGGTGTATCACGCCGGAGGAGGCCGGAGGCTCCCTGACTGGGTCCTGCAGGTGATGCTCTCTCGTATCATCACTCCTCTCTACTCCAGTAGCAATTCGGACAACATCATCTTGATGGAGCACGAAAGATACAAGTGAGGATTTCAAAGCTTTTGGTGAAATAATACATGTTGTAGACTATTGTAGAATGTTGTATCAACAACAGAAAAAGCCCAAGATTTTACACTCTTTGTAAGACTTTTGATGATTACAACCTTCGTTGAAAAATAATCGTCATTATGATTGTTTAATCGATGACGTAAAATCAAATAATAAAATATAGCTGATGTTTGATAGTATCAGTGTAATCAAAAGTTAATTAATATTCAAGATACCACACGCTTTCTTTGAAGAGTGATATCTGCCACGTTTACCATCTTTACTGTCCAATGTAAAACCTATGCAAATTCTGATACGCTTATAGCCACCCCTTCGTCTTTAAAGTTGTAATTCCAATATTGATGCTATTATCAAGATTAATGTATTAATGCAAATGGCATTCAAGTAACTGTATTCTTCCCTTGCATAAACGTAAATTTCTTAAATATGAAATCACTTCGAGCATACTTGTGTAGGGAATGTAATAATGTGAAGCACTAGAATCTGTGTAATCGTGATTTCCATTTCTGCGTACTGTCTTAATGGAATGTTCACCACAGCGGTATACAATTTGTAGTTAAACCTTTGCACAAACCTTGAAAATGTGTGAAATACATCAAAGGTATACACACATGGAGGTGAATATTCTTTAGGAACCAATAAGAGCATACTATGAGTATCATATAAGAGCTAAATGTGTATCATTACTTGCTTCCAACGCGAAACCAGTTATACTTCATAATCTACCATTTCCTGTCGCATTTTGCTTGCCTATGCACCTTCACCTTACGAATCTACCAACAAAAGAGAAAAGCGGGTAAAAAAAGTCCTGCAAATCCCTGTAGTATACATGTCGAGAACATAAAGAAAAATGAAGAGTTTGTTTGCAAAAACCGATAAGTCCATATTTGCCAAATGGAGATATTTGCGATTAAAGGTCAAGAAAAATAAAGAGAATAATAAGAACTTTTTTGCCTTTTTTTACCATAACTTCAAAAATGTACCTTTATATGTAGTGAACAATATATCATTTAAAAGGGATTTTTTTTTGTACTTTATGACAGAGACCGTACTTCAAAATCTTCAAAAATGGACTTATCGGTTTTTGCAAAAAAAAAAAAAAAACTCTTCAAATATACTTGCAAGGTTTTTTTTTTTATCACATTATATTCTACAGGTTGGAAAAGTCGGAATCGGCAAAAGGCAGCTGCATCCCTCACAACGACGTCCCCGGTCGTCAAGCCAGCGTAAACAATCACGAAGATCCGAATGGTACCGCAGTACCAGGAGAACCGCATAGCGACACGAAGACCCGCCGTAGGGCCGATGACCCGGAAGTGATAGCCCGGACGTGGCAGGAAGCTGCAATCATCTGCGACAAACTTTTTTTCATACTCATCATTTTCGCCACGATCATTGCCTGGGTGTATGTTCTCGTCAGCTTCCTGGTCAGGACTGATTAATGACACAGGCTATGGTAGAAATAAGTCTACGTGACGACATGAGGTCTAAACAAGTCCACAAGTCCAATTCTTTAATATCGATGTTCATACTGGAATAATTTTCGTTGGTCAGGACATTCATGATATTTACACCAATGAATTTCAGGACCTGAAATTGTACAAGCTACCTTTTTTTGTAGATCCCGTCATGTTTCTGTTACTTCTTACAGACACCTTAATACCATAACATACGAACATTAAATTTTTGTGTTCAGTACGTTCTTTGTCATCTCATGTGCAATCAAAAAGCATTGTTGTATACATTTTATGTTTTTATTAATTTTGTTGTATCAATGTCAAAGAATTTGTTATTATTTGAGAAAATGGAAATATGAATGTACATTGAACCGAACTGAATGTACGCCTTTTGCTGTTGATTTTAATCTTGGTTTCCCTTGAGGCAAGGTAGCTGCCATTTCAAAGAGAGAGGTCTTGCCATATGCACTTACTGTAGTCTGAGCATCTCTTGTACTTGTTTTGTTTAATAGAATTAGATGTAATGTAGGTATGTGTATTCTATACATAATCACATATGGGTCTTCACTATGTTTCCTACATGTACATAATATGTCAAGATGTGTGTATATTTATATACTAATGTTTGTAGTTCTATCTCGTATCCATTGTCAAGTTCAGTCCGTATAAATCACGAGATGAACACTTATCTTTATTTCCTAGAGGGAGACTTGAGGAGACTCGAGGAATATTTTTTCTCCTCTGAAAAACAGGGGGTAAAGCTTGATTTATGTTAACTTCGAAACAATTGTATCAGCCGGATCGCGTGTGTAATATGTTTCAAAGATTGCAAATTAAAGCACCACTGACTAATCACGCATAGTACAATACATTCCAGCAAGATTGGCTGACGTGTAATGATTCTGTATCTAGTGTGATGTATACACATGAAAATATCTTTCTAGAATATATGCACCTCCCTCACACCTTGATCACTGTTTTTGTTTGAACTGCACTGCAGTTCTAGTTTATATACGTTGCTCTTAATGTACATTGCTTCTAGTGTCAACTTTCATATTTATTATTAACAAAGTCGGTTAACTATATCGGATTCGTACACGTACGAAGACAATTAAATAAAATCTGAGTTTATGTGCTTTGTAATAATATTGTGACTTTGTGTATTCATCCTTGTGTTATTCTTCACTTATTTGTTCTATTACGTCTGATGTAAAATGATAAAATAAACAAAACAATGTCAAATGTAACATATTTCTGCATGTATCGTCTTGTGTTTATATTCCAAGAATTTCCTACTGATGAAGCAGTTACTTTGACACTGATATTACTTTCAATGGTTCTCACTGCCTTTGTTGCGGGCGGCAAATTTCTAGACGAAGTGGTCAAGGCTTTTTATTAGTATCCACAGATCATTATATTTGTGACAGTTTTACCCTTTTTTGTCATAGGAAAAGAATAGCGGCTAGATTCATGAATGGAATATTAAAAGTGAGGTAGTTGCAAAATTTGCAGGCATGAACAGCTGTTTAGTAATGATTATTGGTTAGATGATATATTTGACATTTAGCCGGATTATGACATGGCAGATTCCCAGCTTTAGGACATATGACTGAATTGATATTGCCACCCATTCCAAACCCATTGAAATGAATGTCAAGCTTTGTCAAGTTTGAGACATGCGCTTTTAATATGAGGGTCAATCTAAGCGTGCTATCACAATGTATTACGAACGTATACAACAAACCCTCCCACCTGAGCGGTGTACATCTCCTTAAGAACCACATTGATTGAAATTTTGGTTGATCCTACAACCTGTAACGCTCACTCCACCTCAATCTTCCGTAGATTAATCAGTGCTACAGCTCCGGTATGCTATGATTATCTAACGTTTTAAAAATCCGTGTGTCTCCTTTATGGAGTACTGAAAAATACAACATCAGACAAGATAAAAAGGTCTGAAAATACTTTGCAAAGGCATCATTGTTAGTAAATATTAATAGTCCATACTTTATATTCATGTACACGAAATAAAGAAAGTGCAATAAAAAAAAATTATGTATGACACAAGAATCTACGAACCACTGTTTATATTGTACTTCTGTGTGTGTGTGTCTGTCTGTCTGTGTCTGTGTTTTTTTTTAATCTGTTTTAAAGTTGATCAAACATTGCTGATTATACATCATTTGTACATTCAAGACATAATTATGTTCTTGTCATTTGAAATTATAGAAATCAATTAAAAAAGATTATTGAAAAACAAAAACGTATGTGTATGTGTGCGTGCTTGTTTGTGTGCGTGTTTGTGTGCATGTGTGCGTGTGTGTGTGTTTGTGCATTTGAAATGTGCTATACAGTGGTAGTAGAACATCATGATAATCATCTAGATTGACCACATTGACGAACAATTCAAATACGTTTATGATGCAATATCCCCAATAGGTGGATGCTCAGTCACATTTCTATTTGATTTCAATTGAGACCACAAGAATACCCCTGTAGTGACGGCTCCCAAAATTTGCTATTCCTATATCCCTGCCTTTCGTTTATTATCTGGGGCTTTTAACAGATTAATTTTGCTTTACTACTATTGCACTTCCCATTTGTGCCATTAGAGCATTTTAGCACCTCTTTAATTGCGCCTCATGAACTGCGTAAATACCTCATTTCAATGACATCATGCCTAGTCTTTGAACCATGCAGTCCCTAAATAAAAAGCCGAAAGGTTGAGAAATTGCACCTTACGTAAGGGCCATTTTTTCACACAGTGAAAACATGCTGTTTAATGGTCATAAGTCACGCAGTTTGTTAGATGTATGTGAAAAGTAAAGGCGATATAGACTGAGAGACAATCTGAAGAATACAATCGTATTTCAATAATCTAGTCTTTGCGTTCATTCCACTTGATGTAATGTGATGCAATGAGACGTGGCTTTTATGATTATGTTCATTTATTACTCGGGGCTTGGTGTTCTCCTCTTTTTTTTTTAATGGGGGGAAATAGGGGAAATAGTGTTTACGCGGTTATCTATCAATGCAACAGAGCTTCGCGATCAAATATTGAAAATACCATTTCCTCTCTTTAATTACGCCTATTACAGTTTGGCTTTTAGGCTTGAGTTACTTTCCCGTTTGATTAAGTCGTCCGAACATGAATCATTAACTTACGGTATCGTTTTTTTTTTGTTTTTTTTTTGTATTTTTTTTATTGATTCTCTTTCGAAATATGGAAGTGCAGGCACTCAAGCTGCTGTTTTTCTTTCTCATTTTCTTTTTCTTTCTTTTTTTTTTCTCATTTTCTTTTTCTTTTTTTAAGGGATGGGCTTCTTTTTTTTGGGGGGGGGAATGTCAACCTGCTGGAATACTTGTTATACCCAGCTCCTTGATATTTGACTTGAATCATTATCATTAATTCATCAACATAAATTATATTCCAGCACTGAAAAAAGTGACAAAGAATACACTACACGGTAGACGTAACAAGTCATAAATTATTTCAATTTCACTCCATAAGGTTTGGAGAAAATGTCATTTATATCAGAGATTTGTGATTTTGGTTTGTTTGTTTCTTTCTTTCTTTTTTGTTTGTTTGTTTGTTTGTTTGTTTGTTTAGAAGCGGAAATGGGAATCGGGTGAAGTCAGATGATGGTTGTCACAAATGTACACACAAGTAGTTATGTTATGTATCAAGGCTGTATGCATGGTTGTTTTAATGTGTACATTGTATGTACACAGGGTGACCAGAATAATGGATTCCATTCTATATGATATTAGATATAGTACATACAGGCTGACCAGATCAGTGGAGAATTTTCTATGTGGTATACAATGTAGCTACAGTACATGTATGCATGTGACAGGAAATACATTATAGCTCACTCAATCTAGAATGATTTCACCCATTCCAGAAAATTCTAGGAAGTGCTGGCTGAGTGAGGCACTGCCCTTGTAACCCAATGTGATTGGTAGTTAATTTTGGCAATGATGTTATGCACATATTAGGCAGTGAGTCATCCAGGATTCCTGGAATTTGGACTTGCTAGTATGTTCAGGTATGTAGCCCCAGGTTGGAGAAAATTACAGAATGTACTAGAAAGGGGTGAATGGATAGTATATAAGCAGGAGAAATTCTGAGGTAGGCAGAGTACCCAACACCTCTGCTCTGAGAGTTACGTCACTTCTGGCTCTGAAGCGACTTGTTATAGTCAGTCCTGTGTTACCTGCTGACCTGCTATATAAACTGTGTTTGTGGAGATAAGGCCTGGGAGACATTTTGCCTGCAGAGAATTAATTTGCCTACATTGGAGATAGACTCCATATTTTAGTGTCAACGGACATTGTTACAGCAAAGCTGTGACGGGCTGGATTCCTTGCTGGACATTATAAAGTGAATCATCATTCAACGCATCGACGGGACGTGGTCGTCATAACATTGGATTCTGCACATTTCGCTGTGGACCTATACCCTGGATTTATAACGTGAATTATTGCAACCAGTGCCTCTGAATTTACGTTGGAGGAATCATTCATCGGTGCATCAAGGACCATTCATTTGTGTGTCGAACATCGTATCTGGACATCACCAGGGGACTATGTGAACATCGTCATTATCAGATTTTGGACTGTAACATGTGTAAGTGATTCCATTTCCGAGTTATAATTGTTTCTATTGATCATTATTGTACTGATGTGAAAACCGATTACGAGTCTGTACCCACAATATCGCTGTTAATAAACCGCCTGAACATTAGTTGATTGTTTCTTTTGTGCGATCATTCTCAGAGTGATTTTGGTCGTAACAAAATTGGGGGCTTGTCCGGGAAGTGAATGTAAAGCCAAAACTTAGAATTTGGAACGTTCTGGAATCCAGACTATTGGTACAGACAAAATACCAGTGAGTTGATTGTTCAATTGTACATTGTGTGTAATACATGTGACAATGTCAATCAGTACAATGGATGTTCAGGCATTTGTTCAGAGGACAGATTTGTCCCTCAAAGATTTGCAAAGGTTACGCAAATGTGATTTGACTGCTATTGCACAGCATTTGAATGTTGATGTTCCACAAGGTGTAAGAAAGGCAGAAATTCTTGACTTGGTAGCTGGTCACATGGAGCTCAAAGAAGAAATTGACACTCCAGATCAAGCTCAAATTTCGGATCAAACACGACTTGAGCTTGCTAGATTGGAAATGGAGAAAGAGAAGATGAGATTAGAAATAGAAAGAGATCAAAGGGCTAGAGAAATGGAAATGAAGGAAAGGGAAAAACAAAGAGAAATGGAAATGAAGGAAAGGGAAAGAGCTAGAGAAGTGGAAAGAGAAATTGAAATGAAGAAACTTGAAGTGGAGCAACAACTGAAATTGCGTGAGATGGAATTGACTCATGCACAGACTGTTGGAAATTGTGAAAGGGCTCCCTCTGAATTTGATTTGGCCAAGAACATTCGATTAGTGCCAAAGTTTGAAGAAAACAGAGTTGATGCATATTTTGTGTCATTTGAGAAGGTGGCTGACAGTTTGAACTGGCCACAGGAATTTTGGCCTATGCTCCTTCAAAGTGTGTTTGTCGGCAAAGCAGCCGATGTGTACTCATCTCTTTCCGAAGAGCAATCACGTGACTATGCTACAGTCAAGAAGGCAGTGTTGAATGCTTATGAGTTGGTGCCAGAGGCATACAGACACAAGTTCAGAAATTCGTACCGCAAACCAGGCCAGACACATGTTGAGTTTGCTCGTGAAAAAGAAATGATGTTTGATAGGTGGTACAGATCCCTGAAAGTTGATCAGGATTTTGATAACCTACGTGAGGTTGTTCTCTTGGAAGAATTCAAAAAGAGTGTTGCTTTCAGTGTGAGGTCGCATTTGGATGATCACAAAGTGACAAGTTTGCATAAAGCAGCCTTGATGGCTGATGAGTATGAGCTGACCCACAGAAATGACAACAGACCACCTTTCAGGAATTTCTCTGGAAATAAGAGAGACAAAAATCAGTCGAGCAATCCAAAGAATGCTGGTTCTGAAAAAGGCACGAGTTCTGAAACTTCATCGGCACCAAAGCCTCAATCTGACAAAGGGTCCAGTACAAGTGCAAATGTCATCAAATGTTTTCACTGTAACAAGACAGGGCATGTAAAGTCACAGTGTTGGAAGCTGCAAAACAAAACAAAGAAGGACATGGGATTTGTCATGTCAAAAAGTGTCCTACCAGAAAATAGTGTCCCGTTCAGTGAAACACAGGCCATTGAAAGTCGATCTCCCAAATTCAAAGATAGGACTAAGCAGGTGGATGAGAGCTATCGTAGCTTTTTGTTTGATGGTGAGGTGACCCCATGTACTTCTGGTGAGGCAGGTTAGCCAGTAGTCATCCTGCGGGATACGGGGGCCTCTCAGTCATTGATGGTGGATGGTGGTATGACTTTTCCACCAGATAGTGCAGTGAATGCAAAAGTCTTGATTCAGACTGTTGATGGCAGTTATATGTCAGTACCACTGTTTAGAGTGGATTTGAAGTGTGACCTAGTTTCTGGTCCTGTCACTGTTGGAGTTGTTCCTGAGTTGCCCATGGTAGGCATTGACTTCCTGTTGGGGAATGACTTGGCTGGGGACAAGGAGGTTGCGTCTCCAGTTGTTTCGGATAAACCAGTGGTGGTTGCTGAAACTGAGCAGTTGCAGGAGGAGTTTCCTGGGATTTTCCCAGATTGTGTTGTGACTAGGTCTCAGGCTCGTAGAGCTGTTCAAGATGATGCGGATTCTGTTGATGTGGAGGAGAATTCCGGTGTTTGGTTGGCAGAAACCTTTTTCAAGGATTTAAATGATGGGGTTGCTGTATTAGGCTCCGAGGCTAACAGTGATGGGCTGTTTAGCAAGTCTTCCTTAGTTGAAGCACAGCAGGCAGACTCTGAGTTGAAAGGCTTGTCTCAGACGGCGTGTTCTGAGGCTGAGGCTGAAAAGGTCCCTGAGTGCTATTATGTCAAAGATGGCATTTTGATGAGGAAGTGGAGACCTCCCCATAGGCCAGCTGATGAGGATTGGACGGTGGTCCGTCAAGTTGTTGTCCCTCCCAGTTACCGCAGTGAGATCTTGAGGATTGCTCACGAGTTACCTGTTGGCGGCCATTTAGGCGTCAGAAAGACAAAGGATCGGATCATGAGGCATTTCTATTGGCCAGGGTTGAATGTGGATGTGGCCGAGTTTTGCAAGACTTGTCACACATGTCAGGTGGCTGGTAAGCCACAGCATTCAGTGAAGCCGGCGCCGTTGATTCCGATACCTGCGTTTGATGAACCATTCAGTCGGGTTTTAGTCGACTGTGTTGGACCTTTGCCTAGGACTAGGTCGGGTCATAAGTACCTCTTGACAATCATGGATATGTCTACACGGTTTCCAGAGGCTATCCCATTAAGAAATATCACTGCGAAGACTGTGGTAGATGCTCTAGTGCAGTTTTTCACTAGGTATGGGTTGCCAAAGGAAGTGCAGTCTGACCAAGGGTCAAATTTCATGTCAGGCACATTTCAAGAGGTGATGTATCGTTTGGGTGTGAAGCAGCTGAAGTCGTCAGCTTATCATCCCCAATCCCAAGGTGCGTTGGAGCGCTACCACCAGACCCTAAAGACAATGATTAGGGCATTTTGTGAGGAGTATCCCGAGGATTGGGATAAGGGCATCCCTTTCCTGCTGTTCGCAACGAGGGACTCCCCAAATGAGTCGACGGGTTTCAGCCCATTTGAGTTGGTGTACGGTCATGAAGTTAGGGGCCCACTGAAGCTCATCAAAGAGAAATTCATGACTGAGGATGATGAGGTCCACCTACTTGACTATGTGTCAAAGTTTCGTGAAAGGCTTTCAAAGGCTTGTGAGGTAGCTAGGGAACACTTGAAAGTGTCACAAGACTCAATGAAGAGAAAGGCAGACAAAAATGCCAGAGCACGAACCTTCAAACCAGGTGACAAAGTTCTTGTACTGCTGCCCACACAAGGTGAACCACTGAAAGCCAAGTTCAGTGGCCCATACTGTGTCAAAAAGAAATTCAATGATGTGAACTATGAGATCAGCACATCAGATAGATGCAAAGAACAGAGAATGTGTCATGTCAATATGTTGAAAGAGTGTTATGACAGAAAGTCAGTTGGTGTGACATAGGTAGTGGATAGCACAGTAGAAGTTAAGGGTGAAAGGTTTTCATCACACATATAGTGTTTAGCTTATCCATTACTGATGTACCGGTATGCAATTTGACTGTGATATGATTACATGTAGCTCAGAAAATCCAAGCAATATCATTGTAAATGGTATCCATGAAAAGAGAACATGGAATTAATGCAGCTATTTAAAAGGCATGTGATAGTATGTGATTATTATTGCTTGACTTGGATTGTACCTCACATTCGTTGTAAATAACAATGAGAAATTGTGAAGGTAAAAGAAACCCTTGCTACGGCAAGGCTTTCTTTTTCCCATGGGGGATGGTGTCACAAATGTACACACAAGTAGTTATGTTATGTATCAAGGCTGTATGCATGGTTGTTTTAATGTGTACATTGCATGTACACAGGGTGACCAGAATAATGGAGAACATTCTATATGATATTAGATATAGTACATACAGGCTGACCAGATCAGTGGAGAATTTTCTATGTGGTATACAATGTAGCTACAGTACATGTATGCATGTGACAGGAAATACATTATAGCTCACTCAATCTAGAATGATTTCACCCATTCCAGAAAATTCTAGGAAGTGCTGGCTGAGTGAGGCACTGCCCTTGTAACCCAATGTGATTGGTAGTTAATTTTGGCAATGATGTTATGCACATATTAGGCAGTGAGTCATCCAGGATTCCTGGAATTTGGACTTGCTAGTATGTTCAGGTATGTAGCCCCAGGTTGGAGAAAATTACAGAATGTACTAGAAAGGGGTGAATGGATAGTATATAAGCAGGAGAAATTCTGAGGTAGGCAGAGTACCCAACACCTCTGCTCTGAGAGTTACGTCACTTCTGGCTCTGAAGCGACTTGTTATAGTCAGTCCTGTGTTACCTGCTGACCTGCTATATAAACTGTGTTTGTGGAGATAAGGCCTGGGAGACATTTTGCCTGCAGAGAATTAATTTGCCTACATTGGAGATAGACTCCATATTTTAGTGTCAACGGACATTGTTACGGCAAAGCTGTGACGGGCTGGATTCCTTGCTGGACATTATAAAGTGAATCATCATTCAACGCATCGACTGGACGTGGTCGTCATAACATTGGATTCTGCACATTTCGCTGTGGACCTATACCCTGGATTTATAACGTGGATTATTGCAACCAGTGCCTCTGAATTTACGTTGGAGGAATCATTCATCGGTGCATCAAGGACCATTCATTTGTGTGTCGAACATCGTATCTGGACATCACCAGGGGACTATGTGAACATCGTCATTATCAGATTTTGGACTGTAACATGTGTAAGTGATTCCATTTCCGAGTTGTAATTGTTTCTATTGATCATTATTGTACTGATGTGAAAACCGATTACGAGTCTGTACCCACAATATCGCTGTTAATAAACCGCCTGAACATTAGTTGATTGTTTCTTTTGTGCGATCATTCTCAGAGTGATTTTGGTCGTAACATGGTATTAAAAATGAAAGTTGCAATTGATCATAAACAACATGAACAGTGAATCCAAGAGTTTCAGAAATATACAACGATCAAAATGTTATAGTCGTGATTATTAAAAGTCATCAGATAAGTATGATGCAAAAATGATCATGGTAGAGCTGCTAGTCACAATCATCTTTATACAGAGTTCGTTTATGTGGAACTATAAAGAAGACTATAATACAAAACGACACAAGCTGATAAGTCTATTGTCTTACATCCTTTCATTAATTACTTTATCCAGTAAGTTCAAAAGACACTTTGGACTCAAAATTCCCTGGGCCACAATGTTTGCACACAATATTTATAGGGCGTCACGTGTGAGGCTGGATGGTGTTGGTGGCTCTGTCTAATACGACACTTGTCTAACAAAGCAAGGTAATTGATTGTTTAGTTTGGGGGACATTAACAATTCGGCATTGAATTGTATTATTATGCTTGTGAGATATGTAATTCATGTTTGTTAAACAAAAGGAATACTACCTCGTTTTAATTTATGTAAAGATACCAAAAGGGAAATATCATAATAAGGAAACTTTTTTGCAAGGAATAATCATAAGCTGAAAGGGTGTAAGAAAAAATGATGTTTGTTTAGACACCTCTTCTCTTGATATAATGGCGGTCTGAGTCATGATATTTCATTGCCTGTTTTTTATAGTGCCTTGTTTGAAATGT
Source organism: Diadema setosum (assembly GCA_033980235.1). Lineage (NCBI taxonomy): Eukaryota > Metazoa > Echinodermata > Echinoidea > Diadematoida > Diadematidae > Diadema > Diadema setosum. Next base: position 34,043,315 of record CM067076.1, on the reverse strand, counting down.
TACGATGTATTATGTGTTTCGACGAATGTATATTATTTTTGATGTACAACAATAAATATGCCAGTGGAAAAAAAGTCAAAAACGTTGTCTAATTCTCTTAGTGTTTTGTATGAGCTTGAAATCGTATACATATTATGTACATGTACACGATGTATAACAAATATGCAAACTCTTTACATTTTGTGCTGCCACTATCTGGATATCTTGTTATTCTTTAAACCGTGTAAATTGAATTGTATAAGTACTGTAATATTCTATGCAACTGGATAAAGAGATAAATAATGGTGCTACTTTTCTGATTTCTATGAATGAATCATCATTCAATCAAACTGTTTCTGTTACGATTAATTCTATCACGACCAGGACGACCGTCTTTAGGGAAATGATATGGTTAATGTTGTCACTATATTCGGATGTTCACAATTTGAAACATGGAAAGACTTTTCATTATTTGTAAAATTTTTCTGAGATTAGTATAACATTGTTATAATTTTTACTATCAGACTTGCTTGTACCACATAGACCGTGCAGGCCATATCTTAGATCTGGTAACGTCATTTCAGAGCGTTGTTAAGCACGATATCTCATTAGTTTTCAAAGGAGTTCCGCACGATCTTAACACACAATTGCAGGTCTTTAGTAAGTGAGGAGCTGGTGCATAGTTTGGCCTTTAATATACGTTTTTCATACTGCTCGCATATTGGTTAACACTCGCAAATGCATGTAGGTGATTTAGAATAGGATTGCTTGTTTAATTGACAGGTCTTTGAATTTTTTGACACAGCTGTTGAATGGAATATCGTTTTCCAGTTATCGGTTCCCCTGGAGACCGTTACAAAGCATAAACATGCAACACGACTTTGCTATTGAATCGTCTACACGAGAACAATGCGTGACCTATTTGGCAGACGAAATCTCACCGATAGCCTATTTGTGAAATCACATTATTATCTTACATGAGTGTGGTTTCAGAAGTATTCGATGATCCTTATCCACACTATCAAGAAAGTTTCGAGTCTTCAAGGGATGATAGCGTCATTGGCAAAGTCTACAGTCCATGTGATTGGATACAGGTATCTTTCCATTATCGTACGTATTCTCTGTTTAGAATTTTAGTGATCTGAAACTATCACGTTATCAACTATCGACAGTAATTTATCGTACTGTCAATTCGTCCTCAAGTCAAAGCGCTAAGAATCTTGACTGCGCAATTTCCACTTCGATCTTTTTAATTCAGTTCATTTATTGTCATTCTTCTTTTTCCAACAAAACATAACACAAGACAAAACAGGAATTACATCATAAAGACCTTCATTTGGTATACAAAGAAAAAAAAGCATTCAAGTAGTTCTCATCCACTGTGTACTTCGGTTTGCTTATGTTGTTTAATTGCTTTAGATTAATCATATTCAAAGTAGAAATAGCAAATCAAGGCCTGCTGTCCTTTAAAAAAAAACGATCATGATATAGATATTAGTCTCTATAATATCAATAGTGACGAGACAAAATCCCATTATAAAGATATTGTTTCTTCCATCTTTTCTCTTTCTCTTCTCACTCTCTCCATTTCTCTTTCACCTTCTCTCATTCTCTTCTCTCTTCACCCCCTTATTCTTTCTGCTTGTTCATTTCGTGTCCATCTTTCTAATTTCTACTCTCTTTGTGTACCGCCCCGTTCCCAGTGTCAGACATTAACATGGTGTCATTAACATCCTGTGCCGTATGTCTCTTAATTGTATCTTATCAGTGGAACTCTCAATCATCTCATGGCTATCACAAATTTCATCTGAGCGATGACGAGGCTTGCTGTGTTTGCCGACTCAAAAAAAAAAAAAATGATTGTCAGTTTTCATTACCGTGTGTAGGACATTACATTCAGACTGTCACGCCATGTCGTGGACAAAAGCGGGGTGTTTCTGCCCGTAATGCATTGCTCAGTCTGCATCAGACTATGCCTTAATTTTCGTATCGTTACTTCTTTCACGCTTGTGACATGTAATTCACGTGTTTGTCTATATCCGCAGTCTCTTACCCGAAGTGGGTGTTTGTAAAGACGGTTAGTACCTGGTCGCAGCTCCTTGCCTTTCGATACTTCTCAGTCGCGATATCTTCTTTCCCTTCTTGTTCTTTCTTCCGCCACAGTCACAATACCTCGTCTTCTTGTCGTATGTCGTACTCTTATTACTCGATTATACAACCATCGATTCTAAATGTAATCTGCTTTGCTTAGCTCATTCTACTTTGAATATGATTGATTTAAAACAGCAAAACAATACAAGCAATTTCAAAATACACAGCAGATTTTTTTTCGTGTACCAAAAAAGGCCGCAGTGAATTGTGCAATCAAGAATCTTATTGGCGCTTTGACTGGTGGACGAATGGACAATGCGACAAATCACTCTCGGTATTTTTTTTTCTCTTTCCTTTAGTGTTATATTAAGATTTACTTGTTGTATCGATTCTTTGTTATATTCAAAGGAAATTTCCTCAAATTTCCTTAAGTCATTTATTCTTTCTTCTTTTTTCTTCTTTTTTCTTTTTTGGAGGGGGGTCCTCATCAACCATTTATCCAGAGCTTGTCTCCTTATATATATATCCATCAATTTTTCTCCATTGAAATGTGTATGGAGGTTACACTTGAAAAAGTTAAGCCTTAGTTTTTAGTGTAATTAAGGTCGAAGATTGATTAATCATTCCCTGATCTACACATTTGCCCACGCATCATTCTGACCTTGCCACACGTTTTGTCGAGAAAGGCAGACGATAAAAGCTTCATCATTATCCCTTTGAGAATATTTTTCACACATCGCGTTACATCGATTAATCATTACCTGAACTACTTTTTTACCAATGCATCACTCTAACCTTGCCCTTCATTTTGTTGAGGTAATGGCAAACGAAGCTACATCATTTTCACTTTGAGAACATACTCTACATTGCGTGAGAGAGAGAGGCGAAAAGAAACATGCGCCTGACGAAACTCAATGAATAGGACCTCATGCTAAAATTGGCCTTTGACGTTGCCAACGAGCGGAGAAATACGAGCACCGCGCCTAAAATCTTGTATATTTCGGAGTTAGTGATGTAATGGTCAAGACGTCTTTTCCTGTTTCATCTATATTCAGGCGTGGATGGATGGACGGCAGAAGAATGGTGTTTTTGTAGGGCATTAAAGGGTATAGTATGTATCTGAATTTGTGTGCAATTGCCATAAAATTTTCTGCATCTTTGTTCATCAAACAGAGCGCATGTTTATGTGTGGTATATACATGCTTATGAATGCGTATGAAACGTTAGTTTCTGTATTATTCGTTTACAATACCACTGACAGTATTAATTGACAACAGTGACGGCAAGGCATGAAGTTTGATACCATTATTCTCATCAAAACCTACGGTTGTGATCAATTCAACACTGGGTGTGTATTTCAAAACTAGAGGGATAAGGATATTGCGTCGTTGCCTCAATGCCAGTCAAGTCTTTCGATTATATTCTATTCCTCTCTCAAAGTCTTCCTTTCTCTCTATTGAAGATTACAATTCGTTTTCTCACTCTGACACCTATCTGTAGCTTTTTATCGAATTATTGGTCCGAAATAATTGTCCTTAATGAATTTAATCACTTCCATCAGCATCTCATCGATGTGATTTGTTACATGTATTATGAGATTGAGAATGACCCTGATTTCCAGAGCAATAGACGGTGACCTCGGCCCGTCCATGACAATATCAAATCGGATTTCATTTGCAATCTGTTTTTTTTTTTCCGGTGCATATTCGTTTCCTCGTGTAGGTTTATATTAAAGGACTTATGCAATGCAAATATATGTTGACTAGTTTGCTTTAAGAAATTCTTAATATCACTTAAGTGGCCAAATGAATATCTAAATATGGGTCAATATTAATTATGTTATCATAAATTTCCCGGCCATTTTTTTTTCTTCAGATTACTTGGATACCCTCACAAAAAAGAACCTTCAAAACCAAGATACTGTCCGTGAAAACATTTGCCAATCATTGCTAAAGTACCAATATGATTAACAAAAGACTTTGGAATGCACCTTTGCCAAGACTAATCTCACATATAAGATGTATGTCTCTATGTTATTGACATGATTAACAAAAGACATTACATGTGCTTGCATTACATAGGTCATTTGATATACACCTTGCATTGTTACTTGTGACTGCTTTTCTCGTTCCTGAATGTAGATAACAACGTCATTGTTCTTAAGAAAACCTCAAAACTCGCCTCCAGAGCCGGTGGAATTGACTACTGAGTGATTTTCTTTATGGAATTAATGCATCGTGATGCCAACGTCTCCAGTGGGTTGAAATACAGAAACAAAGCTCATTCCAGCTGTTGGGAAACAACAACATTTATGATCCCCTTTCCTGGAATACCTCAACTTATCACTGGATGCAGTTGCCTGGCGAATTAATTATTGAAAACAATTTTCTGAGCAATCGCGGAAGTTATGTGTGGTCGTAAAATATTCTTGGGATTTCTCCTCGTCGCAAGCATGACAACTACCAACAGTAAGTGACGATAAGCTACACTTGATTAAATGTTTACAAGAATAAATGTGTTTATAAACGGATGTATATCATAATATATAAACACAACTGTATGAGTACAGTTGTGTTTAGCATAACTATGCCATCTTGTTACTATAACAATTTGACAGCACAATTTTGCCATTTGAATCAAATATGATTCATACGCATTTTTATGTAACCATCGATCAAAAACCTTGCGATACTAATTTGTGACGGTTCTTTTAGGCAAAATCGAATTCTTTTCTTCATGGAATCTTTTTTGCCTCTTTTTCCCCCTCAAGGTAGTATTCCCAGAAGCTGGGTATGCCTAGTGCTTATTCAAATTAGTCGCATATCAGTTAGAAGCTAAGGTCTTTCGTTTAGAACTCTGCACAGGTATTCAGTTGATTTCAATTCAATCCAATTATTTGGTTTACTGTACAGCACTAAAGTTGTCGCATTTAAAGTCTGATTCATAGAACATTGTGAAAAAAAATAATGATATAATCACGAATCACAAGACATTCATCATATGTATAATTTCGACAGAGCATACAACCTACCATAATATCAAAATTCCAAATACCCAGATTAAAGCACGTACACTTAACTCTGTTCTAGGTATTGCACATCCGATAAGTTATAGAAATACAATCTAATCATCATTATGTTCTAATAACATCGTGAGATAGATTGTGAGATAAAATACTTTTGTATTTGTATAAAAATGTCACAATCAACAGTGCTACCACCAAAAGTTACAGGCGACTAAATGTTTTCATGATACTCTCCCATGTCGAATTCAAATAACCAGGGACATCGATCAAAATTGTTATGTCCGTTGAACCTGTATAAGGCAGAACACAAGGGGGCAGCAGCATCAAGAACAATAAGTAGTCTACGTTCAGGTCTCATCGTAAAACACTTCCTTTAAGCTTTTACAGAATATCATACTAGAAATAAGAATGGTATAGAGCGCACATAAGAAATATGATAGTATACCAATGTATAGTATTTATAATACAATAACGTGGGACGAAAAACCTTTTGAGCAGAATTAAGCAGCATTGTGTCCTTACTTGCAAAAGTAGGCCTATATACTCGGCATTGGTTGGCATGCTCTCAACGTTTGAAACCTTCCTTTTTTTTCTTTTCATGACAGCACCATTTAGCATATCTGTCAGTACGATCACAATACACTAGAAAATGTGTCTTACAAAAAAAGGGACTATTTCTTTCAAATGCAGGCGATGTTAGCCCACCAACAAAGCTGCTTTCCCAACTACTTGATAACTACGGTCCCCGTAGCGTCCGTCCGGTGCGTGAAAGAAGCGACATCGTTGACATTTCATTCAGGCTTCTTCCCAGAGAACTCATCAAGTTTGTAAGTCACCAAAACCAGACGAGAAAAGGGGAATGATAAGTATATTCTTTGTTGAACGGAAAGATGATTCAAAGAATGAAAATGTCTTCCGTTGTTTTATACTTTGTAACCATTATTTTTTTTTCTCACTCTCGCTTTCTTTCATAAAATCTCGTAATAACATTAATAATGGGTATAATGGGTAATAATAATTATGTAATTGTTCATATCGATACTGTTCGCAACAGTTCAAGTCCTTGACATAAATGTGCACACGTAAACAATAGAATGTGAAAACGTGAAAAAATTATCATGTTGATGTTAAGTAGTTAATGTGGGAGCAAATAGGTCGCCAGCGTGCGTTTAAGCAATCCTAGCTCCTTTTCAGCCAGTTTTAGTCTAATTCTCGAAAAACTAAATATGAAATTTTTGGTATGCTTTCGAAGTTTGCAAAGTTCTGATTGTCATTTCTTTTTTCTTATTTTTTTCTCTCTTTTTTTTTGCTTGATGATAAGTATGTTTCCACGATCACTGCCTTTATTCAATACCACAAACTTTTTGAGAAATGTGTAAAGCATAAATTTTACTAATATACTTGTGCTCTCAGTTTCTGTTTAAATGCATACCCATTTATCTATTGGGCCAGATTTAAATCATTGTATATCTTTCTAACTATCTCATTTTCATTTGTATTATGTTGTTCTTGACACTGAGGACGAGGGCCAGCAAACCGTTCAAATATCTGCATCTGTCCGAATGGTGAGAATCCAATAGCATTTTACTTTTAGATCGAAATATTATTATTACTTTCTTCTTCCCACTGAAATGTTCCGTCGGGGCTCGGAAGGTCGCTGTTCCTTTTGAGCAGCGCCCTCTATCCTTCTACTTGTATAATCATGCACAAAGAATATTGGAAATTTATGATGAGAATATATATTTATCTTGCTCACTCTTCCAGTTCGTGTCTTTCTTTTTCCGTCAACATGAACTCGATGAGGAGTGAAAATTTCTTGCATGATGAGCGAAAACTTGATTATCAGTTGATCTCTCTTCCTACATGAATTAATCTGTCCTGTTAAAAGACATTGAGAATTGAAAAGATCAGAGTAGAAGAGGTGAAGCAAAAGTAAATGATATTATTGTGACATAAAAAGACACCTCATTTTGAGTAGGCCTAGTTCCTTTTGCTACCGCCAGCAAAAGGTAAGACGTTTCACTAAAGAGAAATACTAACTTCCGAAGAAAAGGAAAATAATTTGCTCATGCAAAACACTTTTCTAAAGATAAGGGAAAAAACACACACACAGGGAAGAATAGTCATAATATGTAGGTGACAATAACAATTGGACGGCTGCTTTTCCTCATGGATTGTGATCACAAGCTTCCATGGTTTACTTGATTCACATATTTCCCTGTAATTATCCAGATATGGACGGACGAAAAGATGACCTGGAACCCGGAAGAATTCGAGGGAGTCGATGTCGTAACGGTCAAGGGACCAGATGTCTGGCTGCCCGATATCGCCTTGTACGAGAAGTGAGTACCCCCGTCTGACTAATTACCGGTTTTAGTCTGGGTGCTAGAAGGTGAACGTTGTTTTATCGTCCACCCATTATTTGTGTGCGTGTGCGCGCGCGCGCGTGTGTGTCTGTGTGTGTGTGTGCGTGCTTGTGTGTGTGTGTGTGTGTGTGTGTGTGTGTGTGTGTGTGTGTGTGTGCGTGTGTGTATGGTTTTACCCTATTTCGGAGGTACTGAATCCGAATCTGGATGATGCAACTCTTGCAGTCATACCGAAATGGATGCCTTAACTGAAATTTCCATATTTTCTTATAAACGGTGGAAATTGGAAACAATCATAGTTTAAACCTACTTCGAGGGTGCTGAATCCGAATCTGAGTAATGCAGCTCTTTCGTGCTTGAAAGTTCTGAAACATTCAAGACGACGGCCAACAAACTGGCAACCAAAATGCCTGCTACTTCCCTCTCAAGGATGTAAGAGTTGATTCATCCAGGTTTGGATTCAGTACCCTAAAAAAGGGCAATATCAGACATGTTTAAATAGCAAATATCAGATTATATAAATAATATTATATATATTATGTAAATAACATCTGAAATAAGGTGAGACCCAGTTTCGAGTTCAGCATTCTCCAATCGGTCATCAATTAAAAACAAAAAAAAAAGCCCATCAAAACAGAGTATTCTGCGGAAATTTCTTCTCTTTACCCGGTATGTTGTTTTGCAATAATTCGTTTATGGGTTTTATATGAGTGCGAGGAGAAGTTATTGGTATTGGTTTGTGATTGCTTGACATGGGTTTACTAGACGTAAGTGTGGATGAGGATGAGGGCTTACAAATATTCCTTCAGATCTACTACAGATCGCCATTCTCTCGGGGTTATGCATTGTGGTGCCGTTTGTGGTTGTTGATTATGTTTATTGTGTGGATCGTGATGGTGAATGGTGATGTGCATGGTACATTTCATGAAGCGTTTTGGTCTGTGTTGGTGGTATGGTCGGTGGTATGATGGTGGTGGTGGTGTTGTGTGTGTTGAGTGTGGTTCGTGATAATTTGATGGTGATGTGTATGATGCTTCGTGCACATTCGCATCTTCCTGTAGTGGTGGCGGTGGTCTGTGTGTGTGTGTACGCGGGTGTTGTTGCTGAGGCGGGTGTGTCGACAATGAGCCATGTTTGACAAATGTTTGAGGGGCTCGTGCTGCACGTCCACTCATGGCGACCACGAGGGAGAATTCCGCCCGACCATCCGGGGGTTGCATCTCTTTTATTGACTTCGGGGTGTTCTGCATGAATGATCCCGAGTAGCCTAGTCTTTTCATGCCAGCCAATTTCTCGAAAAATTGAACAGGGCAGTGTCCAACATCCCGAATAGCTTAGTCTTTTCTTACCAGCCGCTTCCTCGAAAATCTAGACAAGACAATGTCTAACAGCATAATCAAATTAAAGTAGGATGATGCGAAAAAGATTTGCGAGTTTCAATTAGACAAAACTCTTTATTGTCCGGATCAAGTGCCCATTATGTAGCTACCAAATAAAGAATTAACCCCTTTTAAGCCACAATCCCGGCGTTCAAGTGACTCTGTATACAAGATGTTGTGAATAGGGATGGCAGCTTCAATGCACCTGTTGGTATAGACCTTGCCCGTCACTATTAAAAAGGAACTTTGCCACCAAGTATTCTTCCAGTATTGTCGAGGATTTAAGTTCAGAAGGCTGAGGAGGAAGCGGATAATGCTAGTCAGGCTTTCTATAGGACTACGGATTGCGTAAGAATACCGCAATTTGAATGGTGTCGAGGTTTTCTGCCCGTATTCATTCGCTGCAGGGACTCTGGATTATGAGGTAGTGATCGTGGTGATGATAGGTAGACATTTTTTTTCCATCGTACTTGGTTCTGTAGATTGGACTCCAGGTGAACACGAAGCAGAATGTTGTGTGTATATTTTTTTTTTTTTTGCTCAAATTTTGATAGGTAGTGATGTAAGACTCATGAGGTATATATTTCGTTGTCAATCAGTAGTCTTGCATGGACAGTTGGAGGGAGTGATCCTGGTATTGATGTATGTAGGCAATATACAGTGAGTTTTATGAAGTGTATTGAGTAGATGTAGTGCATGGAGAAGTATGACACGCGAAGTGTGAGTGATTATTGCTTTCGTTACTTACTGGCCACCATAACAGCCATAATTTAATGTGTCTTTTTGTTTCATAGGTGTAAGCGTCAGACTTTCATAAAATCTTCCATGAGGTTTTAAATAATCTATGAACCTTTTCAATACGAGGAGGTGTGAAAAATAATATCCTATGTGGCATGCACTATCGGGAGTATCTACCGGTATACAAACTGTAATTACTATTGCAGCGGCCATTTTGAATAACATTTAGGCTGATTTGACAAATTCGCTCAACTGAAATGCATGTTATAAAAATAAAAGTTATTGTTTCTCACACCCTGCGTTCAATCTCCCGTATAAGTTTAGATTTATTTTTACTAATCATTGCAATAATAGAAATTATGAGATTATTTGATCCTTAATATCTCAAAACTCTCAAGGAAGCGGGAGTTACTGAATCATTTAGATCCGAATTCAGCATCGTTGGAATACTGTAAACCCATCATTTCTATTTTTTTTTTTTTTTTTTTAGAGAGAAATGGACACATAGGAATTTCAGATTTTGGCGGCACCGTAATTCTGCCATCTATCTTGAATATCTCGAGCACATCAAGGGTGCATACAATGCATCACCCAGATCCGGACTCAGCACCCTTGAAAAAGGGTAAAACCATCAAAAACAACAACAGCAGTACAAAAAAAAAACGCCAAAACAAAACAAAGCAAAGAATTGGTCTGACGATAGAGCACGGTTAGGCTTAAAATCTGTCTGCCAACGAACAAGCCCATCTTAGTCACGTTGGAAGGTATTAACGAGATGTATCACAACTTATGGTCATCAAAGCTAATAGAGAGCTCATTATTTCGAGAAACACAATATCTCTATGTCTCACAAGGAAATGAAACTACCATAAAATTTAAGAGGCAAAAAAACTAGTTATTACTAAAGCCCAAACACGTGTTGTTGAACTTGTTGTTACGAGTCTTAATCATTACAAAAGAACTCAAGTACTGTAACTCGTTAAGGACGTGTCCCGAGTAGGCCTATACTCGGGCAGGTGTCTGCGTGTTGTAGCAAAATCAGGCCGTCCTCAATCGGGTAAAGAAGGTCCTTATCGCAACCACTCACTGAACACAATACCGATTCATTTTGATCACATTAACACTGTGGAGTTTCATCTCAACTTTCTTCAGTGTCGTGAAGGATTTTATCAGCTACTCGGATACGTACATCCACGTGTCGAGCAACGGGTCAATGGACTGGTATGTCTTGGTTGTAGTGACAGCGGCATGTCCAGTCGATATCACGTACTTTCCTTACGACGTCCAAAAGTGCCACATGCAGATTGGACCGTGGACGCTGGCCGCAAATCAGGTATCGACAAGGTCTTGGACGTAGTATTTGTACCTCCTTACTATCTCTAACGTTATGGCTTTTAAGCGCCAACCAAGAGAGTAAAGATTCTAGCAATATTGTATTCGAAATAGCCCATCCTCCCTCCACGGGGTGATGCGTAGATAACATAAAGCGCGCCCTCTCTGACGAAATAGTATAGGATGCACGTCTGTCACCAGACTTGAAAATTCACGACTCTACCTCATGAAACGTCAACACGAATATGCGCTGGAAATTCAGTCTATCAACAGAAACTGAAACGGTCATGAGCTGTTTGTTCAAACCCTCCCATTTGTTCCATTCAGTTTCAATCAGTGTTAACCCTATAAAGCCCAAGGGGGGGGGGGGCACATTGTGCCCCCCCCCCACCAGATTTTTGTTTGCCATAAACTGACAACCATGTCAGTCAAATTTTGCATCTTTTTTTCTGTTCCCATTTCATTTAACAGCATTACAGTGTATGAAATGGGTGTTTCTTGGCTGAAATTTGTTGAAGGAGCAAAATTCGAAGTGATTATGGTCCTGGAAAGTTTTTTCTTATTATTTCCTTTATTTTTATGTGACAAAGGCATAAAACAATAGATATAATAGAGATGATTAGAACAATAATACTTTCTAAAGATTGCCCTTGCATTTTGAGTTATTTTGATTCCTTCACCCAAGTTATGCCTCTAATATCATTAGTTAATCATATTATCAATTTCCAATCTCAAAATTCCAGTATTATGCAAATATGAAATGTCATAACTATACATGTACCCATCCCAAACATTTCATCTCAGGTCTCATAATGTGTCACTATGTTGATATGAATAGCGCCCCCGTGTGGTGACCATGAGAAATTTCAACCATAACGAAAGATAAAATTCCACTTGCTTAACATTAATTTGTGGCAAATATGAAAATGATTGGTCTATAATAAGACATATATAATGGGATTAAGAAATTATACAGACAAATCCTGTTTTTAGCATATTTCCTATGTATTTCCTTATATTTTGGTGAATAGCGCCCTCCATGGGTGACCTTGTGAAAATTCAAATATACGGTCATGTAGAGTATGAGTTACTCTACCCACGTGCCAAAAATGACGATGATACATCAAATAATAAAAAAGTTATATGGGGGGCACAATGTGCCCCCCCCCCCCCCTTGGCCCTGCGAGGAGTCAAAATAGCTTGAGCTTAATATAGGGTTAAGGGCTCCCCGACATCCGATTCCACACCAGTGATCTCCCTTTTCATATATAAATGACTTCTGCTTGGTGTGATGGAGCTACAACAAATTGGTGGGATATTGTTTTAATGTGGATATTTTCCTGTTCAAGTCTGAATTGCATTAGGTTGACAGCGAGATTTTTTTTTTCAAATGTTGATCATCGGAAAAGACAATTATTTCTCATAAGTTTCCTTCACTGAATGTATTATGCATCAGATTAAAAGGACAATGTTTTGAGATGGTTGCCAAATCATTTTTTAATGCTCATTCTTATACATTCCTTTTTGTTTCAAACTCATTTTCTCCTCTTTTTTTTTTCTCGTCTGCAGGTGGACTTCCACATTTCGACGGAGGCTGACTCAACGTACATTGCCTTTCAACAAAATGGAGTCTGGTCATTGGAGAAAACGCTCTCTGAAAACTGTTTCTACAACAGGTCGCGTAACTATCCCATCATACGCTACACGCTTTGCCTACGAAGGGAGTCCGGTTTCTACACACGGACGATCATCATACCTGCTATTTTCCTCACGTCGTTGATGGCGCTTGGCTGTTGGCTGCACCCAGCTTCCGGTGAGAAGGTCACCCTGGCGGTCAGTAACCTCCTGGCTTTGATTCTCTTCCAGCAGCTGGTGTCTGACCGGATGCCGCCCAGCGGAAAGTCAACATCAATACTTGGTAAGAGTTGTGTCCCTTGTATTGACTCTCCTCGACTACGTTATGCCACGGGATTGTCATCCAAAACGTACATCCTGAATTTAAATTTTATGGTTTCATCATGCTCGATGCAAGATTACTGATGCTTAAAGAAGGAGTAGAAAAAAAATGTATGTGTGCTTGTATTTAAGTGTGTTTGAGGTACATTAGAGTCTTTATTTTCTTCTTCTTCTTTTTGGCAGTAAATTTCTTCATCACAATGATTGCTCTGAGTTGCACGGAAGTCCTCTGCGCTATCATTGTCCTGCGTGTACACCACATGGGCGGACATCACCCGCTCCCCTCCTGGGTGAGACGCTGGATGCTGAGACCCTTCATCCGGCGTCTCTATGGCAACAAGCGATGTCTTGTGACCCTCGGAATATATCACCAGCAGTGAGTATAAAATGATTTTTTTTTTCATTTTAGAGCATATAGCACCCCCCCCCCTTCCACGCACACACACGCGCGCGCGGGCACACACACACACACTTGCATGCGAACACAAACACAATGGCAAAAAATATGACGTCAGTGCATTGCTGTTTTTTTCCATGACAGGGAAACATTTCAAATAAACTCTTTATTTTTTACATCATAGACTGTATCAGTAGATCAGCATTTAATTTGTGATGATAGATTAGGTTATTTTTTTTTTCGTGGGTGCACTTTTCATGGATTGTTTATTTCGCACCTTAGATTCCAAGCATAAAATCACAAATATTGTTTCATTCTTTACAGGATAGAGATTATAAATAAATTATGGCTTTACTTACCGTGTTCAAGAGAGGCAAAAGTTACTGTTTCTATCTAATCGTCTTATATAGTCTTGATTGAAACTGACTCTCATGTTTGATATTTAACTTGACCATTAGTAACTGACTATTATTCCTCCAGAGTTGTAAAGAGTCATTGTATTGTTACTATGATTATACAAACTTCTCACATCATACAAACAAATTTACTACTGTGGTTCTGACAATATAGATCGGTCATATCAGATGTCACCTCGAAAATCGGAGGATCAGCAACAACAGAGAGCATCAATGAGCAAGACAATACACGACATGTTGCCACAAGGAAAGGCTGTAACCGTTCGTGGTATATTCGGGACCCGAACGAACTTCGGGAAGCTTCGGATGACTTTCCGGAAGTGACTGCCTTGACGTGGCGAGAGGCAGCGATCGTTTGCGACAAGATCCTCTTCACCCTCCTCCTCGTCGCCATCGTTGTCGCCTGGCTAGCAGTTGTGATTAGCTTTGTGATGCAGAACCACGATGATGTCTAGTCACACCCCTCCCCCTTTTTTTAAGTAAGTCTTAAAGATGGGTCATCCCTTTTGCATTCCTTCCCAAATAGCAAAGAACAGATATATTCTACCAGAATGACAAGACTTTTGTAAAGCTATAGCATTTCTGTGATATTTAAATGTTGTTAGCCGTTAAAATTTAAATAATGCACCAAACGCTCACCGTAACGTATTCTGTGTACTAGGCACAGCTGCATACATTAATCCCCCTGTGATACTTATACTTGGAACAAAAGATACGCATGTTAAAGCTGTCAGAAAAAAAAAAAGAATTCACTAGCTTCTCTTACTTTTTTATCAATGGCAAATAACAACACACAACTTTCATGAAATACATGTGCAACTAAGTGCATCACACAGGTCTGTAAAACTAGACTAGTAGTTTATATTTGTAATTTTTTAATTATTCAACTCTTAGCGGTCAATTTAACTAAACAAATAGAGACCCTCTTGAGTTCAAAATTTATAGGAGGTTTCCAAACAGTGTTTTCTTCAATACCTAAGTGTTCTCGCCAATCTTTTTTAAGAATTGCATGTAAAAGGGTTGGCTGTCTTTAAAGTATACAAATAGTGTACTTGTCAACTTATATGTTTCGCTTTTTACTTTATCAGTTTATAAAAAGATCAAATATTATGTGATAGTAATAATCATTGTAATTCAGTTATGTTTGCTTATTTGCTTTTGTGGCCACAAAGTGGAGATATGTTCAAATCAATCAATTAATCAATCAGTCACCCAATCAATCAATCAATCAATCAATTAATCAATCAATCAATCAATCATATGGGACAGGACACGATATAGGCTACATCTTTAGCTTAAGGTTGTGCACAATAGTTAAACTACATTTCCTGCTTTACATTAATTAGTGAGGGTGAAATTGAACTACAGTACTTACACGGAAATCAAATTGATATGATGCTATCTAGCGTCAACATTTTGCGTTGATGCAGTTTAAAATCTAATGTTTGTGACTCATTTATCTCATCTGTTAACACATTAAAGTTTGTTCCACTGTGTCTTTCTTATTTAGAGGAACTTTAAACCACAAAGTAAAATGTGATTTCAATTCAATTCACTCATATTCAGTGTAATTCAAATTAACCCTGAAGTTCTATAGTTTAGACAGCTCTGTACCGCCATGCTAAGAAAACTGCTGCGTATCTGTTTTTGCTCTATCGATACATGCCAACGAAATAATATGGCATGGTCATGATTTCTGTGGAGAAAAAAAAAAACAACAAGAGTTAAGTAATGCCGTTTGTACAGATTTCATTGAGCATGTAAAGTCCGTGAACGACTCCCTTTTGTTTGTATAGGTTCAGTGGTACATATGCGTATTTTCAACGCTTGATTAGTCTATCATTGGTCTACCGTATTATACGCATACGAAGAGTGTATAGGTACATTGCACGGACTACCCATAATCTTCACGCATGCGTTTGCGAGCCTACTAGGGCCTATATAGGTGCTTTGAACAGGTTTGGCGACCGATAGAATAAAAAGCTCTGAATTTGTTCATTGATTGTATAGAGTAATAAGCAATATATTTTACAGAACGTAGCTACACCCATCAAAATATTGCACAATTAAATTTATGTGGAGTCGGTACGAATCCTTTAGATGAGAATCGTAGTAGCATAATCATGTATGTTTCAGTTGGATGTATTTGACATACCATATAGCAAAAAAAAAAAAAAAAATGTCCTTTGCTCCGGCAGTATTCTTTCATAGAATTCTTTAACAAGTGACGTTAACTCTTAGGTTGCGAGAGTAGCATTTTGCACCATACACACATAATTCCATAGAGCATCAATTTGTCTGGCGTGTAAACAAAGTGTTAAAGCAAATCAAATAAAGCAACCCTCCTAAGTGTCAGCGCTGTGAGGTCCTTTTAAAGCT
This sequence comes from Diadema setosum, assembly GCA_033980235.1. Taxonomy (NCBI): domain Eukaryota; kingdom Metazoa; phylum Echinodermata; class Echinoidea; order Diadematoida; family Diadematidae; genus Diadema; species Diadema setosum. Next base: position 34,027,257 of record CM067076.1, on the reverse strand, counting down.
TCTTTCACGAGTCTTTATTAAGTTTGAAATAATATATCCTTTGTCACTTTCTGTTTGTCGAATATTGCATATCTAAACATTAAAAAGAAATCCTATTAGATTATTCTACCAGTATGTTTCCCCAAGCAGCCGTCATATTCTTTGTTAATAATAATGCCCTCTGCATATTCATCGAACGTGCTTTGATGTCTTCTTGGCTTTTGTATTGTCACTGTCAATGACCACGACAGCTTGTCACATATCAAATTTATTTGACTGCTGTTCTTTTTGGCCGTGTGTCGCAGCCACGAGAAATTAAATTCAGGCATATCAGCCTTTAATATCATGAGCCATTGGTGATGTAGTGTTCTTCGTGGTAAATGCACGAGATAAAATGGTTACACTGCTGTCCATGATCTTTATGACTCGAAGTGTCAATCTAATGGCAGAATTTGCCTCATTAGTTGTTGGGTGTTCGTTTTGTTAATGCTATAGTAACCAATACGAAGGACAAGACCCGTGCGCAACATGGTGAATACTAATTTCGCAAATCAATCTGACTGCTGGTAGTCTGTTTGGGTGACTGGTACAGGAGCACACGCCCATAGGTGAGAAGGTGATATTAAGCAGAGAAGACAATAATGTGCCTCGAAGAGATATCTTGTCATTTCCTGATCAAAAAAAAAAGTAAATAAATAATAATCACTGCTCCCAATGGTAAACAATACCTTTAAATGATTGTCAGCCGTCATTAACAAAAAAGAAAAACAAAAAGTAAAACGGTATAGTCCATTTAGCCGTAACCATAGCACCGTATCAATGACAGAGGTGTCATATCAAAAACGCAGATTATCGGATTATTGACATATACAGGAAAACTTAAGGCATTCGTCTTTGTGGATAAATGACAGAGAGATAATACATGTACCAGTATGAAAAGAGAGAGAAGGAGAGAGAGAGAACACGGAGAGCTGCACTAAATAATTATTGTCATTCTTTTCCGCTAGAGAGCGGGTAATAACGTTAAAAAAATGCACGCATAATGCATAGATAAAATATAATTATTCACTAGCTATATGTTTATGCATGATTATGTTGAATTCCTCCGTATTATTTGTATGCCCAGTTAAGCATGTTACTATATCTTCTATGTTTCCTGGACTGCCACATCGTTGTATAGCAAACAACGATACAGTAATAAATATGTCGACTTTTTAAAAATATCAAGCAAAGAGGACGAGTCATCATTGTCCTTGCGGTTTAACCCTTGGTGTACTTTGAGCGCCGACTGGCACAGAAAACTTCATGGTGTCATACACATTGTCCTAAGCCCCAGGCAAAGAATAGGTTAAGGGGGCCCTGAAATCCAAATGCATGTTGATTTGTGTTGATTTATGATACTAAAAACTTCTTCCAAACCAATATTCTTGAGATCACCTCATCTGTCAATCATTGCTAAAGTACTGAAATGTTTAACAAAAGACATTGGAATGCACCTTCCTTTAGACTCAGCATAACTTGCATGTTTCTGTCATATTAATGTGACTACCAAAAGACATGGCAAGTTATGCTGAGTCGAGGAGAAAGTGCATTCCAATGTCTTTTGTTAAACATTTCAGTACTTTAGCCAGGGCTCCACACTAACTTTTATTTTTGGTGGCCCAAAGGCAAACATCCGACCTTTTTTGGTGGCCCGACGTGCGTTTTTGGTGGCCCCGGGCCATCGGGCCACCGTTAGTGTCGAGCCCTGCTTTAGCAATGATTGACAGATGAGGTCATCTCAAGAATATTGGTGGCGATGGGAAGGATTTTTTGTGGGCGTTCCCAAGTAATCTGAAGAAATAGAAAAAAAAATCGTTAAAAATATATGGAATGTTTGTAATTTTCGTTTCACCGCAAAAGTGATGTCGAGGGTATCATAAATCAACACAAATCAACATGCATTTGGATTTCAGGCCCCCTTTAATAATAACTATTTGCCTATATGAGACAGAGCAAAGATCGCAAATAATGTCACTCTGTGCTTGCTGAACGTGCCATAGCCTTGGTAGCGGAAATGTCCCTTCTCCATCTTTCTTCGTTATTCATGATGGTGTGTTGCCGTAAGGCACTATCATTTCGTGAGCTCTGTAGATGAATCACATAATCACACACACACACACACACACACACACACACACACACACGCACACACACGCACACACACACACACACACACACACACACACACACAGAAAGAACATTACAGTTATGCCTTTTATGTATTTACACCGGCTTGTCGCATGTGATAATCAAGATACAACTCCAGTTAACGATATAGATATCATGTGTTGATTGACCACTTACTGATAATTTCATGATGTATGTCCGAGATGAAATAGATATTTTGTGAATGAATTCCGGATGTTGGATATCATTTGTCACAGCTAGTCGTTATGGAGTTGCTTTTAAAAGCCTTGTCAGGATGCGGAACACACACACACATGCACACGCAAACGCGCAATTAGCAGAAGATAGAAGGGGACATAAGTAATGAATGTTGGTTCAATATCTCCCTCGATCTCATGATGAGAATTTCGAGAGAGCGAGGGAGATATGGGGAAAGAGAGAGATATATAGAGGGAGATATAGAGGGAGAGAGAGAATTGTACAGAGCAAGTTACAGAGTTAGAGACAGAGACAGAAACAGATATAGAGACAAAGAAAGATAAAGAAATAGTGATAAAGAGAGAGATAGAGATAGAGAAATAGACGGAGAAAGAGCCATTTAAAAGATAGGAATAGAAATAGAGAAACAGACAGAGAATTAGAAATAGAGAAAGACACAGAAGTAAAGATAAAGACAGCACAGACATAGGAAAAGATAGAGAAAGAGATAGAGAAATAGAAAGAGGCAGCTATATACAGAGAAAGAAAGGGAGACAGAGAAAGATACAGAGATAGAAAGAGATAGAGAGGGAGAGGGAGATAGAGAGGGAGAGGGAGCGAGAGAGAGGATGGGATTGGGGACAAGAGATGAAGGAAATGGATGGGAGGCGAGGAAGAGAAATATTTGATATCCGTTGAAAATGCATGTATCACTTTGAAAATGCATGTATGCACTGGACAAACAATCTCCCCTACCTATCAAACTCGAGATTATGTCTAACGACTGAGACAACAGGAGATATACAGCACGACAAAATTACAGTTTTTAATCACAGTTCAATTATTTCCTTTTACGTACTTTTGCTGTCATGGTTGTGGAGATCATAATGTGCATTAAGTGCCCATTTTTGGGAGGGGTGGGTGGGGTACATTTTCGTGTGGCGTTCATCTCATATCATATCACGTGTTTTACCACCTTTACTAATGAAAAATGATGGTAAAGGGTTATGTTGCGATATTCTCTTTGTTATCGAACTTTTCAATATTTTTTTCTCTTTTAATGACCCCCCTCCCCCCCCCCCCCCCCAACAAAAGCAAACAAGCAAACGCAGAGGCCGTTCAACGATCTTTTTAGTGGGGGAGGGGAGGGGACTGCGGGACTTTTGGGTGGAGATCAATTGTCAATGGTAGGTCGACTTATCAGACAGATTGCGGTTAGAATGATTATTAGCCCGAAGAGGACGAGTCCCGAGTATACTCGGGCAGTCTGTAGCGAAATCAGTCTGTCCGCAGCGGGTTGGGTCGGAAGAGTTATATTGTAGTTTCTTCTTTTGAATTATGTGTAGTTATCTGAGTAAAACAAGATCAAACTGTTGAAATAATAATCACAGAAAAATCACAGCACCATAAAAAACTCCTGTTAGCCAAACAGATTATCTAAGTTTTTGAAACGCATTCATTTATTTATTTATTCATTTATTCTGTACTTTTTGTATTTTTTTTTTGCTATTGTAAACAAGCAACCACCAACTTGCCTTATGGGGCCATTTGATTATAATAAACAATTATGCCCGCGCGCTCTCGCTTGTGTGTGTGTGTATGTGTGTGTGTGTGTGTGTGTGTGTGTGTGTGTGTGTGTGTGTGTGTGTATTATATGTGTTTATACAGTATATAGTTGGTTACTCATTTACCGATTTATATATGATTATAATGTCTCTGCTCCCTTCTTTTATCTCTTTTAATTTACCCTTCCGAATACACCCACACTGAGAGTCTTTGAACATCAAACACCAAATGTCGGAGTGTACCGTGTACATTATAGTGGCAACAGCTGCCATGAACACAATTATATACCTGAGTAATGTTTAGTTTTCTTTCTCTTTAATCACTCCATACCCATACAATTCAATAAATTGGTTAATCACTAAATGGTGCGGATCGTCCATTGGTTTCAACGCCGTATAACCTGCGACACGTCTGTGTATCAACGGGGGCCCCTCATGAAAGGTAGGCAAAAATGGGCAGGAAAACGGATCGTTCAAAATTGATTTCGTGCGCCAAGTGATATTGGAGCTGCCGTAGGTATATACTTGCTCAGCGAAAGTTAAGCAGTCTGTGGCTCTCATCGGAGGACATGATTCGTTTCCTATACCAGTGGGGTCTTGAATGTGGATTAACTGTGCCATAGTTTCATTACAATGTGGTAGAACAGGAGAGGGTGAAAACATGCTCAAAATATAGGATTCAACAGAAAATCTGGTGATTGTCATCTTAATCGTGGTAGAACTCTCGATCTCCATTCTTGATTTCCACAATCTGTCCACTACAAAGGATGTACTTTACGATCCCTTTGGCAGACAGCATCGTGCAGTTTTTCCTGCTTATCGCTGTCCAGTTACTAGCAGTCACTCATGGTAAGTGAATGATTTCCCTTGTAATGATGCCTTGAATATTGTCCTGACTTTGTTAGTGAAACAGTGCATGATAAATCTAAAAAGAGCACAAACAGTAATCACACTACAAAGTCTGATACGGTTATGGATTCATCTGTGTTAACGTTATTATTCGCGCATGACGTTCGAAGTTTCTAGAGGTCTGCGATTCAATATAATAAATAGCACACTGTATTTTGATTCCACACTTTCTAAGACACTGATGCTCTTCTCCCGCTGTTATTATGTTCGTGAAAATAACCCTGAAAGTAGTAATATTGAAGGAGGAATGCAAAGAGTTTTTGTCTGGATAAAAGTAGTCATTTTGTCTGCTTTCTTGAGTGAGCTGAGAGCATATTGAATGTTTAAAGGGATAGCATAGTTTTGGTTGCAAAGGGGATTCATGTTTTAACTTTTGGCGAGATAATTAGAAACCACTTGTATGAAATATCAAACAACATACAATGATTATTCTAAGAAAATTTAAGAATTAACTTGATGAAAATCGGTTTTAAAATGGCTGAGATATCTAACACCAAGCAATTTAAGACGATTTACAGATTTATTTTAATTCTACAACCAAAATCAATGTAGTATATGAGCAGCAAACTGCTCAAAACAAAAGAGAATTTTGAATCTATACCTTATATAATGTGCTAATAACAATTAATAGTAAATACTTTAATGAAGAGATAAAGGGAAAAGCCACAGTTGATATGTTTTGTTTGTACCATGATAGTATTAAGCAATCCCTCGAAACAGTTATAGTTGTATACCAGATCACGGTCTTGAGGTGGGAATAAATGGCGATGATACGTAGTCACTTTGAAATAATTCTTGGTGATACGAGGGATATTTCGGTAGATGTTTGGCGTTGTCATGGCAACCCATAATGGTGGGTGCATAAAATGAGAACTCATCAGGTAAGGGTGAACGAGCAGCTTCCCACTTGGCCGAAAAGAAAAAAAAATAAGGGCACATGCAATATTGATATCCAAGTTTGATGGACTGTATGATTAATATTTCCTAATGAATGCACACTCTTTTTAATTTGTTCTTCCGAATGTGATTATCATTAAAAGTACAGTGCTAATGAGCAATAATCCAGTAATGAATGATGTCGGCGTATTAATAGGTATCATCTCTTTAACCTCCTTTACCCACTCACCCCCCCCCCCTTTTTTTTTTTTTAATTCGCACAGCGCTGTCATACAACCAGAGCGTTCAGAATAAACTCAGCACAATGCTGCTTGACAACTATGGTCCTACCTCGGACAGACCCGTCAATGACGCCAATGAACCAACAGACGTCACGTTTCGTTTTCTCACCAGGGAATTAATCAAATTCGTACGGTTTTTTTTTTTTTTTTTTTTGTACTAAGTATTTTCGGCTTGCGTTTGCTATATATGCGTATTGTTTGTGGTATTTATGTCTTTGCATTTAATGCTTGTACTACTCTAGTCTTTCAGCCTTGTAGAAGGAAATCTCCCTACCTTGAACTTGGCTTGATCAACAGAAATTAAGATATCAAGATAGCTGTAAGTTTATCAATACCACAGGTCACAAATAAAGCTTAAATGGTAAATATTTGATCAAGTATTGAATTCATGACAACATGATGTCAACTCTTTCATTCACGGACACTGATTTCACTACATCTCCTTTCTTAGAGTGAATCAGAGAAATTATCTTAGGCAATTAGTCTGTGGTTGTATTTGTTAAGAAATAACGATACCAGTTTTACCCGCATGAATTAACCACAAGGAGAAATGTCAGATGAAGCCATATGAATGTGCATGTACCAGAGCATCTCTGCAATATTTCAAAGAACAATCGAGTAAAGTCAAGTTCAACTTTTGATTTGATTTTTTTTTTTTTTGCTGTTAAAGTGAATCCTTTAACTTGACTTTTACTTCCTTGCACAGAAAGGCTTAAAGGGATGGTACTGTATTGGTGGAGATGAGAATTGGGCTTTTAATTCTTTGCGAGATACCAAGAAAACACTTACGATATAGTACAGAGCATACCATTTTTAGAGGAATTCAAAGTTTATTTGATGAAAATCTGGTGTGGAATGACTGAAACATCAAAAAATAAAGTAAACCAAAGCGATCGTAATAAAGTGTGAGTCCCACACTGTCTTTATCAAATCGCTCTCTTTTTTTTTGGGGGGGGGATATCTCAGCCATTTCAAAACCAATTTTCATCAAATAAACATTGAATTCCTCATACAATTACATGCTCTTTCATATTTCACAAGAGGTTTCTCATTACCTCACCAAAAATGTTAAAACCTGAAATTAGGCCTCAACCAAAACTATACAATCCCTTTAACTAAGATGTAAGTCTCCATGTTAATATTCTCGCGTCTATAACGAATATCATCTTTTCGATGACAAAAGGGTGTAATTACAGTAGTAGGTCGGATCTTGGAATTCTGTGTCTTTTTTCTTTATATGCCAAGTAGAATTTTGCTTGGAATTTCGCGTCAAATATCTACACTACTGTATTAATAATAGGAGAGATTTCTCAGAGTATGGTAGTAGCATCTAATCACACTCTGATACTGCATGATTTAGAATGAAGACATCAAATCATTATTCTTGTCATATTAGATTTTGTTTAGTTCACCTTAACTAAATATATGCATAATTTGGTAGCGGATCAGATATAAGGATCGAGCTCGACATTTTTGCCGTAAATGCCTTCTTTCAAAAACTGATATGTAGGACTTATATCAGAATTGATACTGAATGTTTGCGTACTTAGGATGAATCTTTGCAGCAACTCAAGCTCTCAGCTTCCGTTAGAATGGTGAGTTCTAATGTGTTTTTCTTTTTCTGCTTTAGTTTCATTTGGGATATTTTGTGAGTTGTTTTTTTTTTTTTGATTAACCATTGGTTCGTTTTATTCTTACTGTTTTATCATCTCTCATTTCAATCGACTGCACTTCATGGTCGATGAGTAATCAACACTGCTAGTGACTAAATAAGACTTACATTATGACCAATTTTCATAATATATATGTCTATCTATTTATCTGCACTTGGGTCAATGAATGGTTTCGTAGAGGGGAAACTAAACATTTTTAGGCGAACTGCTTAAGTCATTTCAAACAGGCAGAGTAACTGTTATTTTCCCACATTCTATGTAATGAAATCATACAAACGTTATGTGCAACACAAAATCAGTATTTCGTTTTAATCTCAGCTTTATTTGATAATAAATTAGAATGGATTTTTTTCCCCCTTGACTTGCTGGGAAATTTGTGGATTTTTTTTTTTACTGAGTTTGCTCTCTTAACAAGATTAGATCTATTCTGTCAAAAAAAAAAAAACATCACTTTTAACAATATAGACATGAAAGATTTGGAAGTCCCTTTGATGTATGTAGGAGAGCTGAAAAAGAGAAATTCCGCATAATTACTTTTATATTTGTCATTGGTGGTTTTCTCGTTTCTGTGACGTCACATAGAGATGGCGAGACGAGAAAATGACGTGGGTCCCAGAAGACTACGGTGGTATAGATCTCGTTACAGTGAGACAAGAAGATATATGGGAACCAGACATCACGCTTTATGAAAAGTAAGTTGCATCATAAGTCCATATCAATAGTGCACCTTGATCAAATTACTTGTTCAATATTCCACTGTTCAGCATTATTTTTTAAAGTAATTTCAGTAATTGTTTGTTTGTTTGTTTGTTTGTTTGTTTGTTTGTTTGTTTGTTTGTTTGTTTGTTTGTTTTTGTTTGCTTTTACGTTTGTCTGGTTATTATTTGTGTTTCTTTGTCTCTGCGGATATACTTTGAAAGTCAATCGTAAATCGGCCTTGAAAATCGCAGCATCAAAGATGTCCTTTGAGAGATAGTGACTGAAAATATGCTCCGCTTCTACTTTATCAAACCTAAAAATGTGTGGTAGACGATGGGGCAAATACTATTTAAGAATAGTAATTAGTGAATGGGGCATGCTTTTGACAGTCCTTCATAATAATGACATTACTTACGCATTTATTCATAGGAAAATCCATTATGCCTGTATGACATGTTACAGGAGGACTGTTGGAGATTTTAGCTATCATTTGCTTTCTTTCTAAATCTGCAATATGGATATTAAAGCTATGAATGTTTACTTGCTAATAGATTCTCTGCTTCTCGTTTCATTAATTCGCCATAGACCGTTTCTATGACACCCGATCATTTAATCTATTGTGCGCTTCGAAAAATGATGCGGTGTAGGCTATACCAATACACACTGTCAAACTAGGCAGAGAATCCCTGTATTCAAAATCAATTTGGCCATGCAACTTAATCGAGAGGTACATGCATAACAACACACGCATTTTGCTACATAGACTCACGCTCCTCCGCCTTTGGTAATTAAAAAAAGGATGTGCAGCTTTCAGTCTATTTGAACTTAGTCGAACGCGACGACGACAACAACAAAAGTGGTGGCAGCATGGGAAGAATGTTGATTTCACAACGATCCACAATTATCTATAATAGGCTGCCTTTTTTCCTATGCCGAAACATGATAATTTAATATAATGATAACATATCTTCTGCTGCGCATTGTATGCTATGCATAATAATCTATATTATGATCTTTTTTCGTTTCACAGTATTGGTTTAGAAACCTTTAAACCATGTTAAAAGAATAATAACAAGGGCTAACGCATCATGCTTTCCCTTCGATATGCAAAACATAGACGGAATAGAATACCTTTTCATGCAATATGGAAAATGTCCAACCATGCTATGTTATTCATAGACAGAGATTTAAAAAAGCAAATATTTCGAACTTCTAACTACATTTTGACTAAGTAAAATATGGAAATTTTCTCTCCCTCTCTAACCTATCTCCCTCTCTCCCTCCCTCCCTCCCTCTCTCTCCCCCCTCTCTCTATCTCTTTCTTTCTCTCTCTGTCCCTCTCTTGCTCTTTCTCTCCCTCTCTCTCTCTCTCCCTCTCTCTCTCTCTCTCTCTGAGCAGGGATAGGATAATCTACAATTTTATTAACGTTCAAGGCGATATCTAACTGTCAGTTGTTATCGAATAATTTATAGAACTTTCCCCCTCTGCAGTAGAATGCTATATGAATTTCATTTCTATATGACAAGTGGTGTTTAATCACTTTTTACTGATTCATCCACGAGGGGACTGCGCCCTTGGCCCTCCAGCCCGATTACAAAGGAAATGCAAAAATATCGATAACATGTGAATCGATGGAAGGGTGATGGGAGACAAAATTAAAGCAGCCGCTCCGATGATCGATCGCCTGATTTCAAGGCAGTTATCTCTCGCGTATCATCGGTAACCGATAATGCACCAATACACGCTCTCTGGCGGAGAGTCCAACCGTAATAATCTCTTCATTGGCGCGTTGATTAGTTGCCATCAGCTATTCTTTGTGGCCGACGTACGGCCCGACAGGAACGGCACCAGCTTGTGATAGCAGTAAACAATAATTACACCTCTGTCAGTTGGATTACTGCAACTCAATTTTGCTTGGACCACGCATGGTTGATGATTTAATCTGGTTAAATATCTATTATCGACGACGATAGAGGTTTAGTGAGATTAATTGATTGAAATTTTATCCATCTCGTCTTTTTTCAACGAGTCTTGTGTTTTAACAAAATCAATGAAAATATTGTTATTGTTATCATACTAGTAATAATGGTTATTGTATGTGTATCATCATACTGTTTATCATTATTATTATAAGTAGTAGTAGTAGTAGTAGTAGTAGTAGTAGTAGTAGTAGTAGTAGTAGTAGCATTATTATTGCTTATATTGTCTAAATCATTATTGTCATCATTCTGTTATCATTATCATGCAGGGCCCCTCAAGAATAACAGTGTATAAACTATATTGATGGAGCTACCATGGGTAAAGAATAGTAAATAGATACTAAATTATTAAATCATACTTTGCTTCGCCCTCCAGTGTGGTCAAGGATTTTGTGAGCATCGGACGCACATTCCTCCTCGCCCGGAGCAACGGGGAGATAGATTGGTATTTTCCCGCTATCCTCACAGCAGCCTGCACGATGAACATCACCTACTTCCCATACGACACCCAGAAGTGTCATCTTACTTTCGGCCCGTGGTCAATGACTACGGATCTGGTGAGATGTTTTGAGAGAATAAACGCAATGCCCTTGAATACATTCATTTAACATGCCGAAAGTTTCATAGATAATGGGTATTTTATTGCTCAAATTTGGTTGATAATGATAAATTATACGTCAGTCAACTTTCAGTCAGTGGAAAAATGAAAGCCAAGCGGAGAAAAAGTGTCAATACCCCATCTACGGCAAGTCAGAGACAGTCTTCATAGCCCCCGACTTGCATTTTCCTTTACTTGGACAAACTATAAACTACAAACAATGGAAGTCTATAAGACGGCTCAATTACTTAGAAATCACGTCTATTATGAATCTTCAAATTCAAAGGAAAACATCGACAGGCTCTAAAACATCTGTGAAAAGTCGCATTTTGCAAAGGCATTTTTCTGATCAATCGCATCTCGCTCCTTTCTTAGACATTTGCATTTTTGTAAGTTTCTCTAAATTTCCCTGATTGAATTATGGTACTAAACGGTGATAGGGCAAGAAAATCTATAAACACATGTGAGAGCTTCAGAATCCTGATCATGGATTTTATAATTTGCGTGTTTGTATAATTTGCACGTGTGAGTGGTCGATATTCATCCTTAACATTTCTCAGTTGTAGTGGAAACATCGAGTCTTGGTGCAAGATGTTTACAGCATTTCAAGTTGTGGTTCTGAGAGAGATCATGAAGCAAAAAAAAAATGTAATAATGAACAAGGGAAGTTTTAATGTTAATAGAAATTTTGTGAGCAAGCAGCTAATAGATTCAAGTTGTTGTGATTCAAATGTATAGTTTCCATCTCTCCATCAACGTTAGCCGTAGCCTTATATTTCAATTCGGCGAACAATCCCCGCAGATCAACTTCACACACGCTCTCGAGGACTTCAATCCGTTTCGTCGAAACGGAGTATGGAGTCTGGAAGAAACCCTGGTCGAGGACAGGATCGTGCACTCCTGCTGCGACAACCGCACGTGGTCGTCGATCCGGTACACGCTGTACATCCACCGGGAGTCGGGCTTCTACACACACACCATCATCATCCCGTCCGTTCTCCTCACCACGCTCCTCGTCCTTGTCTGTTGGCTGCACCCAGCTTCCGGTGAGAAGGTCACCCTAGCGGTCAGTAACCTCTTGGCGTTGATTCTCTTCCAGCAGCTCGTGGCGGATCGGATGCCGCCTAGTGGGGAGACGACTTCAATCATGGGTAGGTTTTCTTGTTGACGTTGTCATAGTCATCGTCGTCGTCGTTGTCGTCGTCGTTGTTGTTATGTTTTTGTTATTGTTCGTGTTTTTATCGCACACTCTGTTGTTGTTGTTGTTGTTGTTGTTGTTGTTGTTGTTGTTGTTTGTCGTTGCGGTTGTGTGTATGAGCATTATCGTGTCATTCTATTTCATTTTGCCTGACATCCCCTCTGCTTAAAGGGATGGTACAGTATTGGCGGAGAAGAAAATTGGGCTTTCAAGTTTTTGCAAGATACCAAGAAAGCATTTATGAAATAGCACAGAGCATACTATTTTAACAGGAATTCAAAGTTTATTTGATGAAAATCGGGTTTGGAATGACTGAACATCCAAAAACAAAGTAAAACAAAGCGATCGTAATAAAGTGTGGGTCCCACACTTTATTAGAATCGTTCTGTTTTGGATATCTCAGCCATTTCAAAACCAATTTTCATCAAATAAACATTTAATTCCTCATGGAATCACATGCTCCTTCATATTTCATAAGAGGTTTCTCATTATCTCTCCAAAAAAAAAAAAATGTTAGAAACCTGAAATTAGGTCTCAACCAAAACTATGCCATCCCTTTAAGGTATCACGATTTTAATTGAACCATTTGTTACTGAAGAAAATCATCCCTAGTCGATAAATTGGCCTTCTACGGTACAGAGGGATGAAAATCATATAATATTTGCTATTTCATTTCCTTTTAATGTTTTTATTGTCTCCAGGTTTTAGAGGAATAGACGAGTTGTCAGAATTGCTAGAGAACCAAACACGCCCACAAAACCTATCGCTTTCAACACATACAGAAACAAATTACAACTGCATTCTGTGCATAAATTGACCTTTGGATATGCAGGATACTTTAATATGCAGCCAAAATATCATGAATTTTATTACAGGAAAAAGTACCTGAAGTGAAATCATAATGATATCTGCACAAATATCTTTTTCACGCGATGGTGTAATCTGTTCTCCTTCTCCCCCATCCCTACTCCCTCCCTCTCTCTTTCCCTCCGTGCCTCAATCCAAAACAGTCAACTTCTTTGTCATGATGATCGGACTGAGCTGTGCAGAGGTTCTCACAGCCACCCTGGTTCTGCGAGTCTACCACCACGGGGGTCGCACTCGCCTGCCCGGCTGGGTGGCGCGCATAATGCGATACAGACTCATCGTACCTCTCTACGCTCGTGTGCACTACGTGAATGCAAACGTGGGAGCGAAAAAGGAACCGGAGTAAGTCATTTCAGAGATTCAAAGAGAAAGATGAAAGTAAAAATGAGAGTTATGAGAAAAAATATAAGATAAAATTAATGTCACCATCATCGCTCACATGAATCATGTAAATAGTCGACTGTGCCATATTTTTTGTCAAACCCTGGACCTTCTGCGTGCACAGTGTTCATATAACATGTATAATGTCGATCAACTCACTGTGAAGAACTCTGTAGGGACACTGTATTCACACTGTCAAAACATTTCAACTTAATATCATATTTCACAATGTGATAATTGATCATTATGGTAATGATAATAACAATAACAATAAAAGGTATTATACTAACATTAGTAACAATAACAACGATAATCATATACCCAGGGTAACCATTTCAGCGTCAGTGTTGTAAAGAACTGATTCAGACACCTAAATGTACAGAGGTAAGACACTTTGTCTAACGACTTAATCACCAGTCAGGATTCGAGCTCGGGCTCTTATGTTTGAAATTCCAGAGACGTATTTCCACGTCGAAGATAATTATATAGGGATGAAAAATTTGCACATCTTTTGAAAATTTGCCAAAATTTTCAACAGTACGATACAATAATATGAATTTGTTCAATTATGCCAAAAGTTCTTACATGTCATCAAAAGTCTACTTTGATATAATTTTCTCTGTTGTCACGTTTCATGGTCTTTGCCTTCACTATTCGTCTTTAGGTGTGTAGCGCCCTCTTTTGACAATCACGTTATCTGCACGAAGAAGTCCTCTCATCCAAAAGGAGGCGAGGCGAACACAACCGACGAACCGATCAAACAGAAAACATTGACTCCGGCCGCGCAGCCGTCGATATTTCGGCCCGCAGCAGACGACAGGTGCGACCAAGAGGAGATCATCGCGATGACTTGGCGGGAGACAGCTCTCGTCTTCGATAAACTGCTCTCCGTGCTCTTAGTGCTCGTCACCTTGGGGTCATGGTTGTACGTGATCTTCTGTTTCATCTTCAGGACGACCACTGTTGAATAACATCATGATAGAACGTCTACCCAAGGAGGTACTCTAGTACCTCCTTGGTCTACCTCCACTTAACGGAGACTACACATACGACGGGATCGAACTCTCCATGCAACCCCACACAAACAATATTATATTGACCTTGATCCAGGAAGTCAGTTGTCGCTTGCAAGGATTACTCGCATGACAATATAATCGTTTCTGTAATCACAATTTATATTTCTCTTCCAACAACCTAGTGACGAAGCATGTCATTTACTCACTATCTCCGATTACTTTCCATGGGCATAGATTTGCTTATTTGTTGCTAGGTCGGGCAAGCCTCCGGTAAGCTTTGTGGCTGTTAAGGGCAACTTTTGTGACCAAAGTATGCTTAAAATCCGAATGCATTGCAGATGTACCAAATCGATCTATTTGATAAATGTGCGGGTTTACGAGACGAGATCATTTCAACAAACACTCGTTTCGTCTTTTAATGATGATACAATAATTCTTACTGTCAACTATTGAGCCCCGCTTTAACAGAGCCTTTAAAACCAGAGTTACCTCTACAACATCCGCTCAACCCTTTTTAACAATGCCTTTTCAAAAGTGGTCCCCGAAATGTTGCTCGGACGTTAGTTGCCGCTGTAACTTTTGTCAAGTTCTAAAAAGTAGCTGTGATAGCCAGGGTAATTGCCCCGACATTACCCCAACATCACCCCGACAACCGGTAAAATTTCTTTGCTATGCGCTCAATACGCATACACAGATTATAGTCCATACAGAATTACATCGCCGATCACGTGCATGGTCGTAACCGCACATCCTTCGAGCATGAACGGGTTTAGGTTGTTATGGAAACATACCCGAAGAAAGTTATTGGTGTGTGTCTGTTACCAGGGTATTCCTCGCTTTGTTCTCTGGACGTTGTCTCGACGTTGACGGGGTAAGGTCTGTTAAAACAGGGTTTGAGTGTCAGTTTCACTTTTCTCTAGGTAGAAGTCAGAGTTCATTTTCAGGAGCTCTGTCGTCCCCTCAGTATGAGTTTAAGCTCGAGCTGCAGGGAATAAAGAATGCTGGAAATTTTGGACTAAGAATAAGATTTTTTTTGTTCCTTTTTCAATACCTAAAAAAAAAAAAAAAAAAAAAAAAAACACTTGGGCCTAAGCGACTAACCTTGGGAAATCTGGTGTGTTTTCATTGCTAAAAGATTTACATCATAACAAATATAAGCGTCTGCGTTTGGAAATCCAGTATTCATTTAGAATTCTGCCTTTGTTGCCGCTAGAGTTGAGTTAACATATCCTAGGTAGATAACAATATGCAACATGTTGACGATGCTCATTCTAATCTCCATAATTTAGGTATTCATACTTTCTACATAATGACATTCGATTAATGTCTACATTTTTCTTACGGTAAACATGTTTTGTTTTATTTCATTTTGTTTTTGTCATTTCTTTTTTGTCCTTGACCGGGATGACGTTTCTTTCATATTTATTTACCGTTGGAAAACACCGTCCGCAAAGAGCTTAGAATTTGAAACAACTTTCCCGCTCGTTTTAAGATAATGTATGTAAATAGATAAAGCGTTAGTTATTCCAATTTCTAAAGTGTGGTGTTGTAGGAGTAGTATGATTGGTATGGCCATATCTGACTTCGAAGTACCTTCAGCTGTTGGCTGTTTCTGCTTTTAAGTGCACATTATCTCAGTCGTTTGTTATGCATATCAATAAAATGACTGGTCATCATGAACTGTTTTAAACTTAGTGTAAATGTCTCTGCACGATTTGTACAGGACACTGTCACGAATATCATACCGAAAATATGTTAGTCAACATTTATTACCAAACACCTTTGAAAACTGCTTTTATGAAACTTGGCAATATCGCAATTGTTTGTTAGGTTGCCTTAACTGCTTAATTTTGCAGTAAGTAATATGTTTCTACGTTATTTTCTGTCAGCTATGATATATTTCTTATATAAAGTTTGTATTAATGATCACTCTATTTTGCACCAGAGTACGTGCTTGTTATGGTAAATGTGTGTGTATGTGTGTGCGTGTGTGTGTGTGTGTGTGTGTGTGAGTGTGTGTGTGTGTGTGTGTGTGTGTATGTGTGTGTGTGTAGAAATTGTGCGTGAGTTCACGTGTTTTACCCATATGGTCTTTCTCTGTTACCATAATACATTTAGTATAATGGATATCATATGTAATAGACAATAATAATCTGTCCACTCAACTTCTTCTTATGTCGTCACAATATAAGTCAACAATTACAAGGACATCAACACTTGGTGATTACAAAATAGTTCGGCCACAAAAAAAAAATAAATAAATAAATTACCGTAGTCTGATGATTAACTCGTAAAGTACCAATGTGTTAGATAAAGACTAAAGATCAAAGACGCTGGTCAGTTCAAAGATATTGTAAATTTCTCGATATATATTTTTTTTTTTTTTTGACAACGACGACGATGGCAGAAGAAATAGCTTGAGAATCTCGGGTAAAACTATTTAGTGTTCCTATCCACGAAAATAGAGAAACGTGTGTATAGACTATTGTGTTAAATTTACAACAACAAAAAAAAAATAGAATGAATAAGGAAACTGAGAGAGAGAATCAACAAAGAGAGGCGTAAGATAGAAGAAAAGAAAGAATGAGGAGAAGAAAGGAGGAGAGGTGAATGTTCACAGAGTGACGCAATTAATGCAAAGAAGTTATCAGGAAAGAAGAGTATCAGGAATTCAAAAAAGCTGTGAGGAAACATTGATCTGCATTACCGAACCCAGTATAGTTTGACCTTACTCGTGACTTTCCTCGGCTATAATTATTGCAAATGTAGATCATCATGATAAAAGAATAAAGTCATTGCTTGGTCATTTTCAAGCAGACATTACAGATAGTGTTCTCAGACACTAGGTTGTTATAGGCGGTAAAGCTCCACGAGTTTACCACAATGTGCATTCTGTCGTCTTCAAGATATTTACCAAGGACGTTTTATTGAAGGAACGATGAATGAATTCCTTTGATGAAATATGCTAAAATTCAGTTTTCTCTCGATATGCATGAAACTAAAACCTGACCTATGGGATTATTGAACATCTGTTCAATGTCTATACAGCCGTGCGGTCTGGGTTATCAATACATTGACCACCAAATGAGATCTCTTTGTTGACCATGCACTTTTTTTATTTATTTCTTTTTGAACAGCGCCATCTCTTGTTTCAAAACAGTACAGTAATGAAGACGAGTTCGCCCAGACTGGCATCGCGTGCAGGCTTCACAATCATGTTACGCAATAATATCATAGTAATGTCCAGATATGACAAAGTTCTAAAAGATGTTATATATAAGCCAGAACACACGGAAGAGGGGTAAAACCAAAGACAGAAAAAGACACGGGGAAACAAAGTGGCGAAAACAAAGCAAAGAAGCCTACCACAATGAACTTTCCCTGTTTCAGATCATAGAAGTTTACATGGTGTGGAATTTCACTGGAATGTAAGGAACAATCTGAGCTCCTTGAACTTCCGTGTTTGTTTGGGTTGTTTGTTTTTTTGTGTGTGTTTTTTGGTTTTTTTTTACTTTTTTCTTGAGTGAGGGGACGAAGTGCTTGTTTAGTTGTTTTTCTTATTGTTGTTGTTGTTGTCGTCGTCGTTGTCGTTGTTGTTGTTGCTGGTGCAGCTGGTGCAGCTGCTGTTGTTGATGATGATGATGATGATAATGACTTTATTTTAAAGCAAGGGCCAGTGTTACAAGAAGTTTTGAATGATCTTCAGTTTGTGCAACAAATTGCTTTGACTATCTCTCTCTATAAAAAAAAGAAAAAATTTTGAAGGAGTGAATGAGAGAAAAGACGTTAAGTTTAAAGTGAGATTGTGAGAGTGAGAGTGAATTTTGGGTGAAAATGTTTATTTTCACTAATATTGGAGTGATCTTAGGGATCACTCAGATTTTGGAGTGATCCCTGAGGTCACTCCAAAATAAGTGAAATATAATACAGACTCCACATTAACTATTTATACGATTTCACTCTTAATTTGCTCTTTTCTGAAATTCACTCATTCGTGAGTGAATGTTTTCACTGTTGTTGTTGTTGTTGTTGTTGTTGTTTTCTTCTTCTTTTTATAGAGTAATTCTTAATCAATCATTAATAGACTTCAATGTCAAGAGCTGGGAATAGTGCAAGAAAGACTCCAAGTACTCTTTAAAAAAAATCGAGTGAAAATTTTCACTCTAAAAAGAGTGAATACAAAAAAGAGTGAATTTCGAGTGAAATTGGAGTGAATTCTTAGTGAAAATGTTCATATTCACTCATTTTGGAGGGATCACTCGAAGATTTTTGAGTGATCCCTGACGTCACTCCAAAATGAGTGAAAATGAGCATTTTCACTCAAAATTCACTCCAATTTCACTCGAAATTCACTCTTTTTTGTATTCACTCTTTTTAGAGTGAATATTTCACTCGATTTTTTTAGAGAGTAATCATAATGTTCTCGCTGTACACTTTCAATTATAACTCCAGTGCCATGTATGTTCTTGTTTACTTTTGTCCGTAGCTTTTCACAAATCCTTCCCTCTAAGTCCAGCCCATAACTAGGTCGAGCCATATATTATGCAAGGAAAAAAAAATAAAAAACTGATTCCACGAAACGCTATCAGACGTGTAACCAGCAACAAAGTAAACAGCATCTCTCTTTGAAAATCAAAGAAATTCTAAAAATGTAACAAAAAAAGAACAATAAAGAAAGAAGACAAAAATATGGGAATCAGGTTCTTCCCAATGTCAAACAAAATAAAATGATCGTGGCTTTTTTGACTGGCAGCTGAATAGACATGACCTTTGACTTGTCACCCGTCGTTGTCAAATCGGCGGGAAAAACGTGCGAATCTCCACAAGTCAATTTATCTCTCGTCAGAACCCACGATGTGTAAGATCACGGGCATTGCATCGCAGATTTCGTGATTACTAGCCCGAGGCATTTTGTATTGTCAACGTCACGTTGATAAAACATCCAAACAACCTCATCGCCAATGCACGGTTTACATGTATCCTTCTTATTCATTTCGCCAGGCAAGTTATTTGACTTTTTCATGTTCCTGCCGAAAGTTTCCTTTCACTTTGTTACAGCATCACTGCCATGTTGGATGCAATTACAATCTGGAAACATTGCTTACTCATCGAATTGAAAAATCTCGTTAAATGTTTCTCCAAATCACGAGTTTAATGGAGCGTGTATTTTTCCGCGGTTTGTATACGTATGTGGACTATGAAAGATATAGGAGTCACGTATTCCATTTCAATCTATTTTGATATCATTCAGCGATAAATTTTGAATCGTTCCGCCTCGAAGGAGATATACCCAGCTATGAAAATGTTAATGCACAATTCTGCTAAGAACAAGAAGTAGTCTATTTTCCACAGACGTTTGTTCATCATACGTCCAAAGCATAATGACAAGATCATAGTGGCAGTTACAACAACAACAAAAAAAGAATGTCATTGACGGCTAAGTTTTCACTGGTGGTAGAGAAAGCCAAATCGCTGTCAAATCCCATCTGTCTTCCAATCATGATGCAATGCTTTTGAAAAATGATCATTCAGCTTCCCCACGCCGAATTACATGTGGCCCCTGAGTCCCAGGGGTTGCTGCAGTACAGCGCCCCTGGATTCACGTCTTCTTCTTCTTCTTCCTCTTTTTCTTTGTCTTCTTTTTCTTCTTGTTTGTCTTCTTCTGTTTCGAATTGGTCGTCTTCTCTTTTTCCCCTTTCTTCTTCTTCTTCATCTTCTTCCTCCTCATTTCCAGCACGATCTCTGGTAATTTAGAGTAATGAATATGATTTATCGTAATCACTCTGTAAAATGCCATCTTCCATCTTTCATTCGGGTGTTCCACCAACGTTGCAAATATTATTTAAGTACACGTGTAAAATTAGAAAACCTTGTCTAAGTTTTGTTGATATTGGTGGTGATGGCGGTAAAATTTATCGTGGGTTTTGCTTTGTTTTGTTTCTCTGTTTTCAATTCCTTTTCACGTCAGTATCGATTGCATCTGACTTGACTTCTGAGCGAAAATACCACTCACCAGCATTTTATATAATGTGTATTGTTCTTGAACCTGAGGAAGATTACTTTCGTCGTCTCTTACTTTTGCAGGAGAAGATTCTCTTTAATTTGTAGGCCTATTTGATTACTTGTGTTACTTTACCATGCAATTTTTTGACCATACTGAAAAGAACGACTGTGTATGTTTGCAGACGACTACAGCGGGCCCGCACCAAGCACGCACCAGCGTCTGCTAAAGAAAATTATCATCAAAGTGCAACTGCTCATCGTGTTGCCATGGTGATTACATACTTATAAATAGCAGCCATTGATGCTAGTAGCAGGATTTCGTCTATAGTGATTGGTTTTGACAAGAAAAGGCGAAAATAGACAGCGGTTCAAGTTCAGCTTTCCTTTTGACCATGGAAACCATTATTCTGTGCCCTCTGCTCTGCTCCACGATAACGGCGCACCCCTGCAAAGACTGTACCACCTGTTTAGCAGTGGTTGCCATGGGAACAATGCACATCGTGGTCTTTTTCAAGACAAGAAGGGATAAACTCCGGAGTTCAGTGATATTTTGCTCCTGAATAAAGACATTCCCTGCCTATTCATCACGTCTTAAAGGGACTGTACAGTACTGGTTGAGGTGAGGAGTTAGGTTTATAACATTTTTTGGTGAGATCATGAAAAACCTCTTATGAAATATGAAAGAGCATGTAATTTCAAGACAGATTCAACATTTCATTTAATGAAAATTGGCCTTGAAATGGCTGAAATATCCACACACAAAAAAGCGATCCTGATAAAATTGACAGGCCACAACTTTTATTAGGATTTGTTTGTTTTACTTAGTTTTCAGATATCTCAGTCATTTCAAAACCGATTTTCATCAAATAAACTTTTGAGTCCCCTTAGACTTGTATGCTCTGTAACATTACATAGAGTGGTTTCTAATTATCAAGCAAAACATTAGAACCTGTGAGCCACCTTTTATTCCGATCGCTTTGTTTTACTTTGTTTTTGGATGTCTCAGCCATTCCAAATCAGATTTTCATATTTTTTTTTCTAATTCCTCTTAGAATAATATGCTTTGTACCATTTCATAAGTGGTTTCTTGGTATCTCGCAAAACGTTGAATACCTAATCCTCATCTCCACCGATACTCTACCATCCCTTTAAGATGATTGGAGAAGGACGACGAAGGGACACATTTTCCTGATGTAGCGGAGAGAATACAGCAGACGAAGTATGATGTTATTGCTTTTGCTTTTTTTCCCGTTTTTGGCTGGCCAAGCATCATGACTTGTGAATAAGATACTGCCAAGATGTCATGGAAGGTCAAGTGTACTCCTCTCATGCAATCCCTCTCTTTTTCTCTCCATCACTTTCCGGTAGGAGGGTCAAAGGTCAGGCCATTTAATCCCATAGAATGCCTCTTGTTTTCCGGGCTGGAGTTGTATTCCTCTACTCTCGGGTCCAAAATAGATTCTCCAAGGGATGTGCCGAATTCTTCAGAGGTTAGGGCTCTCTCTTTTTTGTCTCATTATTTTTGGAAAGCCCAGTCACTCATCGATTGACGTGTGACCGCTTCATCTCAGCCTGTTGTGGTACTCGATTTTTTTTTTTTTTTTTTTGGATAAGTAGGGGCCTACAAGTTTCCGAACCGAATTACTATCCTTTTAACTAACTAACAGTAAATACAGCAGTACGTCACACTGGGAGTTAGAATTGAAACATTATGCCGTGTAAACAATTTTCTTCAGTGATGTATTAATAACTATGAAGAGCCTACAGATATTGAAGCACACACCTCACCACAATATCAAAAAAACGGTTCCATGACATTTGCTCCCACGAAATATCTGCACGCTGAGCCAACCATAAGAGCAGACAGCCGAGTAAAAGCTCCTTGATTATGCTGAGTATTACCAGTAGATTACCGAGACCATCGTATTTTTTTAATCTGCTGTTCTACGTATTTTACAGCTATCAGGGTTTTACCTAACACTATAACCCATTATTTTGTTCTGAAGACGTAATGCAAGATTTCGACGGGGTATATCTGGACCAAGAAGGTATGAGATGGTACTCCTTTACCCCCTTAACCCCCCCCCCCACACACACACACACACACAGACACACACAGAGACACACAGACACAATATGTGTTTGGGGTCTGGGGGCTCAATTCGAATAAAAACACGCCTTTTGTAACGATCCTCTCCTTACATGGTCTCATTGGTAGAGCCACAGAAATTCAGTAACTCTCCAATTGCCGATCAGCTATCGACACGCCCCTGGACACCGATACAAAAAGCCCCTCAGTTGTCCGGCGATCCGAACAATAAAAACGACCTATTTTACTGACGCCACCTATTGTTGATTGGAATGCGAGTAGAGCGCAAAGAGATACTGAAAAGAGATGCTATACTCATAGAGTACGCCCGCGCACATAGAAGCAGGGTCAATTGAACGGCCAACCGCCATGAGCGAAGAGCGTCTGCCAATGTACTACACGTTTTATCTACAACTCGTGCTGACATATTCGACTTTAATAACCCAAAATGCATCAAAAATATGCAGCATTTTGGTTATCAATCCAGGGAGGTGGTGTAAGCGGCAACAAAGTTTCCTCGCACAGGAACAAACACAATGTGTGCAACTGTTCCATCGGTCCGGTCTTCTTTGTACGCGCTGAATGGCGAGCGTGTCCTCTATTAGTAATGAATCTCTTTGGTTCCGCGTCGGTACCACCCGACGCTCTGCTTCTGTGTTTGCACGCATCCATCGCCATGAGTTCAAATCGTTTCGTGCTTCCGACGGGAACGGATAGCTTCGTCTCACCCTTGCGAACGGGAGCGGTTACCTGACACTCCAGCTGTACACTCTGGAAATTTGACTTACTCGAATTTTTTTTCAACAAACCTTAAAAGTGCTGATCTGGGGTCGCTTTGCTTGACACAGAGATATATTTTCAACACGTGGTAAGTTATGATAATATCATATTCACTGTACTTCACTAGTTGTGATCTAAACTGTAATTTTGAAGATAACGTAACAGATGATGTACAGTTGCCTGCCGACTGAGTATACCTCCTGAACTAGCCGAGAAGTCAACAACGTTGCTTTGCCAATGCCGTCCGCACTTTACGATGGTGTGAAAAATAGAACGCTCCTCGACATACATTAGCAGCAGCGGCCCACGATCAAGGTAGTAGTGATTTGTTGGATTCACTACGACCTATTTCTTTCGATTCAAAGATTATTCCGCTCCTTACCCACATATATTAAAGGGATCGTACAGTTTTGGTTGAGATCTAATTTCAGGTTTCTAACATTTTTTTTTTATGAAATAACGAAAAACCTCTTCAGAAATATGAAAGAGCATGTAATTCTATGAGGAATTCAACGTTTACTTGAAGAAAATTGGTTTTGAAATGGCTGAGATATCCAAAAAAAGAATGATTCTTACAAAGTGTGGGACACTTTATCACCATCGCTTTGTTTCACTTTTTTTTTGGATGTTTCAGTCATTCCTTACCCGATTTTTATCAAATAAACTTTGAATTCCTCTTAAAATGGTATGCTCTGTACTGTATCATAACTGCTTTCTTGGTATCTCACAGAAAGTTGAAAGCCCAATTCTCATCTCCACCAATACTGTGCCATCCCTTTAATAGTATGTACGACGTAATTCTAGTGATAAACATGTACACGTCGCCTGGCAGACACGTTAAATCGGCACTGATGATTTGCGAGTGTCGGTTAAATTCTGATAAAACATTTTGCACAACTTTCAGGTGGGCAAAATTATGCACACTGTTTTCAGTTGTTTTCAAATTATACATTAAACTGAATAACAGATATCACTATTAAACTCTATCACGAACATGTACATTGTACCTTTGTGTTTGTTCATATTCAACATGTACATTAATTGTAGGACTATGTACTGTAGGACATGACGTCGGACATGTGCTGTACAGTGTACAACTGTACATGCGGTATGTCACATTTTAATGCCAGCGAATCGAATTGATCATGATGCGCTTTGTGATCTCTAAAATTATGTTGTATACAATAATACCAGAGTGGATGTGGATGTAATCACGGAGGTGACGTAATCAAGCGGCGAATTGTATTGTGGGCTGAATGTAATCAATACGTCAATATTGTAGTGCACATCTATATATCACATGAAAAATATACATGGAGTAGCGCTGTACTCGTACAAGTATACAATGTATGTACATGTATGTACCCTGTATTTTGCTCTTATGAAGATGTCAGTATCAGCCGTAAGCAGCATACTAGTTACATACAAACTGCTAGCACGTTTTATTCTAAACGCACTGTCGAGACTTTAGCCTCTGCTCTCTTACATTACCAATTGGAATACTGTATATTGTCTTTATTTGCACCTGTCGGAAGATATGCAGTTTATGATTGTTTTGTACGTCTATCTATACACACTGGTCAAATTAGACTTTTGCTGTTAGGGTGAATGAGCATTGTGTTTGCCCTCTCGTACATGTAGTTACAATATAAATGGCCTTGACCGTAAAACGAAGTCTAGTTGATAAAAACCACGCTACATACAATTGTATTGTAAATGAGTATATTTCCATCATTCAACCAACACTGTATGAAATCAATACTGAATAATTTTCTAAATATTGTCATCTGTGATATTCTAGGACCTGTTTCCCTTGTAATCTTCTCCAAATTTAATACAATGAATTGAGACTTGAAACGCTCAAAGATTGGGATACTGATGTTAGTCTATAATACTAATACCAGTGATGTGTGTATCAATAAAAAGAAAATAAGTCATGTCAGTAATTCATGAATTAAATTAAAAGTTCTTACTATGGCAACTGATTGACAAATTGCCCTACTGTGTACATCGACGCAAAGTTCTTACTAGTTAAAAGTGAGTTGAGTCACGCAAGACTGCAAACATATCAAAGGGATGGTAAAGTTATGGTTGAGATGGGGCTTGAGGTTTCTACCTCTTTTGTGTTTAGATACCGGTAATGGAAAAAAAAAAACTCTTATGCAGCATGATTTCAGAACATGTACAATTGTAATTCTTTGATTAATTTAAAGTTTATTTGATGACAATTGATTTTGAAATGGCCGAGATATCTCAAACAAAGTGATCTAAAAACCGAGTGACACACCTTACATTAGGATTGCTTTGTTTTACTTTTTTTTTATGTCTCAACCATTTCAAAACCTATTTTCATCCAATAAGCTCTGAACTTCTCTTAGAATTCGTATGCTCTCTAACATTTTTTTTTTTATAAGTGCAAGGTTTTTAGCTACTGTATCTTGCAAAAGTTAAGAGCCGAATCACCATCTCAACTAATCAACCAATACCCCTCTAAGTGGGCCTACAATTTGTACATGTACATTGTACACTGAGGGCTGTTTTCATCCCCGATTTCTCTTAATAACGTTTGCGTAACACATATTATGTTTGTACATGTAATTAGGGTGTTTGCGTCATTAAATGATACATTGTACTACTCTCAAATTACAATACAGGCACATTTGTTTTTCTTTTATGATGATCATGAATACCTACATGTAGGTGATACATTTGTATCAATGCGATTTGTGAATCTCAAAATCAACTATGTCAAAACAAGAGGCTCAAGTTTAAGTACTGGTAGAAGTGATCTGACATAGAAACGTCAAATGCAACCTTGTCCCCTGTGTACATGTACATTTTTTTTTTTAGAAACTTGCTTACATGTGTATACCGCATTGTACCATCTTGAATACATGTAGGTCAAAGTTATATGATAGATTCCCGAAAGTCCTAATGTAGACATCCTAGTTTGTTTAGTAAGTAAACTCCACATGTTTACCGACCATCTGTCGTTTATGGCAACTAATGGATTTTAGTATTAAAAAAGAAAATCCTCACAATCTCTTACGATCACGTCCTTTTGTTTTTTAACCCGGAAGTTCAAAGACGGAAAGTCAAAAAGTTTCATCAAACTTTTGTCAGGGCAAACTTTGTAGATCATTGTTATTATCACATGTCTTACTTTGTACACTGCAATCATAATCGTAAGCATTTCATCTTTGTATGAATGCATTTAGGAACATACAACTGTATGGCACATCATTGTGCAAAATGGACAATAAAAGGATTGTAGGCAAGTGTGATGCAGACCCCATAAAGCGAGAGTTATAAATGTTACTTGCACAACAAACCCCTGTTCCCAGCCATCCTCCTTCATAAGGAGTAAAGATAGTATACATGTACAGTACATGTAGTTGCAAATGTAATTCAGATGTATTTACAACAATTTCGTATTTCATTTGTCTTCCAGACAATTCCGGTTACCATCAACATGACGTCTTCATTCAAGCAGTTTATCACTCAGAAACTGGAGTGCCCGATTTGCTTGAACATCTACAAGGAGCCGAGAACCCTACCCTGCTCTCATACCTTCTGTAAGCGGTGCCTCACGGGCCTCCTGCGATCTCAGCCTGGTAAGGTCAAGCTTCCCTGTCCTGTCTGCAAGCAAGTGACGGCAGTTCCCACAGGGGACGTGAGCCAGCTGCAGGTACACAAGACGCTGAATGCCCTGGTCGACGATGTCCAGAACAAGAGTCAGCTCTGCACCAGCTGCCCGGAAGGCGAGCAGAAACCAGCCGTCTCCTTCTGCCAAGAATGCGACATGGATATGTGTGCGCCATGCGTCAAGGTCCATAGCCAGTGGAAGCGATTCGCCAGCCACAACGTGGTCTCCATGAACGAGATGGTGACGGGGAAAGTAGCCCTGAAGCGACGCCGAAAATGCAAGAAACATCCCGGCGAGGACGAGGAGTGCTTCTGCGCCGACTGTCGCAAGCACGTGTGCTTCCGATGTGGTATGCTAGAGCACGCTCATGCAGGCCACAAAATCCTCGAGGCAGTGGTCCATGAAGAAATTCTCGTGCAGAACATCCAGGATCTGAAGAACAAGTCGACCATCAAGAAGTCAGCGATTAACAAATACATTGATTTTATCCAGAAGCAGCGCCTTAGATTGAAATCCCTGTCCAAGCATCTCAGTGATGACATCGACAAGGCCTACAATGAGTCCATCGAGCACTTGGCTCAAAGGAGGGAACTCCTTCAGGGTAAGGTGACCCGTCGAATCGAGGAGCTAGAGCTAAAGCTTCACGACTTGGAGGACGAATGCAAGGATCGGATCACAAACGTGGATACCATCGAGGAGCTCGTCAGCAATGGCATGAAGATTCCTCTGGAGCAAGAGGCCCTGGCCGCCCACGACTCCATGTGCCAGGAACTGGAGCGAGTCCTTGGAAGAGATGGAGAGGAGTTCGACTACGACCACCCTTCCAGCACAGCCAAGGAAGGCGAGCGACTCCGATTCGTCAGAAACGTGGGATCCGGTGAGCTGGACTTGGGACAGATTCGAGAGGCCGAGAGCAGGTGGATGTTGGAAAATGACATCCAACTTCCCGCCAAGGATTGCATGAACGGGATGGCGCCCACTCCAGACGGGATGATGGCCATTGGCTCACAGTTTGGCGGCATTCATCTCTTCTCTGCCGACGGTCAGTACGGAACGGCTTTGAATTCCGTAGAAATTCGCGCCATTGCCTGCATGGCCGACGGTCGTTATGCCATTCGTGACGACGACAACAACATCCTGCTGTACACGAAACAGCTGTCCAAACTCGGCATCAAGTTCGGTACCCTGACCGATGCAGACGGCGGCCCAGGCGGACTCACTGTGGACGGTGAGGACAACATCTACGTCAGCTACATGAAGACTATGCACATCCAGGTCTTCCCCGGCTCCGGCGGCCAGGCGATTAGGGACATACCCTGCGACGACCACATGCCCATGCAGCTCTTCGGGATGAAATCCGCCAAGGCTTTGGTGGTGAGGAGCTCCGCCAATTCGGCGCGAGTCATCGACACCTTTGGTCGCACCCTGTACACCATCACCAAGGATGCAAAGACCATGGCTTACCCCTCAGCATGCGCGGACGGAACCATCCTCATCGCTTGGGTCAAGCATGAAAGCGCACTGGTCACCATCGATCAGTACACCGCCGAGTTGAAGCACACGAAGACCATTGTAGCTGACCAGAAGATCCAGAAACCGCAGAAGCGCAACTGGTACTTCCTCCAAAAGTTCAAGAGTGGAGAGATTGCCTTTTCCACCCCTGATAGGTTGTACATCTTCAACAAATTGATGGAGTGAGAGGAGTGAGTAGAATCTGGCAATGTATTTTCTTAAGTGCCACATGAAACCGCATTTTAAGTATTCATCTTTGTTACTCAAATTATTCAGCTACTGTGCATCGTTTGTTTTTTTTTGTGTGTGTGATAGGTGGACCGCCAATGTTTATGAGCATTCTATATTTTCCATTTTACAATGTAAGTCCAAATGGGAAGCGATTAAGGAACACAGTTGAACCTGGTTCAAACAGAATATAACGTTTATGTTCAGCCTTATTTTTTTTAATACGCATATACAATCTGGCAGTCAGTTTTGTTTTGTTTGGTGTCTTTTAGGAAGAGGTAGATTACTAGAAATCATAATTTTATCTAAGTCGAATGAGTGGGCACAATCACTTTACTCCCTTAATCTGAGTTATTGTAACTCCATAATGGCCCCTCTCCTTTATTAACTTTTTGTTAGGAAACTTAAAGGAGTTTTAAGCAGGCCTGTAAACTGTTGTGACATGTGTTTTCTGAATATAACAAAACCCAAAGACACAAATGTTTTCAAAGTTTGCCATCGGGCATGTGTGATGAACAGAATTGTATATGGAGGTACAAACTGTACGTGCTTCCAAGTTAGAGGAATAACAATTTTGATGCTACGTGGGCTGAGACGCAGCCTTCCGTTATCATTGCATAGCGTACAAGATGCTTCGAAATGAACGAACACTCTATACATATGCTATACCTACAGCTAATTCCATAGAGCACAATATATAGCATACTGCACTTCATATCTATATCACGTGCTGTGAGAAAGATATGTAATGTAATGATTGATAGTAAGAAGGTTGTTGTTGCAGTTGATTCCTAGTAAGATTATCGCTTCATGGATATGTGGACTCTCGTGAAATTCTCCTCTCTTTCTCTCTGATTCTCTCTCAAATTTATCAACTTATTATGTGTATGTTGATGAATTTATACGAATGTGTATAAGATATTAACCTCTGTACCCGGTGAAGGAATGTACAAAGTAAACGCTGGTTGTGCCTATTGGTGCATTTCAGTCACAGTGAGTAAATAAACCTTTGTCACCTGGGTGTGTATGTACAGACGCTGAAGAAGGAGAAGAAAAAAAGAGGGCATATATTTACCGTCAACCTGAAGTCAAATGAAAATTACGCGGCTTCACCTTGAACGGATGCCAACTTTTGGGCTATTCTGTCAATGGGGGTCATTTTATAGTATTCCATTCAATTATTGTGAGTGCCATCGTAAGTTATATGCATTTGTAGATACTGTAAACAAAATGTGTAAATGTCGCCATGCTTTCGTTTTGTGCATACACAGGCAACTTGTATAGGATTTCTTTTTGTTGGCTGTGGGATAGAGAGACTTGTGGGAATGTAATCCTAATTGTATTATAGTTCCGTTAAAAAAAAAAATACAGTACAATAAAAGTTAATGGATGGTGCACGTACATTCCGCAGGTGTTTTCCGTTGAGACAACTGTACATCAGTTCCACTGACTCTTCTGCGTAGGATTTAAAATATTTATAGATGTCAGGTTATGACCGAAATATATCACGTAGACACTAGCTTTTTTTACATGCATTTTGCTTAAATTTTACCTCTTTTTTTTTATTTGCATTTCGCTCCAGATAAAAGTGACACCAGACAGTTCAAGGGGGTGTCACACTCTGTACATCATTGATATATTATGTACCAACTTTCAGCACTGTTTCCGTCACCTCATAGAATGTTAACGTGACGTGGCAGGATTTCGTTGACTGTCAAACCTGAGTTAGCTTAGATATATACATTGCTTACCCGCACCCTGCCAAACGAAGAAGTATTCATGAATTCAGGAGCCCCCTCCCTGTCCCGAATACGATTTCATGCTGCTTATTTGTGTGATTGCATAATAATATAGACTGACCACTTACATGTACAGCACTTTGTATTCGTTATTGTATTATCTTTCGTGAGCCTAAACATTTTAGATTTGAAAAAAAAAGCATGGTGATATGTAATATGTTTAGTAAAGAGTAAAACGCGGTAGTAAGCCTACTAAATGATTCAATAATATTTGCTTATTTCGAAGGAAGACAAAAGCTGCTGAAATGTACATAGCATAGAGCTTACATTTACGTTTTTGTTCGCAGATATGAAAATGGAGTCCAGAAAATGTAAAGTTGGCTCTACTCTTCAAATGGACCTTTTTTTATGTTCGTAAAAAAGGTTTTATTGTCATCCTAAATTAGAGTAATCGGTCCAGGCAGAAATGACGGAGTAAATCCAATGATTTTGGCGTCCATGTGTTACTGTGTTGTCGGCCTATATCGACCATTTCAGCTTAAGTAATACCCGCAGTCTTTCGCGTTTTCGTTTAATGCATATATGCGATGTGAATACAAATGTTTACGCTCTGACACAGTATTCGTGGTTTCAAATTTACCTGTTCGACAAATGTAAACACGCATATTTGCTCCAGTATTTTCGCCAGAAATTCGATCAATACCGTTTCTTCTACTATTTGAATAGCGCCTGGCCGACACAGTGCTGATTAAAACTATGTACGTGAGCCAGTGCAGCCATGTTTGGGGAAAACAACAACTTCAAAGGGTGGAAGGCTGTACATTGTATGTCTTGATAAAAATAAATTGGAACTTCAGTGGTGCGTAAAGAATGAGTTCGGCCGTTTTCCCATTGTAGAAGGTGGAGTGAACGTTCGCCTTCAACCGGAATAAGAAGTCAAGGTGCTTAAACGAATGAAACGCATAATGCATGTGCATGTACAATTGTATGCTACTTATCTTTACAAAGGAAACAAGTAGATATAAAACCAGTACTAGTCGAAAATTGAGAGAAAACCCGTTTGAAGGTCATAATGTATCCATTCCACATCTTACTATGAGATACTCTTATTGAAATGGATTTTCATAATTCTTAAGTTGCTTTGAGTGCATGTATAACTCTGTATATCATTGGTCATGAAGAAAATGAGTGGGAAAGGTATTCGAATTGTATATATCGTGCACACACACATGATGTGTTACGTGTGAAAGCAAGCATTGTAATGTATTAACCCTTCACTATGTGTGGAACCATTCACTTTAAAATCAGTAATTTTTTATTCATGGCAGTTTATAAATATATTTTTATAAAACTATGACAATCTTTTCGAGCAGTCAGTGTTATATCGTTGTTGGTGGTGTTATTGGAAGACGAGGAATGAAAACAGCTGGAAATAGTGTAGAATTTCTACAAATTTATTTACATCATAACTGAGTGTGTGTTTGTTGAATGTGTGTAAACTGAGTCTTTGCGAAATGTAAGGCATGAGTCATGTAAGTGGTACTGATGAGATGTTCCACACGTATGAATAAGTTGTCGCACAATGGAAGGGAAATAAAGTATTGGCTAATCGGTAAACTTCAACTGGCAATAGAAATTTAGATTTGGATTGGCAAAATGGACACATTAATGTAAACGTTTTGGGTTTATTTCAAAGGATGATGTGAAATGCAATACGCCACTGTTACATTTAGTACGATTGGGGTTCGGTTTTGTCTGCTGTATTCCAAGAAGCAGTAATCATATTGCATAAAGTCATATAAACAAAATTAATATATATACACATAACCAGGAACAAATTAGCAGGCACGCTCGGAGAGCACATAGTACAATGTACGGCGTAGTAATCATTTGCCGTTTGAGATGCATCATTTCTGTGTTCTTAGATCATCCACGTACATGTAGGGCCTACATCATGTAATACATATATTGTGTTATGCAGAGACCACATGATTGATGTCATAATCCGGGACTTATTGCACGCACATATTATCATGGTATAACAATTCTCGATACGGCGTTATTATTGGCATTTCAGATGACATGAACAGTTAGTCGTATGCTAATTCAAGATACAGATCTATTTTTTTACGTCTTACCAAACTGTGCGTGTGTCCCTTGGTGTCTGCCCAGAAATATATTTGACTGAGCACATCCATTATTCATTCTGTGTGAGTACATGCATGTTGTGTTGCTACATAGTGGGTATTACATGTACAACGTATGTGGGTGTCGTACATTTTGTCCACTGCATGTAGCGTGTCTTTACGGATTGGGTCATCGATTCGTCATTGAGCAGCGCACACCCCCATTTTAGTAGGGTTTTTTTCCTTGACATGCTGTTGCACACGACCCTATAAACCACGCAAAACAGGAGAGAAAACCAACCTATTCGTGATCACTGAAGCAAGTTAGTGGTTACTAATACTAGAATGCGCTTTTCTTTCACTGAGTCAGATTCCGCCGGGGTGCATTCTTTCGGCATTACATCTTATGGCGTATTCATCTTGAATCACGTGATCGGGCGAGGCGCGCATAATAAAAAGCCTTCGTGATCATGACTGCAGATTATCCTGAGGTGTGCATACGTTCATCATGCACACTCGATCATGCATTCACACGCCAGCAATGTGTGTGTGTGTCTGTGTGTGTGCGTGTTTGTGAGCCGAACTGGGTAAAACTCTTCGTGGTGGAATACATGTATTTTTAGTGCACATCGGGGTGCACAAACACCAACCTGTTGATTCTCAGGAAACGCATTGCCATTCAGTGTAGACTAGTGACTGCTGAAATACAGCATTCAGTCGCTTTTCGGATAGTCATTACGATGATAAATGCTACAGCACCAAAAAGACGCCATCAAAATGTAACACAGCAAGATACCTGTTTCCTAATCAAAGACCCGGTCCATCTCAGCCTGGGTAATATTATTTTTACAAAGTGAATATGCCCGCACCTCATCTTACTGGCTCTTAATCATTGAAAAAATGTGATAAATCACAGGAAAAAAACATAAGAAAATAAAGGTGAAATGTGTCTATGATGCGTTTTCTTACTTCAGCGGACATTGGTAGATGGCGTCACTGCAAAGCTTATAGTCGATTCATGTATTATCTTTCGGACCCCCCCCCCCTTGATTACACACACATTAATTCAGTTGACATGATTTATAATAATTACAAACTTCTTAAGGAGTCTGAAGAAAATTCGGCCGAAAAGTCCATGGGTCGAAGAACAACTAGGTTCATTGTCATTATATTATTAATCGCCTTCGAAATTGACTAGCGTCGACTGTTTTGGCATTACTTTTTTTTTGGGGGGGGGGGAGGGGGGATCAAAGACGAAAACATGTGTGTGACCGTAAATGGATGATAGTTTTGGTTCAGATGGGTTTCAGATTAATTGTTCATTTTTTGTGAAATAATACCAGGAAACCACTTGTAAAATTACGAAAAATATAATTATACAGTGTAATTCTAAGAGGAATTGAAAGTTTAGTACTTGTAGCTCCATGGTTTGTTAGATGAAAATAGGTTTTGAAATGGCTGACATAATAATTGCCCAAAATAAAAGTGGTCCTCATAAAAGTTTGGGCCTCGATTTTTATCAGGACCATTTCAGTTTTGGACATTTCAGCCATTTCAAAACCGATTTTCATCAATGAACTTTGCATCCCTCTGTGACTTGCATGCTATCTTTTATATATCATTATCTCACAAAAAAGGTTTATAAAAAATTAGTCTGAGCACCAAGATTATATCATCTTTTACAGAATTATAGATTTTGCAGAATGTCCCCAGTCAACTATTTCGATAAGTGCTTCTATCGTGCAGTATTTTAATCAATAGACGACGCACCGCTAGTATTTTAGCATCACAACCGAATCTAATCAAATCAAATCAAATAAAAACAAATAAACTCAGATGGTTGTTAAAGAATAGCGTATATTCGGTGTCGATGCATTTTCTAGTGCTCTTGGGTATAGAACATATTGCGGCAACACGTGCATATACAAGTACATAAAATTCACTTATTATCTGGCCTTCACTGTATATATTTCAACGTAAAGAAACTTTTCCAGAATAACCTGCGGAGACATGCCGCTGTAACTGAAACATACCTAATAGAAGTTTTCACAATGAGTGCCAGACAAAACACCAATTACAACCCAGTTTGTAGTCATTCTATTGTCACAGTAATTGCAAAGAGTGAACTCGTCTCTTGCCATTCATTTTTGAGAAATAAAGTGTCATGCAGCGTTCAACTAATGTCCTCGATAATTATACATTCATTCATTGTTCCAGGGAGGTGAGACACCGGTTCCCTGATTGTTCGTAGAGCGCGACCAACCGGAGAGGTATTTGTTGTTGTTCAGTTCCGTTTCATTGTAACTTTTTTTTCAATGAAAAATTATACTGCAAACAATTCTTTTCATCGAG
Source organism: Diadema setosum (assembly GCA_033980235.1). Lineage (NCBI taxonomy): Eukaryota > Metazoa > Echinodermata > Echinoidea > Diadematoida > Diadematidae > Diadema > Diadema setosum. Next base: position 33,992,372 of record CM067076.1, on the reverse strand, counting down.
ATTGCATTCCACTGCGGTGACAAGAGTTCACGCAATGATCAATCTTTACACATATCTCTCCTGTGAGAGGGAAAACAATAAATTGTTTGTCATATTTCTATGATACACGACGTATATAACATTGTAAAATTTTTACGTTCTTTGCGGCAAGCGATGGGAGTGTCTCATAACTTCAGCGATAGTCGTCTGGGGTTTCACTAACAAGACAACGTGTTGATGAATGATGGCAGTCATAGAAATGGGAATTATTTTCACGTTTTTAACTTCTTGGCATTAATGTACATAGCAACCCGGCATTATGCAAACGAGATATGATCACGGTGATGACATCATCTTACAAATCCTCCAATAGTACATACCCAAAAATATTTAGGAAATTACAATATTATTCTATAATTTGTAAACTATAATCCAATTTATTGTAATAGTCATCGCAAATAAAACACAATATTGTATTAAGCTACTCTGAGAAAAAAACAAACATTTTTCTCCTTTCATTAAAAAACAGAAAAAAGACTTTCAATTAACACTTTAAGCAGGTCACATGACATGAAACACACGTGAAATGATTATTACTCCATTACCTCATCATATTTGCATATCTCATTTTTAGGATCGTATTACTGTTCTGTGAACATATAATAATTATATACAACACTTTGGAATTGTATAACTTTTAATTTTCACGAAAGGCCTATACCATTTTCATTGTCTGACTTATTCTTTTTCTTTTCGTCTACTTCATACTTTTAATGGATTCGCGCTTCAAAGATACCACTGAAAGAAAATATTGGTACATAATATTTTGAAGTCAAGTGAGGAGAATCGCTGGCATTAAAGGGGCAAGAGATTTAGCACAGTACAGCATTCTTCCTCTCTCTCTCTCTCTTATTCATCTCTCCCTCTCTACCTCCTCGTCTCTATCTCCCCTCTCTCTCAATCTCTATTTCTCTCTCTCTCTCTATCTCTATCTCTATCTCTATCTCTATCTCTATCTCTATCTCTATCTCTATCTCTATCTCTATCTCTATCTCTATCTCTATCTCTATCTCTATCTCTATCTCTATCTCTATCTCTATCTCTATCTCTATCTCTATCTCTATCTCTATCTCTATCTCTATCTCTATCTCTACCTCTACCTCTATCTCTATCTCTATCTCTATCTCTCCCTCTATCTCTATCTCTATCTCTATCTCTATCTCTATCTCTATCTCTATCTCTATCTCTATCTCTATCTCTATCTCTATCTCTATCTCTATCTCTATCTCTATCTCTATCTCTATCTCTATCTCTATCTCTATCTCTATCTCTGTCGCATAGTACAACAGGCACTACTATTGTGATGTCTTGATTATATCCTCATAATACCATACAACTGTAACCATGGTAACACCTGGCTACTTTTTTTTTTCTTTACATAGGAAAGGCCTCAAGATAGACATTCCACCGCTTCTATTTGTACGGTACCCAATTCTTTTCCTCTTTTTTTCTTCTTTCTCGGAGAGAGCGCTTACAGGCATTTACCGTACATGGTGTGTGTTCTTTAATTCTTCAGACAGCAAAAGTTCATCGCAAATGCAACAGGGCTGTACATTGCCACCTTGACCCCATAAATTTATTAGGTCGTAGAGCTAAAGGTCACGAGCAGATTCGAAACGGAACGTGGCGCTTGTAATAAAACGAGAAGTAGCAAAATTTTATCGGCATAGTTCACCAATTACTTTTGACCATACTGTGCGATTCATTCATATAGCACTTCTACAGAAAGACTGCGCGAGAAAAATTTCAATAGTTTGTCGCCCGACTGAGCTTTTATAATCAGTCACCTCGCCCTGCCAGGTGAACTCGACTTCGACAATGGTATCAAAATACGCTCCAGTCTGAAGTATAAACAGCAGAAAACACTGGAGGACATGAAAAAAAGGGTTTCGATCAAGTGACAACAGCGAAGAAAAGAAGCGACCTTACATTGAAATGAGCAGAAAGATTGGCAGAGTGGTCTAAACAACTGGTTAGATCTCACGATGACATAGGTCTACATTTTTCCAGACGACGAGGTCACCATAAAGCTATCGAGTCAGGTGGGTCGTGTGTTATGTTTACGAGAATTTCAGAATATTACAGAGAATGGGAAAATGTACACGATGTCGTAAATGAGAATAGTAACATTCCATATAGGCTATAGAAACAAAACCTCATGTAATTGGGCAGCTTGATGGTCGACAGGATAACCCTAAGAGGGCGTTAATAACATTCCAGAAATGTTATCATTCATTTCTCACTGGTGAACATGTTGGCAGTTTGAGCAACGAACTAACACTTTTCTTATCTTATACTTCTAAATCTCTATTGGCTGATGATGCGCTTGGTGCCTGAAGGAGTATGAGAAGTATGACATTCTATAACCAGATTTATGCCTCTCGTCTCAGTGTCCGTCCACTGGAAGAAAGTCTTAAATTCCCTGAGAGCGGGCAATGAACGAAGCGAAACAAAATACCGCTGGATCAAAACCAGAATGGCACAACCAATGAGTCACGTATACTGTGGAATGCAACCAGTAGGGCCTAACCACTGAATACCTGCAAGGTGACTGGATATAGATCACTTGAGGATTAGGCTACCTCTCTTCCAAGCCACAGGTTTCTTCACAAATCGCAAATCGAATGGTGATTTAGGCGTGGGTATCTTTTACTTAGAATAGCTCGAGGTTCTATGCAAAGAAGCTTTATGGTTCTACGGTTCATTGCTCATCTGCTAGTTGTTGATGGCCACTCACAGTGGCGGATACAGAAGGGGGCGCACCACCTCCCCCCCCCCCCCCCTGTAATTTTGTTTTCTGTCTTTTAAATAAAAAAAAATAGAAAGATAAGAATGAAAGGGGCGCTTGCATTCCCCTTACAACATGTTTTTCTTTTCTTTAAAGAAACAATTCTTGTCAGCCGATGCATTCCGTTAGGCCTGTCTTCTTCTTCTTCTTTTTTCTCTTCCCTGTCAACTGATTACCTAAACCCGGAAGTAGTAAATAAACTGTTTTTACACCCCCCCCCCCCACTTTATGGAATTCCTGGATCATGTATCAGTAACACTCTTGGGAAATGACGAAAATTGACGTTATAAGGAATGCATCACTTTATAGTGTGTGTAGGCGGTGATGTCAATGATCGGAATTTGCTCCAATAATTATTGTCCTGATTATCTCGAAATGGTTTTGTCGTTGCTTTTCTTATACTAATAATCTACTGTGCCGCTTTCTTCTTTCTTCTTTTAGTTTTTTAAATCGTGCATAATTACAAGAGGTAGAGCTTGCCCACGGCAAAGCAAATCCTTATAGGTTCACTTGCGTTCAAGGTTCACTACGATAGTATAGGCGTATGTTGTAACTCGATGCATGATTTAACCAAGGAGTACAATTATAGATGAGTATCCCTGTGTAAAGAGGACCTGAGAACTTATTCTTTCGTGGGTCTTGTGTGTACGATTGTGTTGCTGCAAGTCGGGTGGGGGGGGGGGGGGGGGGAGGGTGGGGGATACCAAAACATCATACCAAACACATAGCTGTGTATTGGGTACTTCTTAATAAATGTATTCATAAAGCGCTGCGTTTTATACGTGCCTAGCAAATAATCAAGACACGGCTCCTACTCATGGTTTGTTCCAGGGCTGCTGTTGTGTGATTGCAACTTGATATAAAGTACCATTGGAATGTGACCGCATTGTGTGTTTAAACTTGGTCTTAATCAGCCAAAGTCTGTTCTTTGCCTGCGGGAGGGAGGGGCGGGGGAGGCCTGTGATTTATCACTGTCATCTTAGAATTCCTTCCTCATGAATAATGACTTCTTCGCACGCTGCTTCCGCACTGACCCTTGCATAGTTTTTATTCTTTCGATAATAGGAGCTTAGCCTCCGATATAACGTAGCGTGTCTAATCATCTCGCCCACTCTCCTTTCTTTCTCCCTTCACACACACACACACACACACGCACCCTCACATATACAATTTACACACCAACACAAAGAAACACACATACTCCCCTTATCTCCCTCCCTAGTCCTTCCCTCCCCATCTCATTTTGATCTCCGTCCAGCGCTATAGTGCGCCATCTATTGACAGGATATACCATCAGCCAGCGATGTGCGGTAGAGAACCACTGAGGATGTTTTCTTAGCAAACATTCTCAAGATAAAAGCGATAAGGGCTATAATCATAATCATCAGAAATTCCAAAAGCCTATAAAATCCCTGTAACATTCATAGACATCATATATCCATGTATGTATACGTATATACGTATGTATGTATGTATGTATGTATATATGTATGTATGTATGTTTTTCTCTTTTGCAACTGTAACTATAGCTGTGAGAAAAGTGGTGTGCGCAAATGAAGAGTTTGTTCGCAAAAACCGATAAGTCCATATTTGCCAAGTGGAGATATTTGCGATTAAAGGTCAAGAAAAATAAAGAGAATAATAAGAAAATTTTTGCTTCTTTTCACCATAACTTCAAAAATGTACCTTGTAGTGACCAATATATCATTTAAAAGGAATTATTTAGTACTTTATGACAGAGACCGTACTTCAAAATCTTCAAAAATGGACTTAACGTTTTTTGCGAACAAACTCTTCAAATGCTACTGTAGTTAATGTTGGGGCGAAGTGTACACGCAGTACTGTCTAACAAAATATTTAACATAACTCTTATGACAAGAAGGGATTATTGGGTGTTCGAGGTTGATCCTGCATTCATACCAGTGTTACTCAAGATTTATGTTTTCTTAACAGTTTGTATTGTCAAAGAATGATATCATTATTCTCATTGCCATAATGAAAATTATTAGTATTATCATTATCACCATCTCAGTGACTACACTTTGTTGCATTTTTAATCGAGACAGGCGCAATTCATTTGCAAGTGGCTGATAAAACTTCGCGATTTCGCTGAAAAGGTATACCGCGCCGAACCGAGTCTAAAAGACAGTTTTGGCTTTCTGTATTTTTTTTTTCACTGCAGTTGAGTAAACATGAATTTTTCGACCATTTTTATTGCAACTAAAAACACTGATAACAAACAAACTATCACAAAATATTTAGTTTTTATGACTGACGAAACTGGTCGTTTCTCTATGTTTTCTGAACAGAAGAAAGCAGTACACCACAGGTTTTCATATCCACAAATTTGGGACAGGAGGAGAAATGAAAAATTCTCATTATTTTGATAATGTCTTTCTAAAAAGACAGCGTCGGCTTCAGCAGCATTATCAACGCGGGAAGTCGGCGAATTCTTTGCACTTATGGTAACTGTACAACGTTCCATTCCGTCAAGGTTGAGCATGCGATTGGAGACGTAACAGGGCAATATCATTCTCTCCCCCCTCCTCTGCTAAATATTCGTTAGTGAGAAGGTTAGAGTAGAGATTAGGGCTGGGGTTAATTCAGTTCAGTTCACTTCAATTTCATTTCTGCATTTTTTCAAGGTAATTATGCATGAAAATCACAACTCGTGTAATTATCAACACAATAGGAAAAGCAATATTACATACATAGTATGATAACCGCAATCTTAAGAATTTGAACATAAAAATAATGTGACCAAAAGAATCGACGATTCCAATCAAATAAAGAGGGAGAAAAAAACATGAGAATGCCGTCTTTAAGTACGTGCGTGATAGTGATGACAGCTTCAGAGTCTCAAAAAGGAAATAAGAAACATGATAATACCTGTATACAAAATGGGCAATTTCCAATTGAAATGTTTTATGCTAGCTTTGTGGTCTCCGCAAGAGGACGTCAGTGGGGGAAAAGAAATGAAAAGAAAAAAAGCAACATGTGCAGAGCAGTGAATTAATAGTGCAATGAAGTTGGTCGTAGCTTATTAAATGTTTTCTGTGAACCTTGCAGGCATATACCATAAGAGGGCGCTATATCGATTCACCTGCACTGCTGGATCTTCTGCAGATGATGCATCCTATGGCGTTGTAAGGGGTGGTTAATTTTTTCGTATAGCAGGAGCAGTGCTATGATCGAGCGATAAAAGCAGCTTGGCAAACCGGAATCTGAATATTGGTACAACATTCTTCTCAGACGGAAACCGTGACTCTAAAATATGCAATCATCAATAGAATTACATGAATGAAAACAGAACTTTCATGTAGACCTACACATCTCTTATTCATAATTAATAATGCACTGGCAAGAATTTACCATAAGGACACTTTTGCTGTTGATATGAGCGTATCATAATGGGGAGGGGGGGCGGGGCGCCTTAATTGATGAACAACACATTTTTGCAATGTTGTTGTTGTTGTTTTAAAGAACGAAAGAAGAGAGAGAGAGAAATGGGGCCCTATACAAATAATTTGCCCCATACAGCACTTATAACATAAAACAAACATTATAGATCTTAAAGAGAAACAAGAATATTAAATGCATACCAAGTGTCCTCGAGGGAGCTCATATCGTCTCCACGAGGGAGCTCATATGATATTGATGAATATCTCATATTCTTCGGAACAAACTCAAATAACTACACAACACACGCGCGCGTGTGCCGCACACTAACTCATCCACGTGCACACACTCAACCACATACACACATCTCCAACCACGCACAGACATACCCATATCATGGTTCAACCCAAAATAATGTACAGTATTTAAATAGAGCACACACACAATGATATGTTTTTTACAAAATAGATAAAATTACTATAACTGTATCATTGTTTCGAAAGAAAAAAGAAGAAAAAAATATACATACAGTGTTTATATCAAGGAGCTCTAAGGCGTTGATACAGAAAAATATTTGCAGCAAACAACGGAGAAATGTGATACAGATATAATCCTGTATTCAAAGACGTATGAGTATACCTGCGGGCTTCAAGCCCCCAAAATAAAGAAAGTACAATTTAGTGCCAGAAAGTGGAGTCATAGTAATCTTCAAAATAAATTGAAACCACAAGTTTATAAGTATTAATTAGGTGCATGCGACTCATACGAAAGTGGATTAACAAACATTTTAAGTTGTTCTCACCACAAAAAGGATGAAAGGTGTATCATTTATAGATTTACACTATAGGTATATGAACGAAAAGATCCCCTGTTCATGCTAGGAAAACGCACGCAAGGAACGTAAGACAATATTATACATGTACAATTGTATATGTTTTATATAATAGAGACCCATTGAGGGAGATGCCGGGATCTGCAGCAGCGAGTGACTCCCCAAACCCGCTTGCTGCAGATTCCGGCACCTATAGGCGAGGTGGACGGTGGAGGCCTCGACGTGACGGCTGGCCAAGGTCGGCTTGTTGTCGGAGGGGAACCGGAGAGCGATGTCCGCTGCGAATGTCGTGAAGGTCTATTACGCTGAGGATAGGAGAGATTGAAAGTCCTTCCCCTGTGTACTGGGAAGGGGAAAACGAGACTAAATAAAACATAAGTGAGATTAATCACAATCAAGCATGAAAAAAAAAACACAAAAAAAAACCAACATATCATTGATAAGCAGATATATGCCAACATGACGTGTGTATAGGCAACTCGCAATTATTGATGAAGATGTATGATACAGGTACATACATCTTCAAATGCATTCCACAACAACGTGGGAGACATTATTAATAAACAAGTAATTGATAATACCAATAATGCATAATAACATATAATACGACGACTCACAAAATATCTTGAAATCTACGTTTGCAAAATAATAAAGTACATGTACATTCTGCAAGACTTCGCAAAGTCCATGCTACAGCAAAGTTATGCAATCTTAAATACTGTGATATTTGTTGGTTACCTTGACATAAGTAATAATTGCGTCCAGAGCTTTGTGATTTGCGAGTAAATCAGAGATGTTTAGTAATTGCTTATGGATAGCACGCATGAGATTTGTACGTTGATTTGTGTGTTGTTTGCAGTGTAATATATAATGTTCCACGGTTTCCAATGCATTGCATATTGAGCAAAGACCAGTGGGATGCTTACGGATAATATGATAAAAAGTTGCTAATCTGGCTCTGCATTTTTGCAATGCTTTTGTTCAAAGTGATTGAAAACTCATACAGTAAGGTGTTCATTATTACATCCAATTTGCATATTTTGTGATTTTCGGCCGATATCCCGTATTTGTGAAAACGCAAAACTTTAAAAGTCTACAGCTCGCTAATATTTTAATAACCCAGTTCGTAATTCCACTTTGCGCATCAGCAAAATAAATAAATAAATAAATAAAGTGTCGCTTGCTATTAAACGCATGCTGGGTTTTTTTTTTTTTTAACTCTGGTCTGAGGTTCTTTGAAGAGGAACTAACCCCAGGCAAAATGGTCCCTATGAATTTAATAGAAGGCTTCTCCAGCCTCAAGATGAGGTGTATTATTCTTTCGAAAAATTCAGCCGTATCAACCACTCCTAAGAAGACTCAGCAGTTCTTGCAAAGCTTTTTTAGAGAGTATGACGGCAATCAGTTGTTTTGTGTGGGTTTTTTTTTTCGATGATATAGTATGATAACAATAACATGAGGGGGGTAGGTGAAGTGGCAATACTTTTCTGATTGCCCTATCAAGCTGTTATTAAGCTGTAATTGTATTAATGTTTGCGTTTGTTTGTATATTTGCTCTGGTGTAGAGGTTGATTTGTAGTATAAGTTATTTCATTGTTTGTACTTTGCTTTGATGTTCATGACATTTTTATCTGTACATAATGTGAGCAGGGCCCCTTGGTAGAACAGTTAACCAACTGAAAGGGCTACCCTGGTAAAAGAATATTGAAATAAATAAATAAATACTCCAGTAAATCAGGTATACAATAATGCCATTTTCATTCACTTCTAAGGTATAACTCCATCATCATCATAAAGACCAAATGTGATGAGACCTTTCCAATGTAATCTGACTTGTTGCGTACCAAGGAATATTTTGGTTATGATTTAGAATATTCATTTTTATCTTATAACCTTTTTTTTTTGCGCTTGAGCCAATATCTCAAATTGACAAGAATGAAGTTAATTCGTTTTGCATCAAATTCTTCAATTGTATTTCCAACTTTCTCCAACTCTTTTTAAATCTTTAATACGACAAGGTGGTGGACCTGACGAAGGTCCATGCTATCAGGTTTGCGACCTTTAGGCGGGAGGGGGGGGGGGGAGATTCCTTTGTGAGACTCCTTTTATGAATTGAAAGCTGCCCATCACTACTAAAAGATTTAGCGTTGCTTCCTGGCTCTCTTCTTCATGAAACGACATGTTAGCAGCCGGTGCTAACATATACATGAATTTGCATTGCCAATCTAAGAGTTGAGGTACTGGTTATTGCCGTTTTACAAGCTTCATCTCTAAAATATCAACATGAAGAACAAAAACCGAAGAAAATAGAATTACATTGTGAAGGCTACCCGTACGTGCTTTGACACGTGCTATAATGAAAGAATCATTTTTAACTCGTGGGTGTGAGTGCGTGCGTTCGGATTGGCAATGGTAGAGGAAGGGCAAACAATAAAACAGAAGGAACAAAAGACATCAAGCTCTACCAAGGAGAACGAAAAAAAAAGGAAATGGATAAAACTAACAAAAAAATAAAAAAAGATGCACTTTTTTTTTCTTTGCGGTTTTCATGCATTCGTAATATTGGTTTCGATACTTTCTTCATTGTCTTTGGTTATCAAAGAACGTTCAGGGTATTTTTTCTCCATTTTCTCCTCACGAAAAGCGTTTCTTTTGTCAGATAGGGCAATTTGTTTCTCTTATCGGTAATCATAAAGTGACGTCATTGAGAGGAGAAAACTACGATTTTTTTTTCTTCTGTTCAAAAAAAAAAAAAAAAACACACATCTTTCTGAAATTTCTATAGCTTCCGAAACTCTAAGTTTAAGTGAGGACCGCTGAATTAAAATAGAAATCTGGGGGGGGGGGGGGAGGGAGGGGGCGTCTTCACTGGCACTGCCTCCTTAAAGCCTCCCAATGCATTTGTTGCCATGGTTACCACGTATATCAAAACCACGCTGCTCAATTGCCTTTCTTCTCCAAAGTACATTTGCTTCACCGAAGGATGGCGTTGTGACCAAAAGCAACCAAAATGAGCGTAAGAAGGAGAGAAAATAACTCGTGAAGCAACAGCAAGACAACTTTTGTCTCCGGTCTTCCATCGTCAAAATAATTATATTGCATTGCTATCTATCCGATGGGGGTTCAATATTATATCCTGCATCTTAGGTGTTTTCCTCATATAAATAGTAGGCTCCCAACGGGTTTTTGCAGTCTTTTGTATATCATGCACGTATTGGTCCGTTGAGACACGCCGAGTGCTCGCAAGGACAAACTTAACCAAAGGTCTGTAGCACAACTGTTTACGTTTACCCTCGGTACACGCAATAATTTATAATTATTTCATCATGAATTATTTTCATCTGAGATGAGATGAAGGAAGAAATGCCATCAAATCAATCTATTGTCTGCATCGAGTGTCCTGAGAGTAGGGAATTACATTAGATTGACCCGCTCCATACGGGAACCTGGCGGCCTGATCATAATGAGTACGAAGTATATCAATACATAGAGATATCGGATTTCAGCATAGAATTGGTTAATAGGCGCGCCTATTGGTTGATTCACTTCATTAGCCTAATTTCATTTAATGGATTAAAACAAGGGGAAGGTGAGGTTATCAACTAATGAAAACAACTACATGAAAACAGAGTTTAATGAGACAACAACGTGATTGACCTACACTGTACATTGCTCATATACATGGAGAATAATCATTAGAAACAAAATGACCTTGGGTGATCACACCTTCTAACAAGGCCGGCGGAACGGGGGGGGGGGGGGGGGCACTTCTTTTTACCATTAAAAGGAAAACATAGGGTATCATTTTTGTTTTTTGCTTGTCACCTGAAGAAACTCGGAAGTGGTACCAGAAGTTGCACTGAAGGCCTTTTTGCTTGTTAGATGATGAAACCCGGAAGTGGCACCAAGAGTATGAGTGCCCCCCCCCCCCCCACACACACACTTTTGACAGCAATTAACAATACGTCTTCATCCACGTCTATCTCATACTCTGTCCATTTATTTCTCCCTCCCTCCCTCATTCTTTCAATCTCTCTCTTCCTATTTCTATTCTTTATTTCCCTCTCCTTGCCTCACATTTTGTCATATTCATGACAAGGAATGACGTAATTTACCATTTGCAGATGAAACAAAAAAAAATCCAGCATTAGTGCTTTAAAATAGTTCTGAAATGTGAGTTAGGGATAGAAACAACCACTGTAAAAATTTGAATCCATATAATCGATGTTAAGTATATTGAAACACACAAAATGTGAACAATAGTTATAACAACAATGTTTCCGGACTAAACAGTTTACAGTTATGGTTTGATGTGTAAAACACTGATATCTCCTTGTATTTTAGGCTTTATTGTGAAAGTTTCATGGTAGGGTGTTTCGTAATACAACAGACCTACACATTATGCATCAATTGTGATATCTCGAACATTTTTTTTTTAATTACTAGTCCGAAAGGTAAACTGGACCTTTAATGTTCCCACTCGACAAAAACTCTTAGTCCCACCAATCCTACAAATGAATTCAACTCAGTAACTTACACCATTTTCTATCCTTGCAAAGTGCTGCGAAGCTTATGACCATGGAGCTACTTAGCTGCATGATGCGACATAAGACAAGGTCAATATCACGCTTGAAAGAGATTTGAAAAGGGGCTCCATCAATGTGCTTTCCCAGCTTCTATGAACTAAGACCAGCAAGACCTTGCAAATTTCTCTCATGAACCTGCACACACAATATTGCAAAATTTCATATTCTGACACGACAACGAAGAAAACACTTTTTTTTTCTTCATAGAAATCAAGTTGTGGGTGCATTTGAGTAACCTTTGGGAATGCTAACATTGTAGCTGAGAGTATGCTGAAGTTGTTAACTCATGGACAATTAGAATGTAATATTTTATCAAATAATCATGGACAAACCAAAGGGGGTATGGCATCAACATCCATTTATTTGATGTTAGATGATCGAGAGCCTTGTGCTCACTCTGACTTGTAAATTTTTTAATCAAATTCCAAACTTTAGTATCCATCTATGTGAATTTTGGTGACTTTGTTTGATGGCATTTCTGTAAAAGGGATGGTACAGTATTGGTGGAGACGAGGATTGGGCTTTTTTTTTTTGCCAGATACCACAAAGCCACTTATGAATTACTACAGAGCATAGCATTCTGAGAGGAATTCAAAGTTTATTTGATGAAAATGGGTTTTGGGATGGCTGAGACATCCAAAAACAAAGTAAAACAAAGCAATCATAATCGAAGGTAATTTAAATATCATTCTGTTGACTGTACGATTATTGTTTTGTTGTTATTTTTGACGGAAAGTAAATAAAATAAAATAAAACAAAAAACAAGGTGGGTCCTATCTATACCTTTTATAAGGATTGCTTTGCTTTGAATATCTCAGCCATTTCAAAACTAATTTTATCAAATAGATGTTGAATTCCTCTTGAAATTACATGATCTTTCACATTTCGTAACAGGTTTCTCATTTTCCCACCAAAAAATGCTAGACACTTGAAGTTAGGTTTCAACCTAACAATACGATCCCTTTAAGTCAAAGCCGACATGTACATGAGGTGAGCTAACCTTTTTATTTCCACCATGCAGCAATGTAAAATAAAGCATTGTGTGCAATAAACTTGCAAATTATTTCTAAGGTATGGCAGAGGACACTCGCAAAATGAGATTATAAAAAGAGGAAAAATATTGAAGGTTGAACATTCAAATAACATTAGCAAAAGCTGCCATTTCAAAATTATGCAATAAAGAACACCTATACCTGGAGCACGTTATCAACGCCAGCTATCAAATATATCAAACGGGATCCATTTAGATGAATGCCAATAAGTGGAAAATAATTATCATATTATACCGGTAAAATGCCTTTGATGAATGCATACATGCAGGAAGGCCTACATAAAATTAGATATTGTATGTATTCTGAGTGTGTTAGGGGTATCCAAACGTGTGCAAGATGTTATCATGCTTAGTCCCCATATGATAATTAAGCTTTGTAAATAATATAGATGATATAATGTGTCTGGTATCTTTTAATCTTTCGAATGTCTCACTACCAAATCGTCCTCACAGAACGGGGCGACTGTATTATTATCGCAATATCAAAGGCGGTATACGGTGAAGCGAGTGATGACGTAGGATAGTAACGACACTCAATACCTTGGTGACACTGTATGGTGACATTTGCTCCTGCGACAATTGCCCCGATCATATTTTCTCCACGGACGTGGGATAAGGGTTAGGGTTGCAATAGAGTTTTGAGTTAAGTTTAATGTAAGGATTAGGGTTAGGGTTACATTTTTTGGTAGAATTTATGTTTGGCTTAGCGTGCAGATATTTGATGATGGGAGCAATCATTCTCGCCGGAGGAAATGCCATGGAGCCACATAGTGGTGCTCCTGTATGTGTAGGTGTGTGGGCGGGACCGGGGGGAGGGGGGGGGGGTAGGGTTAAACTTCGAAAAAGACGGAGCGAACATATTTTGACTTGTTCATGTCACTAGTTTTGATATACTTAATAACACTGGGTTTAATAAATTATCTATTTTGTGCATCATTAGATGTTGTCCGACAACCAGACAACAGAAAACATTACTGAAAATATATTGACATAGCGAGAACAACGGCGTGGAAATGGGATGTCAAAAGTTTGAAAATATTTAGAAAGAACATACTAAATGAATTTCAATATCTCCGAACCCCCTCAAATAAAAGAGAAAATACAAACAAACAAACAAACAAAGGAAACAAAAATCAATACAATTGATATATAATGGGCAAACAGACGAATTTATTGTTTCTAATTCTTATAAAACCGACCGATATCTAACTCATTTATTTTTATTCGTACCATTACGACAAAGTAATGCTTGCTCCTATCTACCAGAATCCTTATCACACAACAGCATCTGCCTGCTCTGGGACTAAAAACACTGAAATGGTGCCTATTAGAATTTCTGATAGATGTAGGGAATACTTCGACCTAAACCTTAACCTATAATATTCACTAGGATTCTGACGTGCCCATTATACTTTGCACAAAGCGAGACAGATTCCAGTAGTGGGTTGCTGTTATACAAAATGTATAGGCTTTCACACAAACAGAAACAAACCCCGAAAATATACATGCGCACTATCACATACACTTTTTTTGTCCTTGATTGATATTTACTAACTTCATTCAAATCATTAATGAGTTAACCCATTCTGGGTGTAACATGAACAAAAACAATGAAAATACAATTCAAACAGAAACAAATTCATTTTTTTTTCAATTTATATTGCAAATAATCTCTCTTCAACATAAATAACTCAAATCAATCCCACTTCTGATAATTTCTTCTCGAGAAAATATTGACCAATGCCAAACATGATATATCCCTTGAATATGTTGCATCATATAACTCATTTTCACTTACAAGAGCATATACATTAAAAAACACGCGCACACACAGACACACAAACACACACACACACACACACACACACACATACACAAACACACACACACATAGATACATTGCATTATCATAAACTCCCCTACTTGTACCCGGACAAGTTTTATAATAGACCCGTTGTAATTAGCAGGTCATGTAAATAATATACATGTACCTGCTAGGAAATATAATTAAGACCAGTGACCTTTTACTATACTATGATGGATTTTATGATACGAACTTTACAATGGTCTTTTGAAATGTAACCCATGAGGTGAGAACCATTCTTCCAATCACGGGAATGTTTCCATAGTCAGGTAGTTGGCTTGCCCAGACTGCCCATCGTCAGGTAATTAGAACTTTTGTTCACAGGTGGTTTTTATGAGGCCGCTGAATAATGGCAGCCACTATTGCTCGCCCCCCTTGGGGATAATTTTATCAGTTAGAATTGATGCACAAGTCCAGTGCGCCAATCCTGATGACCATTACAACCATAATGGTGGGCTATTTACAGGTGAATGGTGCCCTTGAGTGTAGAATTCCTCGAATTGCTCAATTTAATGCTCACCGATCAATAGCACTCAAAAACCGTTTAGGAATTGTCTTCAGTGCCTCTAGTTCCAAACAGTTCTCCACAACCCTCTCTCCCTTTCTCTCTCCCCCTCTCTCTCTCTCTCTCTCTCCTCCTTCTCCTACTCCTTCTCCTCCTCTTCCTCCTCACCATCATCTTTCTCCTCCATCTCTCTTTGATCATCACTGGGATTTCACGATCAGTGTTCTTTATACACGAATATAACTCTTCATAATTGGATGCTCCGTCCACTCGCTGTCATTATGATGTGCAAAAAATCGTTAATGCCGCGTTTTTTCCTCTCCATCTTTTTTTCTCTTATGAAAGACTCTCCCCCCTTTTTCTTTCTCTCTATCTCTCTATCTAGCTATCTGTCTATCTATCTATCTATCTATCTATCTATCTATCTATCTATCTATCTATCTATCTATCTATCTATTTATCTATCTATCTTGGTTCTATATTATGTCTATAAAACACTACATTCATGCAATCTTTCACCTGCAATGATGTAATTTCCAGCAATTGCTTATATTCTGTATCCATGGTATCTGAGATATGGTTCATGATCTGAGATAAAGCGAATTTCTTCGTAATGCTCTAGTCCCTATACAAATCGAATTGTAGGGCGGATGTTAAGAATGGTCGGTTGGTTGAGTGAGCTTCAAAACATTCATGTTGTGTAAAGTTGCCCTTTTAAGTCTAGTCTATGGGGCTGTTTCAATAAGCGCTAAAATCAATACTAAGTTCAACTCAACTGATCTTAGGGACAATTTTGCGATCACCCAGTGCTCAAAAATTATGAACTGTTTCACTATTAAGTCATTTGGGAACAATGTCTGGCTCCCACGTTGCCACATTCTAGAATACATCTTGGTTGTCTGTGTATCCTTCCCAACTAGGTTTGATCTGAATCTGTCCGAAATTTGAGTTCATATACTTGGCTCGATGTAGTTCCCATGTTAGGAAAACAGGGCCCAGGTCTCATCGTCAAGTCTATTATTTTCTATTGGACTTTTCTCTTGTATCCCGCCTCTAGCACAACATCAAGTTATTATAGAAGTCACCAGGTATCAGAATTGATGCCACACTGTTGATACCTTCTTTTTTTTTTTCGTCTGTTTATTAGTTGTTGTTTTGTTCATTTCTATATCCGTTCACTACCACTGAACGTCACACACGCTAATTATGTAAAACACTAGGGATAATACAGGGCCGGCGCAACGTTTTGTTAAAGTAGGGCCCAGTATATATTTCTTGTGCCACTTCCGGTTTTCATCAGATCAGCTAACAAGGAAAAAAAAACACAAAGCAAAACAAAAAGAAAACAAAGCAAAAAATTAAAAAAAAAACTCTGGTACAACAGGCACTCGGCTTCCAAGGGGGGGGGGGGACGAGTGGTTACATCATTATCATCATCATCAAAAACAAAAAGAAAGTAGGGGCCTAGCCCCCACCCCCGGCCATCCATGTCGCACAGGCCTTGTATTACAGGTGAGTCTAACAATAATATCCTATATACTGTAAGGATTTAAAGGCAGGGGCAGGATATTCAGTGCTAATTTGTTAATTGGTGCAGAACGGTGTAGATATGGGCAACTGTCAACCGGATCACTGCTTATGGAAGAGCTAAGCCCATTAAACTGCATGAATTATTGAGGTAATACTTCCGGTGAAAATTCGTAAACTGTCAATGTTCTCTCAGTGTGTATATAGTGCTTTAACCCCCGGAACTACCACCGCAAAACTCCGCCGCTATAATATTGTGCATGGCAGTTTGTATGGGCTAGGATGTTTTAGCATGTTAAGGGTTAAAAAAGATGCCTCGCCATGCCGATACTTGGCAGATTATACCTGTTCGTGCAATACTGCTTAACCTGGAAATTACGAAAGTCCACACACACACCAAATCCCATTTTATGCGATTACAGTACCCTCACACCTGCAGCACATTAAATCAACTTAATACTTCACATTCAAACTTTGGTTCTAACCATTGCTAACAATGAATGATAGGTCAAATTTGAGACGAATCCAGTGACGTCACGTCAATGTGTGTTAACGGGAAGGCAGGCTATACAGTACAGTTCGTGTGTACATTCTATCATGAAACAAATGACTGATATTTAAGTGAGAGTATCACTTTCACGATATGATTAGTCTGCATGCAGTAAATCTCATACTTATATCGTAGCCTGGGATTTCGGATTTGTGTTGTCACTTTCTTGCCCTCTTCTTTTTTTTTTCTTTAAGTCTTTATTGATCAAATTAACAAATCAATCATACAGAATCAAAATATTTGCCTCTTCTTAATGGCTCTCTGCTGGACTTTCTTTTCTTTTCAATTTCTATATGATTGTTCTAGAAAGAGGCAAAGAAATAAGCAGTTGATGGCTGGAATAACAATCTGACATGCATCCTTTGGAAGCATTGATTATTGACTATAGGTAGCCTCGATTATCAACACGGAGCTTGATCCCGCAAGATCAAGTTGATTTTAATCAAGGACGGGGTTATGTGCAATGATTAATAATTCCTCTCGAAGGACCTTGGACTTGCAGAAATACGGATTGAATGACAAGTTGTTGTGATTTCGGAATTCCTTCACACTTTCAATGCCACTTAAAAGAGCACTGAAGCTTTGATTCTGGCAAACCACCAAGCAACATTTTACCCATATTTTCAGTACTACGTAAAACAAATTTCATGATCATTCCTTTTTTAAATCATTGTGGAGTGTTTTCTTTTTTCACATAAACTCAGTCTGATGTCATTCCCCATCAGAGCACGTACTTTGATTTAGTCGTGTGTTGGTGCAAATTGGAGTTATTTCAATGGAAAACAAAAAGTGGTTTTTAGACATTCTAAAAGTTATATAGTTTACGGGAAAATATTTTTGAGGGCGAAAATAATACGCATATCCCGCCCTATTGGTATGATTGAGTTTGAATCGAATGCATTTGTATGCTTGATTGACTTTTCAAAAAGAGCGGGTCTATTGAAAATATGACAACGTTACATGTGCGCTGGTAGAGCAACAACGAGCGTCGTATAATAATCCCTCTAAGAGCGCATACCAGTATGTATAATTTCTTTTTCCACCATAAAACAAATTGAATCACAATTTCACTAATTTGTTTTACTAAGAAGAACAACATTATAACAAACACATTTTTCTTCTTCATGGCATTTTTGTTATGGGGGGGGGGGGGGTGGGTGTAGTTCCGGACATCAATGACATGAGCATGCTATAGAATTTTATAGCGGAGGTTCCTTCGAAAATTGTTACTGTAATTGTTCCTGGACGCACACGCTGCGGAAATGCATTGCTCGAGACGACTCTGGGAGTCAACTACTGAAGAACCCCATTTGGACGAGCGCGGCTCGTCCGCTTAGCGACCACTGTACTTTCTTTATGAGATGTGAAGTAATCACGTATCACTTTACCGGCCGATTGTTGTCGAGTGGTGGCTTAGCGTTTTTAGCTCGCAGGAGTAGAAGACTGCAGAAAATACTTCATCGCAGCTTTGGTAACATAATTATAAAACCAACCGGATGTCTCTCTTGCTTGACTGATTATGTCTTCTGAGAATGTTGGAGCAATTAGTGTCGCGTTTTTTTTTTGTTGTTGTTGTTTTTTTTTTTTTTTTTTGATTAGCAAAGATCGTCGGCAATTACGAGGCTCATTTACTACTTGGCTTCACTTTCGGTTTTTGCTGTAACGGGAACTAAATAATGTGTCTTATCAACGGAACTTATAACCTCACCAGCTCCTTGTCTCGGATTTCCATTTAATGGTATACAGACGTTGCCGTAAACCATTATAGGATGCGGCATGAATACTCTACGTACACCAAATTAACTTCATTCGGCTATCTGATGTTCTACTCGCATTGTGAATGTTGTTCTCGTCACGGAGAGGACTCATTAACGGAATTTCTACACGTGTGTGAATCTTAATTAAAGCCGAACAAAGAATTTGTCAGTGTTTGATAAGGCCGACATAAATTTCACCCGACTCCTGTTGATGTAATTTTCTCCACATCTAATTGACCAATGTTTAATTTCATGGTTAGCAGCCACCCGCCATGCATATCAGAGCGAGACAACTGTGTACAAAATTCATTAATATATTGTGTCTCGTGTGTTTTCCCGTTTTGTGTTGAGACGTCACATTTGAAATTCAAGATTGCTTTCAGATTCAAAATATCGATGTTTGCTCTTCACTAGATGCGACACAGTGCAGCACTTTGGTTTCATGTCTCCAGAATTAGAACGTGTTTTCGCCCGGAGAACGGAACATGTGTTCTTGCGCTAACATTTACTTTGACCATTTCCTTTGAGGATTGTGAGTTTTTCATCAACTCAAAGACTTGAAAAAAAAAAAAAAAAAAAGGTTTTTGCGTCTGTTTGGCGAGACATCTTCGGCAGCATTCGGCATCCTCTCGGCACTTATTCGGCAGTTTGCGTAATCTTTTTCGTCATCATCATGACCATCGTTTGACCAGTGTCGTACTCGTCAGCATTATAACCTGGCTTTGAATAGGAAACCCATGGTGCTACGTCGTCTAACACACTGAAGCAGCGAGTAAGAGTGTCAAACGCGTTGCCTATTAGCTATCCGATGTTTATAGAAAGAAGTGTTGCAAAAATTATGAAATCGCGTCACCTTGCTTTCTCTGCAAATTTGTGAAACGCTCAGAGCAATATTTCAACGTGAAAAGCAGAGAAATGTGTCAGGATATTGAAACAAAACTATATGACATGACGGTATAGGCATTAAATGATATCGATAATGACGGAACATACTTTTTGTTTGGGGATAAATTATGTTTATGAGGATCCGCCATGGTCTCTAAATTATTGTACATAAGAGTGACTGCACGATCCTGGTGCTTTGGGACCTCCATTGGCAATGGAATGATCTTCATCCCGGTATAGCTTCCAAGGAGCTGCGATTGACAAAGACGGGATATCGTGCTACATGATGCACCAGGAGAATCTGTACGCGATCCATGTCGAAATTTCTCGAGTCTGAGATAATTTTTGGACTTATAAACATTCACTGAATAGCCGGACAGAGTGTGTCATGAACTTGATCTTTTGAAATTGAGTGTACTAATCAATACTACTTAATCTAAAGTTAATCCACTTGAAATCATTAAATTTCTGGTCAGTCGTTGACAGCAAAACAAGAACAGCTGTCTACGAGAGATAGATGGCAAAGTAATTTCAAGAAACCACTTACAGATTATATTCTTTGCTGTTTATTCAGCATCGCCATGACAGAAGCACAGCTCTGCTGATATTCACCATCATCTTTGATCTTCAGTTGGAAGGTCACTTTATTACACGTTGTCTTATCATGCTCGTGCAAGTAGGCCTGGGTAATTGTGAATAGAGCAGTCCGTTATCTGAAGAACTTATTGTCGCACCAACAGTCAAACAGCAATTGCATTTAGAGCTGTCCTTCTATAACAATTTCATTGTATTCTAACATTTTGAAAGGACTGCATGGGTGTATGGTAAATACAATCCGTTTCATAACTATGCTTGAACCTAACGTCCAGATATCTGCCCCGTGATACTTCATTGAATTTAGGGCAGTAATATGCCAGTGGGGTTGAATAAGTTGCGAGTTTCTCTTTTATCAACACAGTTTGATTATCAGGTGTCTCATCTAGGAGGAGGTTTCATAGGTCTTGAATACAATGGGTATAGAGTTAAATTATTTTGAGATGTTTGAACATTTTTCTCGATATTACGAATCAAATTTCACGTGATGAACATGTGATGGCTTGCGTATCAGTGTATTATGAGAAAGTTTGGCCCCGCATGCATTGGGAGAACTATATAAGCATGTGTATGATTATGTCACGTGTCATGTATATAGGTCAACACTTCTTGTCTGCACTGGCCTCGAATTGTGTCAAGTATCACAGCGAAGTGTGCTCTTAGGTCTCATGTCTTGAGTTAGGACACGGATGTTTCGCTTCAAGACTGAAGTCAAAGAGAAAAAACGTGATCTATTGAGAATTCCCAGCAAGTAAGAACAATAATAGTGAACAAGTGTTATGCCATACAAACGCGTCATCCACACGTTTATCTGGTAGAGAGTTGACAAGGAGTAAATTAATTTTACTTTAGATACGATCTTACTGCTCTCCTTTCCATTAAAAACAAACAAACAAACAAAAAACACACCAATTTTAAAGCTGAAATATTGTCCGCACAAAATGTGTTGAATTTACACTCTGTCTGTCAAGACAAAGATTGTTGGTTGTATATGATCTCATTTTATATTAGTTTGCGTAATTGACACGCTGTCAAAGCAAAGCCCTCCACGTGACGACGATAACGCCCTCGTTTTAATCTAAGCGTTCATTGTGATACGGATTTCATATGCGAGGTATTACTTTCACAAGGCATGAGGATATTTCAAGCCTACCCTGGCCATATATGACGTCTGTTGTTTGCCCAGGGATCGTCTGGGTTTGATGACTACTTGTGGAAAGTGTTTAAAGAAAGACTCCAAGTCGACGTCAATCTTCCTTATTTCAGATATTTAGTGTATATTTCAAGCGGGAAAACCGCTGGTGAGCTTGAATGTGGCTGATTTCTTTGCTCCGCTGTACATTACGTATTAGAAATATGTCTCGTCTCTGTAGATTTAAGTATCTGACTGAGAAAAGGGAAGCCCTTTTAGGCGGGTTCAAACTCAAATATTCCTGTTGGTTGTTGATCTAAGACTGCGGACGTTTTGACTTAATGTACGTTTACGTCATTATGATTAGTACAAGAACATGACTCTTGCGATCGCTAAGATCGTTTTACCACTTGTACTTCTAGCGAATGGTTTGCTTGCTGATGCATGAATGCACGTCAAGTTTTGCCTATCCGTTACCTCAGTCATCCTAGCCATCTTATGGTGACGAAGACGTTGTAGGCGAAGCTATGTTAGCTAGTATTCCGGGTAGTTAGAGAACCCAAAATGCGGTCAAAACCAACTAATTTGGATTTTTGAAAATTCAGTAGTAATGGCCAGTCTCTTAGTGACTGTTATTATCAGCGTCGCGGTACCGTGCGTACTCGCTGGTGTTATCTGCAACGCAGCGGTGGCCCTCTGCATTCTCCTCACATCTAGTCTGCGATCGCGCACTAATGTTTTCATCGTCAGCCTTGCAGTGTCCGGAGTTCTCCTACTGACAACCGTTGTCCCATTCCAAATGGACTCGTACTTGACCAATGAGTGGCGGTATTCCGAGATATATTGTCATGTAACCGCCAGACTTTCGTTCATTTTTGTTGGTGTCACGACCAATAACATTGCCATGCTTGGACTGTACAGGTATTTCTGCGTGGTGCATCGCCATAATGTGTACCTACGTAGTAGGAAGTCTGTTGCTTTGATGATTTTGTGTTCATGGACGATACCTGTAGGACTCGAAATATTGAAATCAGTAATGGGATGGACAACAACTCGCTTCATACCGTCCTACGGACGATGCATCGTTGAGCAAGGTTCATCGGTTGCCAAGGTGACATACAACGCGTCGGTGCTGGGTGGACTTTTGATAACGCTGCTGATCGCCATTTACAGTTACGCCCGCATCATTTGCACGGTTGTGACGAGTTCGCGAAAAATACAAACTGAACATTCAAAAAGTGGCGCCAGCGAAGCAACTCAAGCTGTACAAAATAACATGGCGGGCGAACACTTATCAACCTACGCCGAGCCAACGTTGACGTACAATGGGTTTTCGCATCGTGACCGTGAGGTGTTGGTCGGTAGAACAGACGAGAGCATCATGGCGCAGACGACATCTACGGCGCGCTCTAATTCATGCAACGACACCCAACAGCGGAAGTCGCGGGCTCGAAAAAAGGCAAGACAAGGCGGGATATCACGACAGGAGGTGTTGCTCAGTAAAATATGCGCTTTAATGTTCCTCGTTTTCGTCGTCTGCTACGGACCGATTTTCATCCTGACCATAGCCTTTGCCGACACTTTGTTCCCGCCGGAAGCTTACACAGCATGCACAGTTATCTACTGGTTAGGCAGCTGTATCAATCCTATCCTATACGCGTCTCTACAGACCGGCATGCGCAAAAGGCTGGTAGACTTTCTTGGTCTTTCCAGGTGCCTGCGTTTGGGCCAAATTCACAGTGTGGATGTTTAAAATCTCTCCTTCTGTGTATCCTTGTCATGGTTGAGGTAGCTTACAACTTAAGATCCATGTCACCTATCATCTCCACGGCGATATGCTTTACATACATGTCTCCTCCAGTTTTCGTCAGAATATTATTTTCTTTTTCTCTAACACATTTAGACGCCACCATTCATCATTAAGCTATGATCAATCCAAAGCATTTTCGCTAGCCCTTCGTCCACTATTGCGCTTGCCTATAAACCACTGTATTCGGCGTGATTATCCATCCATGACGTCATCTCGGCGCCATGCTGCAAGAACCCGTTATCAATAAAATTCTCAGAGCTATATGGACACAATGAACATGATGAATAAATCAAATTTATGCGGAAAACTTCAGGTCTTGTGCAAGTAAGCTTTGCAGTGGCGCTCGTGTCACAGTTTTTACGCCTACGTCAAAATGACAAAATGATAAAATTCACTCTTACTCATCAAACGAGTTTACTATTTAAGCATTAATGACTGTCGTATGCGGATTTGCATTTTCCTGTCATGTTAAAGCATTGTAATGTTGCAAATCATAAAAAGGATGTTATTTCATACAGTGATGCAAGTTGTGACACAATCTTAATTGTCTTTCACAAGAAAGTATGGTTCAAAGATCCCAGGATGATTTTCTTTTTTATTTCTCGAAATTACCCCCTCAAAATTTTCAAATTTGGCAAAATGACAGGTCCCCTTCAGACAGTTTCACTTCATGAAAAAAAAAAGAATTAAAAAGCCGTCAGGTGTTGGTATTTTTTGAATTTCCTTCACGAATCAGCGTCCACATCCCCTCTGAGTCGTGGCTTTCACAAAGCACAATATAGTAGTACGTAGTAGTAGTAGTAGTAGTAGTAGTAGTAGTAGTAGTAGTAGTAGTAGTAGTAGTAGTAGTAGTAGTAGTTGTTGTTGTTGTATGTAGTAGTCGTAGTATCGAGATTCGCGGATTTTTTTTCTGAATGAAATATAGAGACTTGTTCAACAACTTCATGAAAAAGAAGTTTACACAAAATATTCAGTTCAATTCAATTCAGCTCTTATTTCATTTTTCGAATAGTATTATGTGTATGGAAGGATTACTAGAGAAATTCCTTATTATAGAGGGTGCTTTGGTTTCACGCCTGATTAGTAGGCTACTTTAGTTGATTGCCCTTGCTACAGAAGGTAACGCTGTGTCATTCATTTCATTCAACTGCCACAAAAATAATATGGAATAAGACAGGCGGCGAAAGTGAAACCCATTCGAAGTAAATACGGCGACAACCCCTTCATAAATCATTCAATTCATTTATAATTGTACTCAGAATGAGATGAGTGGTTTCCAGTCATAATAGCTGACTGAATTTATTAAAACTTGATGGATGACACTTGTCATAATATTGTTAAACAAAAAATTGCATTTGACGATCGCCACTGAATAAAATGTAATCCTAATTATCTTCCCGCATAAAATGTGACTAGCAATGAGCACATAGCCTTCGATTAATTGTGTGTGCCCTTTAAAGGGCTTGTAAAGTTTTGGTTGAGACCTAACTTCAGGTTTTTAACATTTTTAGGTGAGATAATGAAAAAGCTCTTATGAAATATGAAAGGGCATGTAATTCCAAGAGGAATTCAACGTTTGTTTGGTGAAAATTGGTTATGAAATGGCTGAGATACCCAAAACAGAGCAATACTAATAAAGTGTGGGACCCACATTTTATTACGATCGCCTTGTTTTACTTTGTTTTTTGGATGTCTCAGCCATTCCAAAACCTATTTTCACCAAATAAACTTTGAATTACTCTTAGAATGGCATGCTCTGTACCATTTTCATAAGTGGTTTCTTGGTAGCTCGCAAAAAGTTAAAAGCCAAATCCTCAGCTCCACCAATACTGTAGTACCATCTCTTTAAACGGGAACAATAATCCATTTTGAAGAGTAGCATGGGAGGATAGAAACAAAATATGAGAGGAACATTCAGGCCAATGGAAAATTTGAGCAAATCCTGATCAAAACTGTGAAAGTTATGACTTTTTGGAAGTTATGCTCAATCAAACACACATTGGCAATGAGCTCCCCTCACATTTACCCTGTGTATAAAATTCCATAAAATGTATCTTTTCTTCGTTATTGATGACGAAATGTATTTATTCATGTATTTCAACACTAGGGTTATACAGAAAATTTTTGCAATTAGTTAATCAAGGGATCATGTACAATTAGAAATTTACTCTATGACGAAATGATTTTTAATTTTATTTTATAGAACAGAGCAAATGGGGGATGAGCTTGCATGTGACATCACAGAATTGCCAATTTATGTAAGGTTCATCACATCTTCAAGAAGTCATGACTTCCTCGTTTTCATCAGAATTTGCTAAAACTCACCGTTCTGTTCCTCCAATTTTCTGTTTTTATTAATACAAACAACTTTTCAGTGGATTTCCCCTTTATGGTCGTTTAGATGACATCGCATAGAAGAACGGAAGGTACATCGAAACATCTAATAACTTAATCGATGCACAATTTTGAAGGCATAATGTTTGATCATATAGAGTGGTGGTGCTGATGACTCTACAGACATAATATTCTAACGACACTCTCACCGCAGATTTACTATTACTATTTTATCTTCATCGTTGTCTAGTCTGCATGAACAGAGGGTCCTGTGTACAAATTTTGAATAGTTAATGTTTATGTAAAAGTATTGTTGGATACTTGAGCACGATTGCTACGTGCACTTGCCTACTTGAATGAACGTTGTGTAATCTGAATGATAAAAGCGGGATTCAGTCTATATCCCGAGCAGCCATTTACTTTATATATTGGCAGTGATGTTGTATGTAAGCTTATGATTAGTGCTTATGTCTCAGTATATGGTTGGATACTTGGGCACGATCCCTCAATGCACATGTCTCCTTGAATGAACGTATAGTCAATTGTCGTGTAGCCTGAACTATGTAAGCGAGATTCAACTTAAAGGTACAGTTTACCTTTGGGAACAGTGATTTAAAAAATTTCAAGATATGACATTTAATGCGTATGTGTAGGTTTGTTGTACCACAAAACATCCTATTATATACAATTTTCGTGAGAAAGCCTAAAATATAAGGAGATATCTATATTTTTCTCAATAAACAGTAACTGTAGATGGTTTAGTCTGGAAACATTTTCATTATAACTACTCTTCACATTTTGTTTATTAAACAATACTTAACATAGATTAATTTTTACCGATTCAAATTCTTACAGTGGTTGTTTCTGTCCCTAACTCACATTTTAGAAACATTTTAAAGCACTAATGCTGGGTTTTTGTTTCATCTGCAAATAGTAAATTATGCCTTTAACCCGAGCGGACACTTACTATGTAGGGCCTATCTTGGCAATGTTGTTGTATGTAAGCTCTGAGATATGTGGGGTTTTTTTTTTTTATTATTGTATCTATATTTTATTTCTCTCCGACCACACGAACTGCCAATTAAACCTATCAGCATGATGAGACTACAAGACGCACATTATTGTTAGCTGTCGTCAGACTGTAATGATATCACAAGACAATGGCAACGTCACGTTTAATTTCCCCACGCACCTCATGACAGGCGCGGTGGAGCACCCCAATTATCTCGCAGAAATCCATCGGCAGCCGAGCCTCATTTGCATAAAGTAAACAACATGTACTCGCGTAGTTGAGAAAAAGTAAACAACTTCTCAAGCTAATAACAATTGAAGGAAACCTATTTTCGGATTAAAATTGAGTTAGTTTGAATTTGAAAACATGTCCGAATATGCACATATAACATATTAGAGGATTTGACAATGATAAAATGTGAAATTTTAGCGAAAACCTGGCGAGCAAAATCACCAAAAATATGCCTCGAAAATCATCCTAACATTCACGAAGTGTGATTGCGGAACCAAAGCGCCATTCGAACAAAGTACACCTAAATTTATTTGTCTGCTTGCATTTTAAATTTCATACCGTAATATTCCCGGCCATGGTTGTGTCGGAAAAAAAAAACAGAAGGTGATGTCAAAAATGACACGAACGCAAAGCGTACAGGTCGGTCCCATGTATATATAATCGCGTCACTGTATAGCGTTGCATGTCACAGCCACAGCACACACAACGCATTGCTACATGCAGCGTGCGCGGCAGCAGCTCAGCAGTCACCGTATCGCGTACCGCCGTGCGACACTCAGCAAAATTGACTGCATCACATGCAAACCAACAATGAGCACGAAATCCTGAATCTCACGTACCATGCATGCCCAATATTACGGGAAAAGAAATGACGTCATTTTCAATTGTTTCGCTGACTATAATTTTCTATTCCAAACACTGTAGAAACAAGTTGATTTCTCAAAAAGTACAGGTGGAACCAAGCGAAAACTTTCACCATATATGGATTGAGGCCTGATGAACTTGTGTTGCCAATTTCGGACACATTGGAGCCCGGCCATAGTCCAGTCGGAAAAAAACAGAGAGCATGTTTTGCGAGAGGTGATTTTCAAAACGCTTTAATATCTCAAGTTCTAGTGCAGCAAATTTCATAATTTTTCATCAAAAGGAAGGTTTTTAAAAACTTAGATAGTGTGGGAAGTTTGAGTTTACTAGCGGCATGCATAGCGGCACAAGGAGAAGGTAAGGATTTGACTTTTTCACGCACACAGTTTCGGGCAGCCGTGGATGCCCGTTGGAAATTCAAATAGAACGGGGCGATAATGAGATGCAAATTGGGGTGCTCCACCGCGCCTGATGAAGTGAAACGAGGCGCTGTAACCAGGGATGTGTTCCACCTCCCTTATTCATTCACCAGCACTGCATTCAATATAATCATTCTTGCATCGCCTTTCGAGAGAACATGCTCGTCATTGTAGAAATTAGCGGCAGCCGTCTGCATGCACATACACGTGTATTGTATTGCGTTAAATAAATGGACGCATTAATCCAGGCATACCTGACTTTTGATTAAAAAGTGGTTACTACTGTACTATAAAAGTAGATATTAAAGTGATTGACAAAGGTTAGTAAAAACGTAATATTCTCTTCTCATGTTTAAACATTATCTCTCTCGATTGCCTTCTTTCTCTTTACCTCTCTCCCTGGCTTTCCCATCTCCCCTCCATCTCTCCCCCTCTCTCCCATTCTCTCTCTCTCTCTCTTTCCTTGCCATCAGGTTCTTCTTTCCCATGTCGATCAATGTTTCATCTTAAAGATTCTCTGACATAAAAATGCATGTTGATTTATATTGGTTTATCATACCCTCAACATTACTTTTGCGGTGAAACAAATACAAGTCTAGAAACATTCCATATTTATCTTTAACTATTTTTTCTATTTTTCGTCAGATTACTTGGATACGCCCACAAAAAAAGTCCTTCCAAACCACTATTCCTGTTGTGACCTCATCTGTCAATCGTTGTTTAAGTACTAATATGATTAACAAAAGACATTGGAATGCACGCTCCCCGAATTCGAACATAACTTGCATGTTCCCTCGTCATGTCTTCTGTTAGTCACATTAATATCACAGAAACATGCAAGTTATGCTGAGTCGACAAGGAAAGGTGCATTTCGATGTCTTTTGCTAAACATATCAGTGCTTTAGCCATGATTGACAGATGAGATCACAACAGGAATATTGGTTTGGAAGGATTTATTGTGGGCGTATCCAAGTAATCTGAAGAAAAAAAGAAGAAAAGTTAGCTGAAAATATATGGAATGTTTCTAGATATTCGTTTCACCGCAAAAGTGATGTTGAGGGCATCATAAATCAACACATATCAAAATGCATTTGTGTTTCAGAGAACCTTAAAATTTGTCGTCGATCTTAGACCGTAAGCGCGGTATATTTGTGGTGCTTTCATTTTTGCGAATTTAAAGAATCTAATGATATTTGCGAAACTACCGACGTGCTGAAACATTACATTCTGCGACACGAATGAGTTGTTAGCTGAGAATATTCTTTTTCTTCTTCTTCTTTTAAACAGTTAATGATTCTCCTTTTTCGTTCCGTGTTTTTCATTCGATGTGTTTCTCGACTTCGTATTAGATGCGTACTGGGAGATAGTATCAAGGATAAATCGAGGGAGAGAGAGAGAGGTGTGTGTGTGTGTGTGTGTTTGTGTGTGTGTGTGTGTGTGCGTGTGTGTGCGTGTGTGTGTGTGTGTGTGTGTGTTAGTGTGTGTAATGTCTGACTTCAGCCTTTTTAGCTTGTCCTTGGTTGTACGACAGGCTCGTTTTCTCGCATTGTAATCAACCTTCTCTGAGTGCAGAATGAAAACAAAAACATCATCAAAATTCGACTCCTAAA
Organism: Diadema setosum; assembly: GCA_033980235.1. Taxonomy (NCBI): domain Eukaryota; kingdom Metazoa; phylum Echinodermata; class Echinoidea; order Diadematoida; family Diadematidae; genus Diadema; species Diadema setosum. The sequence continues at coordinate 33,962,802 of CM067076.1, read as the reverse complement.
TGAAGGATAGCGCAACGCAACACCTTGTTTAAAGCGAATGATGAAGACAGACTTTAATGCATGAACTTGATTCACAAAATATATTCCATCCATACGAGGTTCATATCAGCAATAATTTCCTGTCATTCCAGAGTAACACTTGATCTTAAGACATGTTTTAAATGCCATTTGATTTGATTTAAACATTTGACAATACTTAGAATATTCAGAGGGAGTATGTAACAAAACAAAAATTATTTGATGTTGTCGAGGATGTGGTAAGGATTAACATTTTAACAAATGCAAACAGAGAGAAACTGACCAGAAATGAATAATATTTATTAGTGGGAAAATGCGCGAAGGAAATGGGATTCCATCTCGATGATTATTTCTTTGCTCATTTTTCCACGATTAACATTTGAAGTGAACTCACATGTGTACAAGAGGTTCCATAGAGCAATTCAACCAAGAAACAACAAGTGAGCAATTAGCAGTGCATGGCGAATCCAGAGGAGGCGCACCGGATGCGCGCCCATCTTCACTTTTCTCTTAAAACAGAAGAAATAAAAAGGAAAAAATGGGGGTGCATTCGCCCGCCTTTTATTTTGTAAAGGTGCCTCCCCTTTGCGGAATTCCTGGTTCTGCCCCTGGATTAGTGTGAGCATTATTATGTATAATTATTTCTTTTATACTCTGAGTGAAAAGCGAGAATAAAAACAGGCCCGTGTTCGCTGAATTGTCCAATAATTTATCTGTAAATGGCAAAGGGCAACGCAATAGGGTCTATCAAATTTGGACCCAAATTGGCTCTGTGTGTACTCAACAAGGAAGAAAGAACACTGTCTTCTATTTTCCTTGCGTGGGTGGAACAATCTTCCTAGAAGTAATGTACTTCGATTTTTTTTTTCTACCGGGGAGATTAAATCTAACAGTAGAATTCGCCCGCTCTTTGACTTGCGATTTTCAAATAAAGACCCTAGTAGCTTTTTTTTTTTCCACGACACAGATTGCAAGACCGATTTAACTCACTGAAAATAGAGCGAACGACAAAATTGTATAGTAAAAAAAAAAAGGTCTGTTAGTACATGGTAAGCTGAATTTGCAGAAAATCGATTAGGCATTAGTTAAACTAACAGAGCAACTTCATTGAAGTATGCATGAATACATATCAAGTGATCAACAGACCATGTTTACATCGATATATTGATGTTTCTACCCTTTTCATCTTTTTCATATTGTCTTAAGAATATGGTCAATACTGCTCTAGCTGTTTTTCCTCTCCAATCTTGAGATGATATAATATAAAGAGAATACCGAGAACAATATGGGGTTGGTATAATTTTAGTTGAGATGAGGCTTCAGATTTCAGTGATGATTCTTTGAGACAATGAGAAACATTTTATGAAATTTGAAACAGCGTAATTCTATCAAGGAATTGAAAGATGATGAATTTGGCATGAAAATTGGTTTTGAAATGTCTGTGATATCCAAAACAAAGTGATCCTAATAATGAGGTGGGACTCACTCTTATTAGGATCGCTTTGTTTTGCTTATATTTTGGATATCTCAGCCATTTCAAAACCGATTTTGCCTCAGATAAACTTTCTATTCCTCTAAGAATTGAATGCTCTTTGACAATTATTCTTTAATTGTTTTCTAAGAATATCGAAAAAAAACCAGTTAAAAGCTTAATCCTCACCAAATCCACAACCATCCCTCCCCTCTGAAAAGAACGCATTGTCCCACAGTGTGGTCAAAGTGTGGTAACAAAGCCGACTATGTGAAAACGCTCGAATTTAATTGTGTGGAGATGATTTCACACTGTCACAAGCTGGTTTGATTTTCACAGAATTTTCACATGGTAATGTTCTGTGTTACACTGTGAATTGATGATCCACAATGTGTTCGCACTGTTAAAACGCTTAAAGTTTACAGTGTGAAGAGATTTCACAGTGTGTTCACATTGTGTTTACATTGTGTTTACATTTTGTTTCTGTGAATTGATGATTCCCAATGTGTTCACACTGTTAAAACGCTTAAATTTTACAGTGTGAAGAGATTTCACATTGTGTTTACATTGTGTTTACATTGTGTTTACATTGTGTTTACATTTTGTTTCTTACACCGCGGGACACTGTGTTCTTTCCAGGAGGGCTTTAAAGGGGAAGGCTAGTAACTGATCAGTGGGAATCAGTGGAAATGCTGGGGGATGATTGTTCCAATCCTTATGGGATTCATTCAAGAGTTCATTGTATGTCTATTGTTGTGTGAAAATGATTTGCTTCAGAACGGTCTCATATTCAAGTAATGTGCAGATTAATGCTCCGTCACTGACCAGGGACGCTAACCTGGAAGCATTAACTGCACATTACTTGAATATGAGACCATTCTGAAGCAAATCATTTTCACACAACAATAGATATACAATGAACTCTTGAATGAATCCCATAAGGGTTGGAACAATCATCTCCCAGCATTTCCACTGATTCCCACTGATCAGTTACTAGCCTTCCCCTTTAAGGTACTTGTATTGATATTCCCTGGGAGCGCATTTTCTTTAAACATCTGGAGGTACAGTTAATACATGTATAACTAGTGTGAGATAACTGCTGTAGGCATACTGAGTAAATCATGAACTTTTAGCTCATCACGTTTTTAAGTCTGCAGAACGAGCTTGCTCCGCAAAGTGATTTATTTATCATAATGTTTATGTATGATATGCTGGTAAGCAAAGGTTATTCATTTTGTGTTTTACTTTACAGTAGTGACGTGATAAGCCGTAGATTTATTATTCAATTGAAGCGATATTATGTGTCATTCCTAAGGTCAGATAACACTTAATGATTGACATTGATATTCACGTTCAAACAAGAAATTTATGACAATCAACATTTGTTACTGTATATGGCGTCATATCAAATTAAGCATGAAAAAGCGAAAAGCGAAAATGAAATACCCAACTCCGAAGACAGAAATAAATATGATCAAGAATAAGACATCAAAGATGAAATTGTCATGGTTGTGGTCATGGTGAGATTATGTCGAATGAGCCGCAGATTAGACTGGAGAGTGGGCTACGGTCTTAGCAGCAGACTTCCAGGGTATCCCGCATGCTTTCTGAAGAGTCCCATTAGGCTGCTTTCACATAGAAGTATACTATTCGGGTATTCGGGCTCGTTTTTCGAGGGCACGCGAATAGCTTGAATCGAACGATAGGATTTCCTCACACCGGTTCACATAAGAGGGCACTATTCGAAAGTACCGAATACCTGCGAAAAGTATAGCAAAGTGGGAATCGAGCTTGTTCGATTTTCTTGCAGCGTATACCGTCTCTCGTTTATGAAATAATGACACTTTTGGTCTGGATTTGCCCGTTAGCAAATATAAGCATGTAGACCGACATTCTGATGCAGTTTAGAAATTGTTTATAAGATTTGCTGCGATGTAGGAGGAAGAAATCCTCACTACATGGGATGGTGAGTTGACGGTGCGGATGAGGTGTATTCGGTGCTCGAATAGCGAATAGCGAATAGCGAATAGCGAATACCGAATACCGAATACTTCTATGTGAAAGCAGCCTTACGGTGTCGGGGACTCATCGAGCTTTCCGTATGATAGCGCCATCATCGCCGAGACACGACAGGCAGGTCCGCAACGTTCAGCAGTAAGTTGTTCGAGCCAGAGGGTAGTCCAACCAATTTATTCGCCAGAGCCAGGTCCAGCAATGTTTGCTTTATATCATTTCGTGGAACACCATTGCTTAGCAATACGGCTGCAGCCCCTGGTGGGAATGGTTGAATTATACGTAAACGTAATATTACAACCTATTGTGTGATCATGGAAATATAACTAAATGATTTGAAAGACACAGAGCCCAATATTCTAACATTATATGTCTTTGCAACGAAAGTTTATTCAGTAATGCTTGCCCACTCATTCAAAAGTTAAAACTAGACTATACAAGAAAAGAAAAAACAGAAATATCGCTGTGGCTTCTGATATGCCTACGTTTCCGCACGTATGGGACTACTTCTCCCAAAAGGTCTACATTACACCTGGACAATGTGTGACGACAGTTTTGCATGTTTGGAGAGACCTTTCACCACTTGGATCAAATCTTTTAATACAGAACCATTGTGCGGTGGTTCATGTATAGACCAAGTTTATTAAAGAAGTATGAAGTTAGTCGATTCGAAGGTTTAGAGAAAAATTAGCAGTACATTATATCGAGCAATTACAGCATTTTGGCCTGACCTTTGACCAATGAATTTTTTTTTTGCACGACCAAAAATGTCTCAAGAGAATTATCGTCAGGAAAGACGTGCAGATACCACAAGCTATTTCCAACATTTGGAGAAAGAGTTAAATTTGGATTTTGACCTTTGACTTTGGACCCCGAGCCGTAAAAACGAGTGTTAGCGCCCGTGACTCCCTCGTCAAAAAAGGGACAAAATGCGCCATCTCGGGAATGGGGTCATTTTGATTAACAATACAGTATGTAGGGCCATACCATACAACATAAATATGCGTTACAACTTCGAGCTCTTGCATGATTATTGCACGATCATTTTGTCATTTTGTTTGCAACTCATTTCATTGAACAATACTAAAAGTTGATATTAATATGTAAAAGTAACATGCATTTCAGTCTCTGGACCACGACGAACAGATGAGCCTTTCAATGATTGATTGCACTGCAAATGATAGAAACAGCAGGAGATTATATAAGACCTATATCTGTTAAAATGCGCGGCACACGCGAAAAAAAAATGATTTAAGACGGGGTTAGAGGGTGAAGCAAAAACTGCGGGTGTATGTGTGTGTGTGTGTGTGTGTGTGTGTGTGTGTGAGTGTGAGTGTATGCGTCAAGAGAGAGAATGAGTGCGAGAGAAATAATTAAACAGTGTTATACATGCAAGAACATACACTAACGTTATTGATTTACATCGGTGTGAGGTGTCAGTGTAAAGGCCTCGGCACACCGAGCACGGTAACGGCAACAGTCCGGTTATTTGCTATGGTGCGCCAAAAGGATTATAATAATTTGGTACAAAATCACCCAAAATCTTATTCCCATGTCAAATTCAAGAGCAAGACAATCTCCAGTTGAAGATACTGAGTAATCATATTTTGCAACAAAATTGTCAGCCGGGAAGTGATGTTGTCACAGAACCAGACATGGCTCCTTATGGCGCACCATAGCAAAAAACTGGACCGTTGCCATAGAATACCGTGGTCGATGTGCCGAGACCTTTAAAGGTTCTGTTAACCTTTGGGAGCAGTGATTTAAAAAATGTTCAAGATATCAAATTTGATGCATATAGGTCTGTTGTGTCACAAAACATCCTACCATATAAAATTTTTGCAATAAAGCCTAAAATATAAGACGATATCAGTGTTTTTCTCAATAAACCGTAACTGTAGACGGTTTAGTCTGGGAACATTCTTATTATAACTATTGTTCACATTTTGTGTATCTAACAACACTTAACATCAGTTATATGGAATCAAATCTTTACAGTGGTTGTTTCTATCCCTGGCTCACATTTTAGAACTATTTTAAAGCACTAATGCTGGGTTTTTGTTTCATCTGCAAATGGTAGATTATGCCTTTAAACTTCGAGTTACCTGCCACAAGTGGCGCGGAAAACGACGTCCCACTGGTCTTGACCGTAGCCGTTGGTCCTGACTTGTCAGCTAGAAACATCTTGTGACCTGGAGCGTAGATATCGACGCACCCACCGTAGTTCGAAAAGCCTGCCTTCCGGTCTGCATCATCCTTTATTCGTGATGCTCCGACGGTAATGACCTGACGGAAAGTCGTTACAGAGAAAAGTTAGCAATATTACATATCTCTCACTCTTACTGCGATATCTATAGCTATACACTTGTATCTACAGTTATCTAGCTATATCTCCCTCTCTCTCTCTCTCTCTCTCTCATACATATATATGAAGAGTTTGTTCGCAAAAACCGATAAGTCCATATTTGCCAAATGGAGATATTTGCGATTAAAGGTCAAGAAAAATAAAGGCAGTAATAAGAAAATTTTTGCTTCTTTTGGCCATAACTTCAAAAATGTACCTTATGTAGTGACCAATATATCATTTAAAATGTATTATTTTGTACTTTATGACAAAGACCGTACTTCAAAATCTTCAAAAATGGACTTATCAGTTGTTGCGAACAAACTCTTCATATATATATATATATATATATATATATATATATATATATATATACTGTATGTAATCATTATCATTATTATTATTATTAGTAGTAGTAGTAGTAGTAATAGTAGTAATAGTAGTAGTAGTAGTAGTAGTAGTAGTAGTAGCAGTAGTAGTAGTAGTAGCAGTAGTAGTAGTAGTAGTAGTAGCAGTAGTAGTAGTAGTAGTAGTAGTAGTAGCATTATAATCATGTACTGTTACAATGTATATCAGTGACTGCACATCTCATTAAATCGTGGGTCTAGTTCAAAATTACTTAGGCAATCCTAACGCATCACGGTTGATTTGATATTATTCAATACTTAGTGTAGTCTCACAACCTGAGGGGAAAAAATGAAAAGATTACCTAGTATCGTGACAAGAGCCACTACGGGTGGTCCTTCCAGAAAACTTTCTTGGCATTATCATTACCATGTAACATGCTATGCTTTCGTCCAGCAGATGATACTGTAGAGGTGTCTATTTTTCTTTTCTGATATCATTGAATCATTAATATTTAAAGAAATGGTGTAGTTTTGGTTGAGGTGAGAATTCAGCATTAACTTTTTGCACGATACTTAGAAACCACCTTATGAAATGTTAAGCCGCATGCGATTCTAAGAGGAATTTAAAGTTTATTTGATTAATGTTGGGTTTGAAATGACTGAGATATCTAAAATCGAAGTACAACAATCCTAATAGAAGGTGGACCCCACCTTTTATTAGGATTGCTGTGATTTGGGTATCTCAGTCATTTCAAAACCAATAATTCCCCTAGGCATTAAACGTGCTCTTTCACATTTCATAACAGGTTTCTCATTATCTCTAACAATCATCATTAAAAAACAAAAAACGTTGGCAACCTGTTGCACCATCTGAACCAAAACTATACCATCCCTTTAACATGATAAAGGTTACAAAGTTGTTGGTAAAGGTTACCTGCGACATTCTGGCGGGTGTGAACGAGCAGGCGTCTGTATTGTCGTTCCCGGCGCTTACGACCACGATGCACTCGGTTTGGTCCAGGAGTTCATTGATGGCAGTCTCCAACATCTCTGACTGACCCCCAGATAACGAGAATGTCACAACGCACTTGTCGCTGGGATTCGAACCCTTGACGGCGTCAAAACCTGAAAGTAACAGAACAGCAAGTAGGCCTAGATGATATAGATGTATGTAGAGATATGTATGATATTATGCAGATACAGAAATATATACAGTGTATATACATGTAGACATAGTTTCAACTGCATTTGTTGGACGATGGTGGCTGTATATTTCAGTCGTAATATCACTTTTCATTCTGAATGTTTCATATCAAGGTGTACCAATACTCTAATCTCGTTGGGTGTTGTCTTTTTCGCAAGGAAGGATATGCAGTCATTTTAAAGGTGTAAAAACTTGACTGATGGCTGGAGTGACTGGAGTATGATTTCAGCAGAGGAATTTAGATGCTTGGTGGCTAACATTCATGATATCACAGGACACTCGCGTTACATTTAATTCTCTATTATAAGTATGCTTCAACCTATGCTTGTTGATATAATGCACATTTATGTATGAAAATATGGAAAATATGAAAACTCGAGGCAACTGTACGTGTGATCAGCTGGTGGGAGTCACCCTGTCTTAAATACGAGAAAGGGGTGTAAATCTATTTCCTTTTCATGAGAATTCAAGAGTTGAGGCTTTTGTTTTTGTTTGTCCTTTTTGCTTTTTGCATGTCTTGTGATTACCTCTGAGTCATTCAACTCTCAATTCAGTTTTGGTCAATAGTGTCAAATTCATAATTGACCACTGACAGACTGCTGTCGTAGTGCAGGAGAATTGTATATGGAGTACAGCAGAGGGATAGACATAAGCCTGACAGGCCTATACACGACACTTATTAGGCTGTGAATTAGAAATCTAAGAAACAAAGCAAAACAAAACAATATGACTGCCAAGGAAGACATTTCCATTTTTGGTGATGGGGGAGAGGTAAAAACGTTTGTTTGATTGGTTTCAGTCAGTTGCCAGTCATGCAGTAGTTCCCTTATAAAAATCAACAACAACAAAAACAACAACAAACTATTTGTGCTGTCAGATTTTTGTCAGCGGATAAAAATGTCGACAAATGCGCCTGTAGACTTTCAAATACAGAACTTCCTTCCATGGACCACATTTAATTGTTTTTGATGTCTCACTAACCAAAGATGCAGTCATCGGTGAAGGCCTGGCCGTTTTCATTAGCTACTCGGACGCTCTTCAACTCGGCCTTCTTGGCGACCCCGTAGTCCTTTCCAGCGGCGGCACTTGCAACTTGCGTTCCGTGGCCGTTTGGATCGCCTTCGTTTGACTGCGCATCATAATAATACAGTGTATCAAAGATAACGCGGTGTTAGTGAATGCGATGACTCGAGAGAGAGAGAGAGAGAGAGTAGACCCAATAATAGAGCATAACCCAACATCTTCCATCATTTTTTAGTCGTAACTAATACTTTGTCGGCGAATAGTCCATTACAGCGTCTGACTAGGGCCATTTCAAAATGGCCGCAAGGTCAATAGTAAAAACTTGAAGGTCGAGGGTCAAACTTATTGTCTGTGGCCCAAATCAATACTAACTATCGGCTTGCTACCTGCAAGTTCTTAATTTACGTGGATATCATTTCACTCCTCATCGTTGTTGCTTGAAACCTACATGTTGTATGTATTATTATATGTTAAACTTGTCAATCAACAATATCTGTGTAATCATGTGTGTAGACGTATTATTTTACTATTGCGTGTGAATATCCAAAATATACCACAAACGAACTTCGTTGAACAGGTTAACCTACTCCAGATAACGTTGACTCTGCGGGGAGCTGGACATGAGTCACAATGGTGTTGGCAAACTGTTCGTGCTCGGCATAAATCCCAGTGTCTAGAACGAAGATTGTGGCACCTTCCCCGTCATTGCCATCTGTAAAGAAGAATGATTTCTCTCACCGGTGGAATCTTACGAAATTGATCACATTCAATCTCAGTGTTGTCACCATGGTAACGAATGCTTTCACATTAACCCAAGTACTCTTCCGTGTATTATAGAGACATTTAGATCTACGACGCAAACAATCTAAAACAAAGCTATTAGGTCAATATGTGTGTGTGTGCGTGTGTGCGTGTGTGGGGGGATGTTATGGTTTTTCCTGTCTATTGCTTCTATCATTTCCACATCATTTCCACTTGATGATTAGGATGTATTTTATTGTATGATTTAAAAAAATGGCAATTTACACGTCAGCGTTATTTAAGTGTGAACAAAACCTGAAACGTGAGGGCTGAAGGCATAGAGGTGGGTGAGGGGTGCATGTTGGCCTTTTGTGTGTGTGTGTGTGTGTGTGTGTGTGTGTGTTTTTCTCGCAAATGGCCTCGATTTCTTTTCTTTTTTCTCTTTTGAGAAGCAATGAAATATGCCCCGTTTGTTTTGAGCAAACTATCTATTTTATCCCCGTTTTGTGGGCCTTTTGGGAGAATGTGTATAAAAAAAAAAGTGGATTTCGTTTCCTTGGTTAGAAGAGTTACAATGTAAGTTTGACATTAGTTTGCACAATTTTTGTGTTACTGTGTTTTGTCTGTATACAGTGTAAGATTGACGTTATTTTGTACAATGTTTGTGTATAATGCAGTTTGTCTTTGTATAATGTTTTGTTTTTATTTCTGTGAACGCTTCTGTTTCTGCGATATGAAATTGAACGAAATTCGAATAAAGAATTATCAACAAAAGTGTTATGACCATGCGCGATACAGTTGTTTCCACTGCCCAACCGGAAGGAGACGTTGTCTCAGCGTTCGCATTACAGATTTAAAGCTTGCTAATATTATGAGTATTGTATGCTGAAGACGTATTTTGTGTCGGTTGCATGGCTTTCGTTCTGAATTATTAAAAAAAAAAATCAAATCAAATCAGCATCAGACGAAACAATAATCGTCATGTCTACGTATCATCGATTAAAATTTCTACCAAAACATATCAAGAATATTGTTGACATGTCAATAATAATAATAATAATAATAACAAAATGATAATAATACAAATGATAATAACAAAAAAAAGAATTACTTGTTTCCTCCGAACAGTTTCCGAATCAAGAGGGGAAAGGTGGGTGGGGGGGGGGGGGGGTGAAGGGGAGATACTATTCCACCAAATCACGTGGAGAGAATATTCACTTATTCATTTTCTCTGGGGGGATTTTTGTTAAAGAGATCGTCTAGTTTTGGCTGAGACCTAACTTTGTGCTTCTAACATTTTTGCTGAGATAATCAGAAACCTCTTATAAAATATGAAAGAGCATGTGATTCAAAGAGAAATTCAACGTTTATTTGACGAAAATTGGTTTTGAAATGGCTGAGATATCCAAAACAGAGCATTCCTAATAAAAGGTGGGATCCACCTGTTATTACGATCGCTTTTTTTTTTCTCTCTGTTCTTGGATGTCCCAGACATTCCATAACTGATTTTCATCAAAATAAACTTTGAATTCCTCGTCTAGAATGGTGTGCTCTGTCAGTGTCTGTACCATAATAAGTGGTTGCTTGGTATCTCGCAAAAAGTTATGAGCCCAATCCTCATCTCCACCAATACTATACCATCCCTTTGATGTCATTTTTTAGGAAAAATGCAAATGTACTCACTGATTTGGAATGGGATTTGCGGGGTTAAAAGTGTTGAACCCGTGTTCCGAATGCGGTCCAGATGCCACTCTACATTAACCGCATCTGTGAAGTGGTAGGAATTCCGTTCGATTTCGTAGCCCCACTCTCGAACCTGTTCGACGACGGACATGCAATGGAGGGCGGTATGTGAAAATGATAATGATAGTAGTAGTAATAATAATAATGATAATAATACTAATGATACTTATAATGATGATAATAATGATAATAATAATATATTTTTAAAGCCTATAATAAGCACACGCTTCTCTGTGCGCTGTACAATTCAGATACAAAATATAAACAAACAAATGACTGACTAGTATCAGAGTATAATAATCAATATTACAATGATTAACAAAAGGGGTAATGAATGTTTATCTTAGTCAAGGAAGACAGAAAAGGTGAGTTTTAAAAATGGATTTGAAATTTGCAAAAATTTAAGGTTAAACAGTTGATGAGTTTTATCGCAAAACTGTATTTTTGTTGATTTGAGATATTTGTGATTAAAGCTGGTTGAAAAAAAAAGAAAATTACAAAAAAATACAGGATATTTTCAACTATAACTTCTAGAATATCCCTTGTTGATGTTCTTACCTTGATATGTTTAAACCTGGACCTTAGCTCATTTTGCAATACAACTCTTCAGATGTAAATCAGATTGGTAAAGAAGAAAAAGGTACAACTAAATCGTTCCATATGATCAAGGGGGGCATTGCTTTAGCTTGGTATAAAAGATAAGGAAATTCATTGTGGTACGTTGACATGGATTCACTTCGAATAAGTAGGGCAAGACAATGAACTATTCACTCCTACCACAAACATGGAAACTATTTATAAAAAAAAACGCGATCTCCTGATGTGACAAAAACTTATATATTAAACAAATATGTTATGTTTCATATCTTCGGTCCAGCGACCCCAAGACATCCTCAAGCAGTCAGTAAGAGAACAAAAAACAAAAACAGTGTAAATATCTCTTGACTTAAGAAATTCCACAAATTAGTGGATGAAAACTTGCCCGCAAATTACAGAAGGTTGCTATAGAAACCTACCTGCTATTGTATTGGATGAAAACTATTTGTGCAAGATTGCGTGGTAGATTAACAATGCTATCTTTTGGCTTTTAGGCGTAAAACGTGCCTCAATCTCACATTTGCGTGATTTTCCAAGTAAGATAATCTTCAATGGTGACACGTTGTGCTACTTTTTGCAGCAATTAAAGAGGAAGGAAAAAAGTTCATGGTTCTCACTTCTTCAGCACACTCCGTTGTCATCTGAACAACGGCCATGAACATGAGACTTTCCGTGGTGCGGACCACCGTAGCTGTGTCCTTACATTCGTCGTTCTCTTCCAACTTCTTCGACAATTTGTCAAGGGATTTCTTGTTCTGTTCATAGAAGAAGAAAACATAAGACATCTTATCAGAAGAATATAACATAAATATGATAATGTTATCATCTATTGTTAAAGTATACAGGTGACACACAGTAAATGTTCAAGGACAGATACACGTAGCAATGCAATCAAATTGTATATAATCTGATAACCACT